>OX638132.1:48477975-49027975 GCA_951804985.1 Dryomyza anilis
AAAATACATTTTTGTTTTAATAAATTATTAGGAAAATGCAATTCGACTACACCATAAAATTAATAATACGTATCAATAAATTTGTATAGGTCTTTCTAATTGTAATTAAAATATCACATTATAAAATGTATGGTACAACCACACATTATATTAACAGTTTCAATATCACTGAACTAATGGGACGCATGCTATTGACCAATTTTAATGGTATAAATTATTATATTTCTATTGAAATACTATTCATTTACCATGATTTTTTTCTGGGTGCACCGTGTTATAATGAACATGCATTGCAGAATTTAACCATTGGTCCCAGTTTGACCCATCCTCTTTAGCAAAACTACGTAAATATTCAGCTAGTGGACGATGACTTCGTACCAATGACCCATTAGCCTGTGGATGGTAGGGTGTTATATGTAATTTTTTAATTCCTAACAATTTACATGTATCCGAGAATAGTTTGGAAACAAAGTTCGATCCATTGTCTGTTACCAATACTTTGGGTATATTGTGGCGTGTAACTATTTCGTTGAAGAATTCTTTTGCTACGGTGTTGGCTTCCGCATCGGGTATAGCCACACAGCACATAAATTTTGAAAAATCGTCCTGAAACGTTAAGATGTTAAGATGCAGAATACCCACCAGGTCCATGTACACTTTGTCAAAGAGTCTAACTGCCGTATCAGTTAGAACCATTGGCATCTTCGTCAGCCTTGAACTCTTGTTTACCTGACATTTTGAACAATTTTTCACATAATCCTTTATTTGCTTCTGCATACCCTTCCATCGGTACTGTTGCCGAATTCTTAAAAATGTTTTTACGCCCCTTTGGTGACCACCTAACGGTGAATCGTGAATATCTTTAATTACCGTCTCTATGTCCCGAGGTTCAGTTAGAATTATTATATTGTCATTTTCCTTTGTTATCAAATAGAATCGCATTCTGACTGTTTCTTATCGTCTTCCTTGTCTCTTTTCATGGTTTTCGAACGTGTTTGTACTACAACTACTTTTTCAGTATTATTCGGTATGCGGCTAAGCGTATCCGCGTTTAAATTACTTTTTCCCGGTTTATAATGAATTTCGAAATCATATTCGTGATGTCTGATCTTTTAAGTTTGCTATACCCTTTAGGGGCTGATGATCTGTATAAATTTTAAATGGTCTTCCCAAAAGATATGCCCTAAAATTTTTTGTTGCCCATACAATTGCCAAAAATTCTTTCTCTATAGTAGAGTAGCGTGTTTCCGCATCGTTAAGAGACCTACTGGCAAACGCGATCGGACGGACGATCGGACGGTCGATTCCACCTTGCGAAAGAACCGCGCCAATTGCTTCGTTGCTGGCGTCTGTCGTGAGCAAAAAGGGTTCGTTAAAATCCGGATACGCTAGTATGGGTGGTGACATAATTGCCTCTTTAAGTTTTAAAAACGAATTCTGACAATTGTCGTTCCATATGAACTTAGCGTCCTTTTTAAGCAAACAGTTTATTGGTAATGACAGTTTCGCCATACCTCCTATAAATTTTCTGTAATTATTAATTAAGCATAAAAATGCTTGAACTTCCTTCCTATTTTTCGGAACTGGAATATTTTTTACACACTCTACTTTTGCTGGGTCTGGTAGGGCACCTAACTCAGAACACTTATGTCCTAAATATATAACCTCGCGTCGCAAAAACTGACATTTCTCTGTATTTAATTTCAAATTATGTTCTCTCAGCTTTTGCAAAACTTTGCATAGCCTATGCTCGTGTTCTGCTAACTTATTTCCATAAACCACTATGTCATCTAAATAAACGAAACAGTCAATACCCTGTAAACCTGTTAGTATGTGGTTCATTATCCTTTGAAAAGTGGCAGGTGCCCCCGTTAGACCGAATGGCAGTCTGTTAAATTCGAAATGACCAAGACCTGTACTGAAAGCAGTTTTTTCTTTGTCACTATCTTCAACTAGAATCTGATGGTAACCACTGGCTAAATCTAGTGTTGAAAAATACCGACTATGACCTAACTGGTATATAATCTCATCTAATCGTGGTATAGGGAATACCTGTTTGATGGTACCGTCATTTAATTTTCGGAAATATATCCATTTCTTACTGCCATCTTTATCGCCCTTTTTAGGTACCAATAATAATGGGGAATTCCAAGGCGACATGCTTGGTGAAATAATTCCATCGTCTAACATCTATTAATCTCATTTCTATGCATATGAGGAAGTTTATACTGTTTCTGATTTATTGGTGGCTGATTCCATTGTGTAGGTATTTCATGTTTTAATATCGGATTGAATGTTAATTCATCCCCTTCCAAATGAAAAACGTCATGGTATGACAAACAAATATTTTGCAAAGATGCAACTTCTTCTTTATTTAATGATTCATCGATCTTTACATTCCCTTATTATCTATCAATTCTATTTTTTATATTAACCGAGTTTATTGTATTTATTGTAGAACTCGCCTTTGTTGCTTCTTTATATTTGTTAAAATTTTAAAATTGTGACTTGAAATTGCTATCAATGGTTACCTCCTTATCGGTGGTATTTAAAATGTATGCATATACTCTTTTTTTCTAACGTTTGTTAAACTCTCTCCCAAACATACTCCTGGCTGAATTTTCTGTTTGTGCAACAAAACTATAGGAATTCTTGTTCTTAACGGCAGTGATACAACCATTGCTGTTCTGGGCGGTACCCTGATTTGTTGATTAAAATTAATATTTTCTATGTCTTGCAATGATTTGAATGGAAATTTAACAAGGTGATTTTTGTCTTCATCAAAAAATGTATTTTTTTTATTTAACGCATTTATTATAGATCTGTTCCAGAGATTGTCACGCCCGACTATTCCATCTGCTGGTACCCCTTGTTCAAGTGACACAACGTATAGCGTTAAACTCAGGTTTTCTATGTTTGTGTGCTGAATCTTAGTGGAGCCTAAGGTTCTTACGCATCCACCAAAAGCACCACTCAGATCTTTCCGAATATTTCTATTAAAATTCGGCAAATGTGCCATCCTATTTTCTTTAATCAGGCTGGCCTCAGCTCCAGAATCCACTAACAAAGTAAGTTTTCCATTTTTTGCTGCCTCGCAAGGTACTTCAATGAACACATCACTCGTATCGGATATCTTGAAACACTCTCCATGCCGGTTAAATATTTTACGATGCGTGCCTAATTGTGAAGCTAATTTTATTTTCCTCGGCATAATATTACTCTTAAAATTATTAGCAATTGAAGACAATTTAATTTTACAGATCGTGAATTTATTATACATTTCTGACGATAAAACGCACATATTGCTAATAATAAAAAAAAATATTGAAATTACTTCATTACAAATTATACTCGCCCCTGTACGGAATGTATCCACAGTCTTGCCAGACGTTTGATCTACAATTCCCAGATTTTCAGGGCAGTTAATTACGATTTTCTTTTTATTTGATTTACTTTTGATTTTATTATTCTTGATTTTAATATTTTTAACTTCCGATTCAATTGGTTTTACTTTCTTTACTTTTTATGTTTTTTTTTTTATAATTTGTTTATTTTTAATTTCCTTAATTCATATAGTCTGTTCATTATTCGTGTCAAGTTGTGTATTATTACTATTTAGTTCATTATATGTTTTTGTTGGAAGATTTCTATCTTCATTAATATGTATTTTTACTTTTTGTTCTACATTTATATTATAATCGCTGTTTTATTTTGTTGTAGTGTGCTATTTGGAACTTCTACAACTACTGGCCTTACTACACTATTTGCTAAGGGTCCCCAGTTTAGTGGCCTTTACTGGGCCCCTGGTAGTTTCCCTGCGGAGTGCTATTATTGTACCATGCATCATATTTGCGTTTGGCATAACAATTCATAATAACATGTCCGTCCTTTCTGCACCAAGTGCAATATTTAGCAGGCCTGTTTGCAAAATTCCCATTACGTGTTCCCTCGACGTGTCCCCCTCTATGGCACCAATCGCATCTTAATCCTGGAGCACCCCCGCCTTGGTTCTGGATACCACCTTGACCATTTACCTGAGGTACGGGTGGCTGACTTCCTTGGGGAGCAGTATGTCCTGGAAAAACATTCCGACCCGAACGATCTGCACACTGTTCATGTCCATAAGTACGACAGTCACTGCAATACGGAGTGTTTCTCCGTGTATGACATTCATCCTTCAGATGTCCCTTCTTCTTGCAAAAAGAATATGTAGGTGTAGGCTGCTTCATACCTACATTTTGTGTTTTCTCTTCCGTCTCCTTTTTTTCATTGCCTTGGCCACCTGATGCATTACGATTATTTGGCATGAAGGCCGATGAGGGCTCATTGAAATGAACTCCAAACTTGTCTATGCCCGTTAACTCTGACTCTCTTTGTATCGTCGCATGGTCCAATGCCTCTTCCACCAATTTCTCCAGTGTTGTTTGCTTACTGCTCAACATGAGCATTCGCAAAGTGTTATCCCGAAGTCCTAACTTAAATGAGCTTTTAACTAAATTATTCAATTCATTAACGAACTCGTCGTCTTTCGTATCATTATATTTACATTTAATCGAGATTAGGTTAATCAAACGCCTCGAGAAAGATCTAATACTTTCGCCCCGGATACTGAGATGCTTTTCTAATGTCATATTGAGTGGCATCTACTGACCTACATTCCAAGTACGTATTCCTTAACAGATAGTATAAATTATCTATTGTGTCAAACTTCTTTGAACTTACTAAGTCAAAAGCATCTCCCTGCAAACGAACCCTAACGCCTTTAATAAACTCCTTCATTTGTTCAGGCTTCAGTGCTGCTCTCACTACTTCACATCCTTCAATAAAACGGTGAAGATCCGTCCTCAGCGATGACGGATCTTCAATAAAATCTGGCACCGCATTTTTAACGAATTTCGCGACTTCGCCTAATCACATATTGCCCTGTGTTGTGATGTCGTCACTTTCTTTGGTATCATTGTGGTATAAGGATGTCTCGTGCGCTGTCTTAACCTCCTCGTTCAAATATCTAATACGCGCGTTCAACTCCTGTATTTTGTTGTTCGCTTCCTCCAACGTCGCGTACTCCTATCTTGCCTGGCGTCTGACAGAATTATTTATTGATTCCTCAGAAATATTCTTTTCTTTCAATAAATTTCTTAATTTTATGTTTTCCTCTTCTATTTTACCTGTTTCTTTTAACTCTGCTGTACGTTTAAACAATAATCGTTTAAACGTTTTCTCAACACGTCAACTAATCTTTCCAATTCACAATTTTCTGCTAAAACAGATTTAATTTTTAAATTCTGTAAATTTAGTAACTCTTCTACTATTTTATCTGCCTCTTCTAATTTAGATAACTGCAGAATTCTAGATATATTATCTTTTAATAATGCTGTACTATTTTTATTTAGTATTGTTGGTACAAATTGCGACCATAATTTTTCAACAAATCTGTCCAATTCGCTAGATTGCTTTTGAATATACGCATTTAATTCATTAGCATCTGCCATTAAATATTATCAATCAATTTAAAACGTTATCTTTATCTTTTAATTAAAAAAAATAAATTTCATTTAATTGTAATTGAAAATTTCAATGAAACAAAAATGTTACCCAAACAACAACGAAATCAATTATGGCATTCATGAAGTATAACTATAAACTTTTTTTTTGTTTCAAATTTATATTGAAGTATATTTTTTTTAAAATCTGTTTTCTATAACATTGGAAAAATAAAAATAATTTTATTTTTCCAAATAAAAAGAAATAAAAAAAAATTATGTGTATATTCGGTTACTCAAGATTTAAAAAAAAAATTAACATACAATGATTTTCTAATATACATTTTTTGTTATTTTTAAAATCATAACAGCAATCAGTGCTGTGTTCACACGCTTTAAAATTTAATCAAATCATTTAGTTTTTATTTGTTATACACTGGAGGGTCCGTAGTTTGGAATCTCAGTGTTATTTCGATATATTTATTTGGAAATGTTAATTTTCTTTTTAAATTAAAAGAAAGTTTTTAAAATCTTTATTTTTCACTTGTTATACACTGGAGGGTTCGTAGTCTCAGTGTTATTTTATTTATTTATTGTTCATTGAATGTTAATTGATTCATTTGAATATTAACAAGATTCATTTAAATTTTAAAAATAAATTTATATTTAACTATATTCTGTTGTAAAATATTCTGTTTTTTTTTAAACTTCTAAAACACTACTCATAAAAAAAATGAAAACTGTCCTATTCTATTTTTATATCTTAAAAAAAAAAAATTTCAAACACTTACCATTTTATTTTACTTATTCTTGAGAGGTTGGTACCGACGTACCGAAAGGTATTAACAATACCTTCGTTGCAAGCTTTTCAAAATTCTATTCTCACTATGTTCTAGTGAGATTTCACTCAATTTTGGTGTACGTGACTTTTGAAGAAAATCCGACTTGCAGTTTTTGGCTGACACCAATTTCGAAATATCAGAATTGTTGGCAATCGCTGCTTTGCTTATTTTAACATAGACCCAAAATTATGCAATGGAAAATTGTATTGCAAGCCTTTTGAAAGAGATGTGGTCTAAGTAAAGCTTTAGCGCTTTGCAAATTATTGCCAGCTTCTGTTAACTGTGCAAGCTAACCTGAAAGATGTGTGTTCTATGCAAAGCTTTGCCAAATTATTATCATTGTTGCCAACGTGAAGCGTTGGGACAATGCTATGAACATGTTGCTGTACAACATGAGTACAACATGATATAAAAACATGATGCGCTCAACATATGTACAGCAACATCCAAAACTGAATGAATATTGAAGAACCATAAAGAAAAGAAAAATGTATGCGCTAATTCACAACAAATTAAAGTTTAAATTTTATATTAAGAATATTTTTTTTTATATAAAAAACTTATTTATGTAAAGTTTTCCATATGTATTTTTGATGCGTAAATATGTCTAAAAAGATGTCTCTCCTCCTCCTTCGTCTTCTCTCTGTATCGCTCCTTCGAGGCTCGCGTAACTACCGACTGCAGGGTGTCTCTATATGCAGCGTATTTCTCTGCAGTGGCTGCGCGACACTCTTCGTCATACCACTTGTTCCGTAGTGGGCGATGGAATCAAAGAACCTCTTCGGCAGCCGTACGCATTGAGCGGGAGACGTGTGTCCACATATATCATCGAGAGGGGGAGTGCCTTGGGCAAGCAGGTGTGAGAGTCGAGTGGCATAGGCTTGTTTGGTCTGTTGTGTGTGCAGCTTACTGACGTCTAGCTTACTTTGCGTGGGTTTCCGTGTGTTTTTCGCATCGCATAAGCGTGTGCGAACCTTGGCTGCTACAATGAAGTGATCCGAGTGAATTTCGGATCGAGCGTACATCCATCACACTAGAAGCGTGCCTTCCGTCAATCACAACATGATTTGGTTGGGCGTGTTCTGATCGGGTGACCGCCACGTGGCCTTGTGAATATTGAGATGCTGGAATCTAGTACTTCTAATTACCATGTTTCGTGCTGCGGCGAAGTCGATTAGCCTCGTTCCGTTATCGAAAGTATTGACATGGAGGCTAAATATTCCGATTGTGGGACAATAGATGGCAGAGAGCCCAACTTGGCGTTAAAATCGCCTAGCACGATTTTGATATCGTGGCGCTCGTATGCGTTGTCTAGGCGCTCGTAGAAGCGCTCTTTTGTCTCGTCATCTTTCTCGTTCGTCGGAGCGTGTGCACAAATTAGGCTCATGTGGAAATATTTAGCCTTGATGCGGATTGTTGCCAGCCTTTCGTCCACGGGCGTAAACATAGACACAAGGTGGCGGAGTCTCTTGCCGACCACAAATCCACATCCAAATTTGTGTCTCTCTGCAAGGCAGCTGTAGTAGATATCACAGGACGCTTGTTTCGAGCAGCATAGTCCCGTCCATCGCATTTCCTAGATAGCGGTGATGTCAGCCTTATATTTTTCGAGGACATCTGCCAGCTGGATAGAGGCCTATAAAAGGTCCGGACATTCCAGGTGCATATCCGTAAATCGTATTTATTTAAGTTATCCGAGGCTTCTTTTTTGTTTTCATTGGGCGCATAGGTTTTTTGGTGGTGGGACCCAAACCTTTTTAGCCGACTTCTACACCGGGTGATGTAGAGCGCCGTTTCCAGGGACTTCCGCAAGGAAGTCCCTCCGAAGTGGAAGTGTCACCATTTGACAATTTGCCAATTCTGCTGACCAGCGCGTTGACTTGAGACGGCACCGAAAAGGATTGCGCTGACTTCGTCATGTTGAAGCGCTCAGACACGTTGCCTTGTGATAATCGCCCCCATAGCCCCATGGGGGCAATTATTCCTTTAGTTTAATAAATGAATTTTGACAATCGTCTGTCCAAGTGAATTTAACATCTTTTCTAAGTAAATTATTAATTGGTAATGATAATTTTGTCATATTGCCTATGAATTTTCTGTAATAATTAATTAATCCCAAAAACGCTTGCACTTCTTTTTTATTTCTTGGCACCGGAATATTTTTACACATTCAACCTTACAGGGATCTGGCAGGGCACCTAGTTCCAAACATTTATGTCCTAAATATACAACTTCGCGACGCAAAAACTGAAATTTTTTTTGTATTTAATTTTAAATTATGTTCCCTGAATTTCTGCAATACTCCACTCAACCTAAGCTCATGTTCAACATTTTATTGACCTGTCTGTTGATTTCATCTCTATGAGTGTGTGGCAATTTGTGTTGCTTTTGGTTTATCGGTGGCTGGTTCCATTGTGTTATTCCATGTTTAAGCGCTGGCGTGTATGTTAATTCATCGCCGCCTAAATGAAAAACATCATGATATCTTCTTTATTTAAAGTTTCATTAATTTTCATTTCCTCTAATAATTTGTTAATTCTGTTTGTAATGTTTACTGAATTTGTGTTATTTATTGTAGAATTATTGGTATCCGATTCTTTGTACTGATTAACATTCGAAAATTTTGGTTAAAAAGTACTGTGTATTATAATTTATTTTTCTGTCGCGTTTAAAACTGAAATATTAACTCTATTTTTGCTAACATTCGATATGCTTTCGCCCAAACATACCCCTGGAAAAAATTCTTCTTTATGTATTAATACGATAGGAATTTTTGTTTTTAAACGTAATGATACTATCTTTGCGGTTCTAGCTTGAATTTTAATTTGTTGATTAAAAAAATATATTATATGTATATCTGTCTGTGATTTCATTGGTATATATGATTTTTATGTTTATCAAAGAATGTTATTGTTTGGTCTATCGCATTTATTACAGATCAATTCCATAAATTGTCTATCAGCTGGTACTCCGTGTGCCACTATGTGTAGCATTAAACTTAAGCGCCCTATGTTCCTAAGTTGGACTTTGGTGGAACATAATGTTCTAACACACCCCCCAAAAGCTCCCTTTAAATCCTTTTGTATATGTTCGTTAAAGTCTGCTAAATTTCTCATTGAATTTTCTTTTACTATACTGGCATCAGATTTTTTTAGCTGCCCCGCAAGGTACATCAATGAAAACGTCACTTACAGATAAATCCAAGCTATCTCCATGCCCACTGCGTATTATGCGATCACCTTCTTCTTCGTTTAATTCATTGGTCTCCTCTTTTCTATGAAAATTCAATGGAGTAGTAAATTTGACCAGTCTCCTCCGATGTCTGATCTACAATTCCTAACTCTTTCGGCCCTATATTACTATTATTATGGGGTCCCCAGTTTTCTAGCCTAGACTGAGTCCCTGTTAGTTCTCTGATTATGATTATTATTTCCGGCTGATTCAAATCTTCTTTTCACGTAGCAATTATCTATTTTATGCCCTTTTCTACCAAACCAAGAGAATTTTATATTACTCGTATTATTGTCAGTGTTACTATTATTTTTACTACCATTATGTACAAAAGATATTATATAATTGCCCATATTATTATTAGAACATCTCCAATTAGATTGGTGACCATAAGTTCCACATTCGTAGCAAAAGTGTGTATTTTTCCTAATAATACTATCGTCCCTAGTATGCCCCAATTTACTACAAAATAAACAGGTTGAAACACTCCTTTTGTAGTTACTTTCAAAAGGAGTGTTTCAACATGTTACTTTTTGTAGTTACAAATAAATAAGTTGCAATTTATTTTCCGATTTTACGCTTGACTGTGTGTTTCTTAATTTAGTTTTTTCCATATAACTACATGCAGAAAAATCCTCTTTGTTGTAACCTTATGTCATTAAAATGGAAGTACCTTACTTTTCTACAACCGAAATGTTATTCCGCGCAACTGCACGTACGGTTGCCGTAACCTCTTTTGTGCATTTCTTACGGCGATTGAGTAAGTTTTTGTATTAACAAAATAAATGACTAACGGCAACCGTGTGTCTATCAGCAGTTCGGTTGCAAGTTTCTTACCAACAATTATGGATACATGCACACAGAAAAATCCTCTTTTGGCATTAGGTTAATTGAACCAACGTTTCAGTAAATATCATTTGTTACAACCTCATGTCATTAAAATGAACGTACCTTATTTTTCTACAACCGAAATTTTAGTCCACGCAACTGCACGTTCGGTTGCCGTATCCTCATGATTGCATTTTTCATTCTGCCAAAATTGACATTCGTGCATTTTTTACGGCGATTGAGTAAGTTGTTGTATCAACAAAATAAATGACAAACGGCAAACTCATGTCTATCAGCACTTCGGTTGCCAGTAAATAAACGTCAAAAATTTTCACATGTCGAAACCAATAGGAAATTCATTAATTAAGTTACATTGCGAATAAATATACAAATATTAATAAAATAATATATTTATTCAATATAAATTGCTCATTAGCTGGTGAATTTTTATTTTTTATTTATTGATTATGAGGAAATAAAAAATAAATGCATGCAGATACATGTATTTTTTCTTATTTTTTTTTTTCATGGAGCAGGAATTAGAAGATATACTTCTAAATTGTGTGCCCGACAATTTTACTCAATTATAATACATATAGAATAAATAAGTTTTATATCATAAATAACTATGTCATAATAAAATTTCAACTGGAGGTTTAGAAAACCTCATACTTACCGACTAGAGGTTGCGACAAACTCATGCTCACCAAATTGGAGGTTGTCGCAACCTTATGTTCAGTGATTTGGAGGTTACCATAACCACATGTTCACCAATTAGGAGCTTGTCACAACCTCATTATCACCGATTTGGAGGTTGCCACAACCTCATTCTCACATACTAGGAGGTTGGAACAACCGAATTAAGAGGTTGTTGCAACTACTTTATCAGCAACAAATCAGTTCTCTGTGTGTGCAGAAATAAATAAACGTCAAATATTTTCACATGTCTAAAACAATAGGAAATTCATTAATTAAATTATATTGTGAAATAAATGTACAAATACTAATAAAATAATATACTTATTCAATACAAATTGCTTATTAGCAGTGATATATAATATATAATAAAAAATATGTAACCATATGTGCCAATAGAAATAGTCTTATTATTTATTGGTTATGAAGAAATAAAAAATAAAGCATGCAGATACATGTATCTTTTCATAGTTTTTTTTTTCAGGAAGCCGCAACAAATCAGTTTTCTGTGTGTATATGCATCCTCTTCTGAACTTGGCCCTGTACATTTAAAGCTTCTTCCAACAATGTATCTAATGTTTCTGAATTACTACCCACTAGTACAACTTTTATTGTTGGATCCTTCACACCTACTTTAAAAGTGTCAAAAACTGTAATTCCAATATGAATATGTCATCCTCACTTATATTTTTATTGTATTTTTTACTTGCAATTTTCAGAGCCATGGATTGCAACTCATCTAATCGTCTTCCAAATACTCTCAAACTATTTTTACTATTTTGATAGTAACAATTTAATCACTTCTAGTATTGAATCTAAGGGAATTTCATTTAAGTATGTATTGTTATGTATTTTTGTCCTCACTAATTTAAAGGCATCCCCCTCCAAACGTTACCTAACGCATTTAATAAATTCCTCATTGATTTTTTAATTTTGAGCATTGCTATTTCACAACATTTAATAAATTTATATAATACCGTTTCTAATAATGGAGATTCCGCCGCAGAAAAGTAAGGAACAACGTAATGAATATCTATATATATATTTATATATATTTATATATATATATATATATATATATATATATATATATATATATATATATATTTATATATATATATATATATATATATATATATATATATATATATATATATATATATATATAAATATATATATATATATATATATATATATATATAAATATATATATAGATATATATAAAATATATAAATATATATATTGTAAGCTCTTGTTTCAAAATATATACTTGTTGACTTATGTACTTTACTTGTTAATAAATAATATATTTAAAATGTTCATGTGAACAGAATAATTTTGTATAACTGATCATTCAGAAAATATAAACGATACGATCAATACATCAAAATCTGTTTTTCAATTTTAATATATAATTTAATATTACAATATATATATATATATATATATATATATAAATATATATATATATATATATATATATATATATATATATATATATATAAATATATATATATATATATATATATATATATATATATATATATATATATATATATATAAATATATATATATAAATATATATATATATATTTAACGTGTGCAAGGACTGCAGTTTTATTATTTTCGGCGCTTGGCCGCATCTCGGTTTCTGAATTTTTTGCCCGATCCGCATGAGTGCAGGTACCGAAAATAGTGCATCACATTTTGTTCAACAAATCTCGTCCAAACTACTCTATCTAAATACCAAGTAGAGAACAATACGCGAAAGCCACATTCACGTCTTTACTGATGGCTCTAAGATAGGAATAGGGACAGGATGAGGAATATTCTGCGAAGCACTGCAAATTCATGAGTCACGCAGACTTCCGGATGAGAGTAGTGTCTTCAAGCAGAAATATTCGCCATAGACAGAGCTGTCCAATAAAAAAACGTTGATCCAATAAAAAAACGTTGATTCAATATAGAAGGGAACGAAAAGGCTGGCACGACAAGGTTCTTCACGAAACGTATACGAATATATATATATATATATATATATATATATATATATATATATAAATATATATATATATATATATAAATATATATATATATATATATATATATATATATATATATATTTAACGTGTGCAAAGACTGCAGTTTTATTATTTTCGGCGCTTGGCCGCATCTCGGTTTCTGAATTTTTTGCCCGATCCGCATGAGTGCAGGTACCGAAAATAGTGCATCACATTTTGTTCAACAAATCTCGTCCAAACTACTCTATCTAAATACCAAGTAGAGAACAATACGCGAAAGCCACATTCACGTCTTTACTGATGGCTCTAAGATAGGAATAGGGACAGGATGAGGAATATTCTGCGAAGCACTGCAAATTCATGAGTCACGCAGACTTCCGGATGAGAGTAGTGTCTTCAAGCAGAAATATTCGCCATAGACAGAGCTGTCCAATAAAAAAACGTTGATCCAATAAAAAAACGTTGATTCAATATAGAAGGGAACAAAAAGGCTGGCACGACAAGGTTCTTCACGAAACGTATACGAAGCATGTTCTCGATATACATTCCATTTTTAAAAAAAGACACGTATTGATGATCAAAAATTTCTTGTTCTTGCATTTTTTTTGAGCATTTTCGTGTGTTTGTGTTTGCTCAAAATGGTCGCATGCATTTTTTGTCCACATTATTAATAGCGACATTGGTAAGGAATTAATGTATTTCATGTAAATTCATTATATTTAACCGTTTTCTATTTATTACAGATAATAAATAATAAATCGAACTTCTGTTATGGCGATGGACTCTAAATGCAGACTCAAGTATTGGAAACTGAAGCGAACATTGAATGTGCTATAACCTTTTTCAACGAGAAGTGTCCATTTATGTGTGTGATTTTTTAAAGTGAATTTCAGTTTCGACATTTAATTAAAATAAATTATACAGTAAATTAACTAAAATCCATTTTTGTTTTAATAAATTATTAGGAAAATGTAATTCGACTATACTATAAAATTAATAAAACGTATCATAAAATATTTATAGTTTTGGTTATTGTATTTAAAGGAGCACTTTATAAAATTTATGGTACAACAAAATATTGTATTAACAGTTCCAATATTACTGAATTAATGGAACGCATCCTATTGACCAATTTTAATAGTAAAAATTATTGTTTTTCTATTGAAATACTATTAATTTTCCATGTTTTTTCTGGGTGTAGAAATACTCCAGTAGCTGTGAATCACGGTGATATTTTAACTATTGAATAACAGACTGTTCCTTTTCATTCGAATAATAACTACAGTGATTTGTATTTGCCTGTTATTTGAGTAACAGGTATTTTTAACTGTTATTTAAAAGAAGTAATAACGTTCAGTAACAGTGACTGAAAAGTAGAAACTGTGCCCATCACTAGTATTTATTATGTTTATAAGGAAATAATGAAATTCAAAAGAATTCATGATATCACTAAATATTGAACAACAAGTAACAATGCAAAGCGCGCAAGTAATATTTATGATTGTGAACATTAATGAAAATGTGTGTTTTTATTATCTTTTTTGTCAAGGCTAAATAATATAAGCATCTTAAAAATAAGGTCTGTGAAACGGTAAATTAGATACAAGCACATGCAACTCCAAAGATAAAATATACAAAACAATGTAGTTTCTCTTTTCTTCTCCACGCTACAGAGTGTGCCCAAACGCTCTTAAACCGGGTGAAATTCAGTATTTTCAGAACCATAAAAATTTAAAAAGTGTTGTACAGAGAGAACTTGAGTTTTAAAATTGGAGTTTGTATCTTTCATGGTTATTGAGATAAAGATCAGTAAAGTTGAGATTTTGTTCATAAAAAATTTTACAAAAATTGTAAAAATCCAAATGTAATCCGATTTTTAAAATTTATGAAAAGCTTACATTGAGGTATAAAGGAAATGTGCTTACTTGAGAAAATATCTTGTTTAGTTTTAATGATTAGGTCTATAATCATGAATTTTTGTTTTCATTTTTGAAGACTTTACTTTACATATTAATACACAGATTGTACATTTTATCATGAAATCAAAATATTTGTATTTTTATAAATCATAAACTGTAAACCGTTTTTAAATATCTCAAGTGGTTTAGTAAATATAACATTGTAAAGTCGAAAATATTTTGTATTTTCCATTATTTAATTTTTTTTTTGGAAAATTGGACTTTTACGCAAATCTCCGTAAGTATTTTTTTTTTCTTCAGTAACATGTACTTTTTTATATTTTTTTATAGATAATATTACTGAGAATCTTTTAATTGATAAAACTTATCCAAAATATATTTAACCAATAACATTTTTTTTTTTTTTTACTTTGACACCCTGCAAATTTAAATTTTAAGATCGAATTATTTCTTCGTATTTTTTCCAAAAATACTCATTTTTTTAAGCAACTTAGATTAAAACCGTTATATCTCACTTTATAATATATATATTCTTAAAAATGTTTTAATTAAGCAAAAGTACACAAAATTAGTATATATTTGGTAAAAGTAAATATAAGAACAATCTGTAATTAGTTTCTGAACACTTTTTTTTGAAAAAGAAAAAAATGTTATAAAATAATATGCTAAAAAAAATAAAATTTGATTGAATATATCTAAATAAGTATTAATCGTATCATCATTACAATTTTGCTTAAGATACAATAATTTTATGTAATTATGCTTTATTAAAACAGTTTTAGGAATATATATATATATACACCCAGAAAAAAATACTATATAAATAATAGTTTTTTACTATTAAAAATATTCAATAGGATAAATTATTATTTTAATCGGAAAATACCATTAAATACAAGAAAATACCATGACATTGCCATTGAGTTTATATGAACATTTTTATTTTTTGTATACTATTAAATCAATAATTGTCCTATTGACCAATTTTAATGGGATTTGAGGGAATTTTTTTCTGGGTGTATATATATATATATATATATATATATATATATATATATATATATATATTTATGGATACTGGTATCAAACGATTCGTATTAATTAGATGTAGTGCGTGATATACTTACTTTTTATAATTTTAGAACAAATATCGCCAGAAAAAGCTAAAAACTAAATTACAACAACCATATGAAAAAGAGAACTGCAGTTGACTGCGCTCACTGTGGTTAGTGCAATGCATCACACTCTCGCAGAAAGAATTGCGCACAAAAGAACAACAACAACTATACCGCATGGTTTTTTTGTTGTTGTTACTGGTTTTATACATCAAACAGACAGTTGCATCAAACAGAAATTTCCGCGAAAGAGAGTTTCAATTATTACGATCAAAAAATTATTAAGTGAAATGAAATAAACAACATATTTCGACAACGATTACAACAATTTTAACTAAAATTAATAAAAATGTAAAAAAATCCAAACCTTGAGTAACATTAGAAAGTGAATTTTTAAACTTACTAAAGGTGTGTTTACAGATTTAAAAAATACATAAATAATTTAAAATAAAGTTTTACAAGAAGATTCATATTTCTTAAACAATAGATAAAGATTGTGGAGTACAGAAAAAATTGAAAAATAAAAAAAATGTTCATATAAACTATGTTTTTCATTTATATTTAGAAACAAATTTTGATTTCATGATAAATTGTACAATTCTCTCAAGTTATCTCTGTACAAGACTTTTTAAAGATTTAAGAACGTTTGGGAACACTGTGCGCTAGTTCGCTCGTCGATTGTGCACATGCACTGAAATTTAACATTATTATTTTTGTTAAATTTTATTCAGTTTTTTTGTTAATTGTAAAAACATGAAGTTTTTTTAAGTTAAGTTCAATGTGCATTATTTCATTTAACTTATAAATAATATATGAACATTTTAACAGTGTCCCTCATTTGGCTGATATTGCTTTTTGCGTTTTTGTTTCACATATCCATAATATCCATACAACAGAGAAAACTCATTATTGTTGTTGTTGCCAGCTGGAAGGCTGTACTAGATACATGCAGTGTGGTGCCATGGAACTGTATGTTGTCATGCGTCTTTTTGTTGCCATGCGATGATACAGTGTAGCAACGAAAAGTTGTCGTTCAGAAAGTATGTGTATACGCATCGCAATTCGTTATTGTTGTATTTTCTTCTTTCTGTTAGTGTTCGCTTTGTAGCGTTTGAGTTCGCAAAGATAAATGTAACACTGCAACATTTTGTTTGTGTTTTCTTGACATAAAGTACGTGTAGCGTACGGTTTTTTTTTAAATCTCCGACGAAAACAGAAATATGACTATACGAAATATTCCTTATATTTATTATGTATGTTTATTTTATTATGGCCTTGATATTTTGAATTGTCTCGTCAACATCACTTGATTTATATAATTATTTTTTATTTGTTAATTTTTGTTAAAATATAATTCAAATTTTTATGTTATTGGATTTTTAGTTCTTGTGTTAGTAAAATAATTTATTTTTTGCTGAAGACATTAAAAATATGGAAAATTAGTAACCTAAATACAATTATTGATTAAATTTTATTCGTTTTCATAATCAATATGTAGTTAAAGTTAAAATAAAAATTTTGCAAGATTCTTGCAAGCAAGAGCAAGAACAAGAGCATAAACAAAATGATATGTACCTTTCCATGAGAAAAAGCAAGACTTATTTTGCAAGAACAAGAACAACAACAAAATTACCATTTCTTGCCTTGCTCTTGCAAATGATCATCACTAGAATTGAACATCCAGAAGCAATTGCGTCATCTCACGCCGTCTCTGGCCTCACATAAATGATAAACGTATAAAAAGCTTTATAGAATATAATAAAAATACTTTCCGCATCCTCATCGGTGTCCTGACAGCATCTGGTCATTTTAAACATAACTTCCTAATTGTAAACAACAAAATTTCACACTTTTTGATAGAAAAACGTTATAAACATCGTTTTTTCACTTTTTCTCGAAATAAAAGGCAATTATTTGATTATTACCATGGATAAAACATTGCTGCCATTTTAAGAAGCACTTGACAATTGTTTTTTTATTTTTCTAAGTGCAAAAACATGTCCAAAAATTGCAATTTCCCACTTTACCCCTGAAAAAAAAATCAAGTAAATGAATTAATTTTCCTTCGTTATATTAAAGGTATCCCAATATGGGTTCCGATATGGGTTCTCAAATTTTTAAAATCTTTAGATTAAAGTTTATTTGTTCGATATTTAATGGAGAATGTGCTCTGTATAAAAAGTAGTTTATGGATGTTCCTGAAGTTGGCGATTTTTATTGCAAAATATCAAATTTTTTAAAATTTCCAGTTAATATTAGCAATAGAGTTTTTAATATTAAGGGGAAATTAAAGGAATTTGAATATTTGTATACCGTGGTGACCTATGGACGACTTTAAATAGTTCCAGCCCATATAGTGTATTTATAGTCGGCTTCGATCCCCCTTAACTTACATAATGACCACTAACTTCCTTACATCAGCTATCAAACATAAAATTTAACCTTGTGACTAAACCGATCCTTACTGAATGTATTTTGGTTTGGCTCAAATTAAACTTTGATATGCTACTGTTTTATTTTTAATTTGTATATAAATTTGTGCATTTTTTAATAAAATATTTTTAAAATTATGTTGAAATTATATTGAAATCGATAACTAATCATGATTTTTTCAGAATTTTAATAAGCACATAAAAACGAAATAGCTGTTTTTTAACTATGAAAACAATTTCAGAGTGACAACCTTAGTATCAACGACGATTTTAACCACTATTATAGACTATGTAAAAGTTCTCAAAATAAGATATATACATATATATAACTGTTATTATATTTATTAAATTTATTGATATTGTCCTTGACTTTGTGATTGACCAAAGGTAAATGACTGTGTTGGATCACCTAAGGCAGCTGGATCTTCAGTAGGTGGAGCAGGATTTCTAAATTGATCAGCTGACAAGCGCGTAAACAAAATTCCAACACCTTCTATAAGGGCTAAAAGTACACCGCCAATTATTGCGCTTCCAGCCATAGCAGGTACACCTAAAAATAAAATGAATTTTGTGTTAATTAATTATTTTTTTCAATAGGTAGCGTACATGAAATAAATGTCAAAGAATATAAAAAACCTATTTGTGATTAGTGAATTTTAAATAAGATAAAAAGCCAGAGATTAACCGAGAACTACCTCTTGAATTCTTTCGCCCACCGCTATATAAAACAAGCAATGAAGAGGCCTTTTCTGTGTACAATAATTGCACGAATAACACCGCCCGTCAGTACAAATTACACACTAGGTGGACCCGTGCACGACTCGTGCAAAGATTTTGTGAATGCAAGGATATGGAGCAATTTTATTAATATAAGAAACATTTTAATATTTTAGCTTTTCTCATAGACAATTCTTTCTCAGACTGTGATTTTCCGTAGAAATCTTCCATGTAAATTCTTACCCATGGAACGCTTTCCCGTAGAATTCTTCCCGGTAGAATTCTTTCCGGTATAAATCTTCCCGGTGGAATTCTTCCCGGTGGAATTCTTTCCCGTAGAATTCTTCACCGTGGAGTTTTTCCCAGTAGAAGTGAGTTTCGGTGTGGTGAGTTTAGGTGTGGTAAATGTTGGTGTGATGAGTTTTAGTGTGGTGAATTTTATTATGGTGAATTTTTGTGTGGTGAATTTAAGTGTGCTGAATTTTAATGTGGTAAATTTTAGTGTGGTGAATTTTGGTGTGGTGAGTTTAGTGTGGTGAGTTTAACTGTAGTGAATTTTAGTGTGGTGAATTTAATCGTGGTGAGTTTTAGTGTGGTGAGTTTTAGTGTGGTGAGTGTTAGTGTGGTAAGTTTTAGTGTGGTAAGTTTTAGTGTGGTGAGTTTTAGTGTGGTGAATTTTAGTGTGGTGAGTTTTAGTGTGATGAGTTTTAGTGTGCTGAATTTTAGTGTGGTGAGTTTTAGTGTGGTGAGTTTTAGTGTGGTGAATTTTAGTGTGGTGAATTTTTGTATTTGAGTTTTGTTTCATGTTTGTAGCTGCTGTAAGTGCTAAGTTATATCGTTTTGAAAGTTTAGGAGGTGCCACGCCCCTTTGTCCAATCCCGCCAATACATTTCAAGAAAATCGGATCAGCCTTTTAGACGGAGAAGCGGAACAAACAAACAAATAAACAAACAAAAGGACATACCAACAAAAAGATTTATTATATGCATTAGATGAACCAAATGATATTGGTATGGGCATCATTGCAATAATGCTGGCAGTTCCTCCAACTAATGGCATAAAATTTCAAGCACTCAAGGATCATCTCATTTGTTATCCGTTTTCTTGTTTTGCGAGTTTCGGAATGTATTTTGAAAACCCCTTCACCGAAAAATGCGAGTGCCCAACATACAAAGGTTGTGATGCAGCGGATGGAGTCTCAATACGCTCCCGTTCAAAGTTCTGCACACACGATGCTGTAGCTGACGCTCTATGTTCTATTAGCGTTATCACATTTTCCATCATATTCTTTAGTTCGTTTAATTGAGCCTGATGTTTTTCCAGCATCAAAATTAAATGTTGTTGTTACTTTTCCTATGCATGAGTTGGTTCAATATATTGGATAAATAAAACCATTAACAAAAAACTATACCTTTAAATACTAAAAGAGATCATATTACTTAATGCGGCGGAAATTATGGCTTTAAAATGTACGTTTCTGCAGGATAACGATCAACAAACATACGGTTGAAGTGGAATCTAGGATTATGGTGCCCGGACTTAGCCCCCACGGACATAATCCCCATTTTCGAAATGGGGATTATGTCCACATAACCCTCATTTTTTTGAAACTAAAAAATGTGGATTATGACCGCTTCCCAGGAGGTCATAACACCCACGGGAATTATGTCCTTTTATTTAAGAAAATGAGTTGCTTTAATAAATTCAATCTGTTTAAACGAAATTTGTAAAAGAATAAAGTTCAAAAACCAATCAAAAAACTTCCAATTTTCCTCTTTGGGCATTATGTTATTTTTCTGGTTCGTGATAATCTGAAAACGTCTCCAAAGTAATTCTTTTTGAATTCAATTACACTGTCGAAATCAATATCAGAGAATCTTGGTTTTTCATTCTTCTTTTTGGTCCTTAATAAAATCATACATCATAAGTATTTTGTAATCTAAGGATTAAATGAAAAATGTTAACAAAAATCATGCGATTTATGTAAATTTTTTCAGAATTTTAAAAAAGGCAGTTTTTGGATGCTGTGGTGCAAAACAGCAAAAATCGCGTTTTAAGAGTATGCTAAGGGAGTGAAGGGGGTGCGATAGAAAACTGAAAAATTAAATGTAAACTGCATTGATCAATAATAACAACTTATAAAAAGGGGGTCAGTGTCAAGAAATGAAGCAAATATGTTTTATAGCCACGACATGAAGAATAACTCTATTTTCGCCACGAAATCATCTATCATTTCTCCAAGAATAAAAACATATATATTTATTCAATAAAGTTATCCCAGTACACTGTTTGTGTATCAGAGCAAACTTAATTTGAAAAATATGTTCCTTTGGGATTTGGCCAGAACCCACTTGCGTCATTGGAAAATTTTTGTAAAAATTTGTTCCTTTGGGATTTGGCCAAAACCCAGAACCTTCTGGCGTCATTGGACATTGGAATAAAATTTTACAAAAAATTGTCCAATGACGCAAGTGGGTTCTGGACAAATCCCAAAGGCGAACATTTTTCCAAAAAATTGTCCAATGACGCAAGTGGCATTTGATCTGGCCAAATACGAATAGAACACATTTTTCATAAAAGTCCAATGACGCAAATGGTTTCTTGCCAAATCGCACCTGCATGTTTATATATACCTAATGGAACAGTTCATTGGAACAGTTACAGCAAATTATGTCGAGTGACACACCTGGAAACCACGTCATCGATGAAAAATGAACAAATTTGGTTATAATACAATATCACCTCCATCATCAACATTGCGTGACTTCTTATCCACAAAATTGTCCATTGGGATATCTGTATCGAAAATACATATATGCTTTTATTCGTGGTGAAATTAAAAATGTACTTTTGTACGTAGATACAATATAAATGTTTTTCTGTTCGTGGGAAATATAAAGTTAAGCAAGTGTTTGTGGAGAAAATGTGAATGAAGTTCTTTTCGTGGCTAAAACAATTTAATGCTTCTTTTCAGGTATAAAATAAATATATGCTAGTTTTAAGAAATTTTATTTTTAAAGTGTCGTTTTTCGTAAGCAAATTGAAATGTGTGGGTTTTCGTAAGAGCCGACGATATAGATATATTTACAAAGCATACAAATAATCAATTAGATTTATTTTAACTCGGTTCATTGTGACAATAAATTTAAATGTCACACAATAAGTTTGAGATAAAAAAACATTTAGTAAAAAATTCTATTTTACATTATATTTTGTCTTCAATGTGATACATTTAACAATTTCTACTAGGTTCATTAGTACAGCAGCAGCGTCGACCTACTCGCATGAAGTCTGATAGCTTTCGCAGGTCACACGACCTAATATTCGCCGCACTCGCTCTAACTCTAAATATTCTCTCACCATTTCCGCTTCACCGATTTCCCCTCGCCTAGCACCTTGCGGGTTTCGCGTGGTATCACCTATGAAAAGTTCAGATGTTAATCTGACAAATCGAAAAAATCAGTTCTTGAAGCGCTTAATGAGGCATTGAACTATCAGGTGCGAGATAGCTGGAGACTAATAAATATAAAGGCTTTTTTTATAAGAGTGTTACAAAAGTTTTTTAAAATAAAACAAAAACGGTTTTGGATAAATTAATTGTGGCATTCGCTGTGTGGCTTGTGGCGCCGTCCTGTTGGAACCACATGTCCTACTAGTCCATATCATCCAATTGGGGCCAAAAATATTCGGTTATCATTGAACGGTAGCGATTCCCATTCACAGTAACATGCCGGTCTTGATCATCACGGAAGAAGTACGGCCCAATGACGCCGCCGGCCCATAAATCGCACCAAACCGTAATTTTTTCGGGATGCAATGATGACTCATGGAGTACGTGTGAATTGCTGTCTGACCAATAACGCATATTTTTTTTATTGACGAAGCCATTCAGCCAGAAATGAGCCTCATCGCTGAAGATGATTTTTCGCTGAAAATCCGAATGGCTCGTATATCTTTCCATCATGAAATGGCAAACCTTACTGAAGAGAAATGTCAAAAGAGCGGCAAGAAATATGGCGTCGTTTGCTGTCCCTGTCGCTCTACTTTTGTAGCGTCCCTGTTGAAAAACCCTTTAGTTTTGATACCCAAAAGAGACAAGAATTTAGATGATTATAAAAATTTTCGCCCAATTTAGTGTATGTAAAATTTTTAAACCGTTTTACAAGTTTTCTAAATCATCAAAATATTCTGCCAGATCGATGCTTTGCATACAGGATAAATATATCACCTACAATGTGCGTAAATGAGCTTCTGCACTTTGTAACCCTCTTTTAAAGCTATGGTTTTAAAGCTGTTCTTATCAATCTTGACATAAGTAATGCCTACAATTGTGTTTCTAAAGCATATTTTAATTGAAATTAGTACCCCTTCTTCTTTGGAGATTGGATATGTAATTTTATTATCCTATAGAAAGCTAAAAATGGAAAAAGAGGTGGTAGATGTTGAGGATAGAATTCTGATGGAAAGCTGTCTTTCAGCCATTTTGTTTAATGTTTATTTGAAGACATTGCATGCTTTGGAGAATGGAGATGGTTTCTTATAAGGCAGTTTATAAGCTGCAAAATAAAGTAAATGACTTTCAAATTATATGCAGCAACTTAAATGTAACTTTTAACTCAGAAAAACTAATGTTATATACTTTGCTCCCTGCAGTGTAACGGACTAGTTGAATACTAGTATTGGTCTAGTTCTCCGTAGACACTCAAAGAGCCCGAATTCGACCCCATTTTCATACAATGAACTGTAATTTTTTCAATGCTCATGTCCTACGATGTGTCAATTGACCCCTCTTGCATTACATATAAGTAGTTTTTAAACTAGCTTCTTGTAACCAGTCTATAGACTATTTTTTTACAGTCAGTCTATAAACTAGTTTCTTTAATCCCTCTCTAAAATGGAATTTCTATAAAAGTTTTGTAAGATCTAAAGTTGAGTATGCGCGCACTACCACGGCTCACTCTTCGGCGTACATTAATAATAAAGTACAAACATTTCAAAATGCAACGATGTGTCGTTGTCTTGGTCTCACGCCATCGACACCGGTCCATTTAATATATGCGTTGTCGGGTGAGTTACCTCCCACAGAAAGAGCCAGATTTTTCACAGCTAAAGAACTTATCAAAATAAAACATTTTAATGAATCTTTATATAATAGTATTTGTAACTCTTCTAAAATAAAATCTAGCTACAGTATGACTTATTTTGAATTCAAAGACATTTTTGACAACATAGATACAAACATATTTTATGAGAAAACGAAATAAATGTCCTTCTATTTGAAAACTAATATGATAAAAAACGAACTTATCAACAGAGCATACTAAGGCTGAATACTCATTTAAAATAAATGAATATAAAGCAAAAGGTTTCACTATTTTTGCTACAAATGCGTCAGTATCTGGTGATCTGGAATTTTTTATGTGTCAAACAACCAGACATTTTATTTTAAACTTCCTTTTAAATGCTCCTCCATGTTTGGAGAATTAATTGGAGTAAAAAAGGCAATAGAAATAGCGATTTAAGACAATATAAAAAACATTGTTATTTTTACTGACAGCTTAGGGACATGTTTGTCTCTAAAATCTAATATCAACGAAGATTATTGTGTAGCTGAAATACACAACACAATATATAACTCGGCAGTCACAAATGTTCATATTGTATGGACGCCCAGTCATGTAGGCATTCAAATCAATGAAACAACAGATGAAATTTCAAAATTAGCTTGTGAGGTCGGTGCACACCATTAAAAATAAATTTCTTTTTACAAGTGTTTTAGTACTATTTATTTTAAAAGTAACCCATTTTGTTCTTTCAAAACTTAAATTATAGTGTCAAATGACAAACACCTTGCCAAACAAAATTCAATATTATAAATTGTGAAGATGAAAATAACGTGGGACGCTGCGCCATAATTATTATGGTAATTCAGTAATAAAATTAAACTTAAGCTTATACTTTATTCTATTTATTCCCGCAGACACTGAATACAAACAGTACAGATGACGTTAAGCTAACAATACAGGCGCAGACATTTGACATAGAGTAATATTTTTGAATATACTGGATGTATGCAGTCAAAGATTTCTGCAGCCATATCAATACCAGTGCAACATTTTTTAATGCATAACAAGTCGCTGCTGCAGCATCGCATGTGCAGTGAGGTGCGATGATGTAAACCTTAATTATGTTTTTTACTGTTATATTCGCCGATATTTGCGATTAAAAATATAAAAAAAAAACATTTTTTATTGAATATTATTTTATTGCAAGACAAGCGAATACAATTTTTCGACTCATTTGTGAGCCTTTTCGGAAGCATTTTTCGATATTAAATGAATCTTTATACAAGAGCATTTCAAGATTATTTTTAGACTCCCTGCTAGATTGTTGTTCCGAAACAAGACTCCTAAAAGAGCCTCATGAATGACTCATTTTTATCACAAAATGTATATTTCAAGACTCTTTTCTGAATGAAACATGATATTTATGAATATTTTCAGAGTTCTTGCGTTAGCTGGGTGTTTACGAAAAATAATGGATACTTCTTTTGGCTTCTGATGCGTGGGAAGCATTACAAATTTTGTTTTTAAGACCCCAAAGAAGTTCAAGAAGGAGTGGTTGTGAAAAGCTAGAATAAAAAATGTGTAAATTTCAATACAGATAAGAGGGATGAAAACAAACAAGACAATTCGTGCAATTACTGTAAGAAAAAATTACATTTGGTTCGTGATTGCCAGAAATGGACAGCTGATGGTCGTTCAACCAAAGATAAAAGTCAAATACCAATATTGCTCTAACATTGGCATGTTAGAGCAAATTAATAGCTGTATTCCCGTGGCGTGTGATATAGAGCCATAGTTCGATTTTCTATACAAAACATCAACAAACAGTTAGAACCAAATCAAAAGCTGGTTTAATCCAGTTCAATCGAATGCTGCCAAGTATTGTTTTAAAAAAATAGCTGGCAACCTTTCATATTTGACACAACCGAAAAATTTAAATACAATTGTAAAATTGCAAATTATTTTACGATTATAATGATAGCGCCGCGTCCGCGAACCATCTAATGGTTTTAAAGAGCGTGGTTATTTCATATTTTGTAAGCTCGGTAAAGTTAGATGACTACGCTCTCAGAAATATATTGTTGCTTTTTTTTTGTTTGTTTGTACTTTATTAATAATCGAGCCTTCAAAGGCCATATATGATTACTTGGTTATATATTTCGAGTAGACTAACCTAATAAAAAAAAACTTTAATTAAATTAAAAAAAAATAAGAGAAAAAAAAACTTATTTTGCATTCCTAACAATTTCCAAAAAAATAAAGAATTAATTATTTAATTATTAGCGACAACTATCATATTTTAAGAAATCAATGACTTAACAACAAGGAGAGCAGAAAATAGTACTAAGGTCTCAAACTACAACACATAGGAGAAAGTACTAGTTCTTACTATTACCGCGCATGTATTCTAAGAGAATCCTTGTATTTATTTAAGGATAGGAAAAACCTTTTTATTTCCCTAGGGAAAGGATTCAATGATCTTGACACCCTAACAAGAAATGATCTCTCATACAGCTGTGTCAAAAATAATAGCAGCGCTCTTCCATAAATTATAAATACGATTTTTTAATAAGAACAATCAATTATTTTTATAATTTACATGTATTGGAATTATGTCATTACAATGCCGTCTGATTTTTCCATATTCTTAAGCTATTTCAAATAATGTGGTACCTTTTGTAAATGAGTCTTGAATTTAGGTGTGAAAAATAGTAGTAGCGATACCAAATCCATTGTTTTCTTCAAAGTTTTTGAATTTAAAACTTATATTTATATAACTAATATAAATATAAGTTTTTTTATAAGGCTAATTTACACAGTATTGTTGAATATTTGAAATATTTTATGTTGCTTTGATTAAATATGGCTTTTCAAAACCTTATTTTAGTAAATCGCGCAAATTCCTTAAAAATCCTTAAAATTTTTTAAAAGAGCTTTCAAAATTATACAGGATATTGTTTATTTCATAGCTAAAATGTTAACTAAAGCAAAACATTTGACAAAAATACGAAACACGTGTCTAAACGTTTGAATGTAACATATGATTTAAGTAATCTTTTTTGTGAAATGTACCAAAGTGAAAAAAAATCTTGATATGCAATTTGAAAGATTAAGATTTAGAGAACAACTCATAGGACAAGTTTTTTCTGTAAGAATCCATTAAAAACTATAATAAACATCGGCAAATATTGATACATCTCGAGTTTGCACGTGTCTACCATAAGCGTAACTTGATGTAACCATTACCGTAACTTAGTATGATCCAATGGTTCAAAATTGCCACGACTGATTCCTGAAATATCAGAATTACAAATTTTAACGCATTGGGCATTCAAACAATTGATTATTTGATACTTTTTTTACTTTTAAGCACTGTTTCATGTTTAATGTCAAATTGTTTGCTTCAGTAAACATTTTAGCTATGAAATAAACAATATCCTGTATAATTTTGAAAGCTCTATTAAAAAAATTTAAGGATTTTTTATGATTTTTCGGGGTTTACTAAAACACTCTTAGTGTAGGGTATAAAAACTTTGAAGAAAACAATGGATTTTGTAACAAATTTAGTATCGCTGCTATTATTGTCACACCTAAATTCAAGACTCATTTACAAAAGGTACCATATTTTTTGAAATAGGTTAAGAATATGGAAAAATAAGACGGCATTGTAATGACATAATTCCAATACATGTAAATTATAAAAATAATTGATTATTCTTATTACGCAACATTTCTGCGCTATTATTTTTCACACAGCTGTAATTGAAATTGTTTTTTGCAATAACTTTTTATATGTACAAGATAAAATATTTATGTAAAGGCATTAAATGTTTGTTTTTAAAATGCCTATAAATTGACATAAACCTTAAATAAAATTCCAAATATGCCAACAAATGTTTAAGTATATTATGGTAAATGACCTGCAACATTCTAAAATGTGGTTTATAAAATTTTCTATGGATCATTTTATGAGATATCAACCAATAACATTTTTACCGAGCTTTCAATAAGGTGGTAAAAAAATGTGGGAAAAATGGTTTGTTATAATGGTCAAGTATTATAACAAATAAATGCGTATTAAAAATCTAAAAATTTTGTCCCTGCTATAATCATACATAACAAATACTAAATCATTATGATTTTTATTCTTTGCTGGATAATATGATTTATTTTTGAAAAATGTATGTAAATGTAAAAATGTATTATAATGTATACGTATATTACTACAAAGCTGCCTTCGACAGTCCGATAAGAAGTCGCCTATACGCCACCATGTCTGAGTTCGGTATACCTGCGAAACTTATAAGGCTTTGAAGGATGACCCTGAGCGACACACGTTGCTCAGTGAAAATTGGAAACAACCTCACCGATACGTTTAATACCAAACAAGGTTTCAGACAAGGCGATTCCCTATCGTGTGACTTCTTCAACCTAATAATGGAGAAGATTGTAAGTGCTGCACAACTCCCTCACAATGGCACTATCTTCAACAAGAGTTCCATGCTGCTCGGGTACGCTGATGATATCGACATCATTGGGCAGAGCGTACGAGCAGTCAGTGCAGCATTCTCCAGTTTAGAGAGGGAATCGCGTCGAATGGGTCTTACCGTGAACGAGGACAAGACGAAGTACCTGGTGTCAACAAACAAAGAGTCCCGGCGTCTTGGACAACACGTTACTATTGACAACAACAACTTCGAAGTTGTGAAGGACTTCGTCTACCTAGGTACCAGCATCAACAAGGAAAACAATGTCAGGTTGGAGATTAGCCGAAGAATAACTCTTGCCAACAGGTGTTACTTTGGGCTCAGTAGGCAATTGAGGAGAAACATAAATTACGCTCTATACGTCGCTCATCATGCCAGTTCTCCTCTATGGTGCTGAGGCATGGACGCTTGCCAACACCGATGAACGGAAAATCTATGGCCCGATATGCGTTGAAAATGAGTACAGAATCAAATGGAACGACGAGCTGCATGAGAATAACTCTTGCCAACAGGTGTTACTTTGGGCTCAGTAGGCAATTGAGGAGAAACATAAATTACGCTCTATACGTCGCTCATCATGCCAGTTCTCCTCTATGGTGCTGAGGCATGGACGCTTGCCAACACCGATGAACGGAAAATCTATGGCCCGATATGCGTTGAAAATGAGTACAGAATCAAATGGAACGACGAGCTGCATGAGCTCTACGCCGACATTGACATAGTCAGGCGCATTAAGATCCAGCGCCTACGCTGGCTTGGACATGTCGAGCGTGTGGATGAAAGCGCTCCAGCAAAAAAGGTGTTCATTTCTGTACCCAGTGGTGGTCAAGTAGGAGAGGGCGTCTGAATCTCCGGTGGAGCGACCAAGTGCGAGAAAACTTGACAACACTTGGAATGCAAAACTGGCGCCAGCGCGCCCAATGCAGAAGCGACTGGCGAGGGGTAATTGGTGCGACCGAAATCCATCAAAATCCCGTATTGAGATTGCTCAATGCGTTAATTGAAAAAACATTGCGAATATTTATATTTATATTTGTCTTTTTTAACATATTTCTGTTTCATTTGTATATTACAACAATTTTATAAAGAAATGCAACCATAGTTGATACGGTGTATCTCACAGCAGAAACAATGTCACATCGGGCAATGTCAATCGGGCATTATTTATAAAATAAAACATTTTTAGTTTCAACGTAACTCGTCTGGCAACATCGCTTACTCGTTGCATACATATAAAAATGAGCACCATGATTATACAATTAGGCCTTGTACTTTTATGAGTATGAGAAAAAGATAAAATGCGTAATGCTATTCCCTCGTGAGGAGAATCTTGTAGACAAGACTCATGAGTAGTAAAGTTTTCACTCTCCGATGATTAACCATTTATGAGTAGAGTAAGTCGGATTTTTTCTCTTACTGACTCATGTCGTGTGTAGTAAAATTAAAGGTGTGCTTTCTCACTTATGCGGATTATGCATGAGTGAGTCACTATGAGTATTCATTTCCGAGACACTTTCTGAACTCTGCTTATTTGCCACCCAATTGCCAGTCAAAAAGCCCCTGGGCAAGACTTAGTTGCCACAAATTTTGATCCATTCAAGTTTCAGTTCACCAATTTGGAACTTGAACTGTAATTTATGTGTAGATTAAAAATAAAAATAATAAAGATCCTACGCAGTGCCATTAACGTGAATATTTGTCCTTTAATAAAAAAATAAAAAAAATGCATGACATAATAATAGAAGTCTTTACGATCAGTGCTTTCGACAAACTACAACTCCAATTTTACAAACGGTTCAAGTTTTCGGATTAAAGCTTATATTCTACCCCCTCTAATTTTTACGCGCACACAAAAAAATGCAATTTGTGATAATTTATTAAAATTGTGATGTTAGTGAATGTTATAAATATGTTGTGTATAATAATATACATTTATTAAATTTTAAGTTAATTAGCTACATTATACATAAACATATTCCTATTATGTTCTTCATTCTATACTTTCCACATATATGGAACATCATACATTTAATAATTTGCCACTTTTTTCCACCTAATAGCAGCAAAGTTAACTCGGCCATTTACTGTATATGTTCTATTATCAGAATGAATGACTTATATATCACAGCATTGCGACATATTATTGCGTATGTTCAATACATGTTATTAGTCACCTCTTCAGGACTACATATTATTAGTTTGCTCACTGGTGTCAGAGGTAACTTAAAAGGTACACATATGCGACAATAATTTATGGCAATTGTCGAACCGTGGTTTTTGGGAAGTTGTCGTACTCACCATTTCTCGCAGCTAAAATACCTCCAGTCGCAGCTCCACTTATTATAGAATTCCACGGATCCTCTTTTTTTCTAAAATGAACTAGTGTGCAATCAATGGTGCTAAACATACCACCCCAAACAGCAAAATTTCCAGCAATTACAGGTGAACGAGTTTTAATTGCAGATAAACTACCAATCTGTGTATAAAAGCAAATGTTTTGAATTAATGAAATGCATATTCAGTGGTGGTGGCACAAATAATAAGAACCATCATTTTTTTAGTACATTTTTATATAATTATTTTTATTAATGTAATATTCAGTATACACATGTAGGGGCTAAGTCGAGACTTTTGGAAATTGTTATTTTGAAAGCACGAAAATAATAGTACAGTTTGATAGATAGATTAGCTAAAAATTGACAAATTGTAAAATCGTGACGCTTCCACTTCGGTGGACGAAAAATGACGAGACACAAGAGCGTTTCTATGAGCGACAAAAGAACGCATAAGAGCGTTACCCCGCCACGATATCAAAATAGAGGTGCTTGGATTCGAACGCCACATGAGGAGTGGCATGACCAAGAGTGTCCCGCGGCCAGTGCAAAGAAAGACGCTGCATACAGATACACTGATGTCAATAGTTATGAGAGCTGCGAAGGAGCGCTATAAAGATAAGAGAAACTCAAAAAAAAAAGAGGCTGAAAGTCGTGAGTGTGAGGAAATTGAGATGCATGGGGATGCACCTACTGTGTCCAATCCTTAAGAAAGTGGAACCAACTATTTGCGCCAACTACCTTGGAATCACCCTACTTAATATCGCATATTATATTCTACCTTATCAGTGCGGCTTCATATCTGGAAGTCCATCATAGACCATATTTTCACATTGCGCCAAATCCAGGACCTATTGTTTAACTATAAAGTCATGTCTGAGTTGAGCAGGATGATTCTGAGCAACTTTCGATGCTCGGTGAGAATAGGAAAAGATCTGTCCGAGCCGCTTCATACCGAACACGGTTTCAGACAGGTTGATTCTCTTTCGTGCGATTTTTTAACTTATTGATGAAGAAAATAGTTAGTTCGAGCTACCGAACTTCGTCAAAGCGGCACTATCTTCAACAAAAGCACAATGCTACTCGCATATGCCGACGATATTTATATCATTGGCAGGAGAACAGTCGCGTCGAATGGGGTCTAGCGGTAAACGAGGACAAGACGAAGTTTCTTGTGTCAACGATCAAAAAAGAGTCCGTGCGTCTTGGACAGAAAGCGATTTTTGACCCCCACAAGTTTCACATTGTTAGGAACTTCGTCGATCTGTGATCCAGCTTTAATAGCAACAACGACGTCAGTCTTGAGATTAAGAGAGTTCGACATTGTGAAGGACAACAACGACGTCAGTCTGAAGATTAAACGGAGAATAACTCTTGCCAACAGGTGCTACTTTGGGTTCAGTAGGCCCTCTCTGGCAGGACAAAAATAACGCTCTAAATGTCACTCATCGTGCCCGTCCTGTTTTATGGTGCAGGAACATGGACGCTGGCCTACACCGATGAGCGAGTACTGGGCGCGTTCGAGAGAAGATTATCCGAGAAAAGATTACCCGAATCAGGATGAAACATGAGCAAACAGCTCATTTGGCGACATTGACAAAGTCAAGCAAAACAAGATCAGTGACTTCTCTGGCTAGGTCATGTCGAACGAAAGGATGAAAACGCTCCAGCCACGAATGTGCTTGAAACAAGACTCAAAGGTGGACAGCGTAGAAGAGGGCGTCCAAACCTGCGTTGGAAAGACCAAGGACAACCTTGGAACGCTTGGTATTTCAAACATCAGCGCAGTTTTATTTCAGCGGCCAAGACCGACAAACGGTTGTAAGGGCCACCAAAGTAAGCAAAATAAATCAGTTAAGTTAAATTTTCTTTACATGTTGGTTTCAAGTCACATAAGGACAAATACTTTATAAACAGATGAGTAATTCCATAATATCATATCAACCAAAAAAATTTGGGTGTACCGATTCAGAATTTAATGAAATTTGGAAGCATAACACAATAAAAAATATTGGAAAAATATCAGCTTCCCAGATGGTGTGGTTTTAGAGATATGGTTCTTTTAAATGTGTATGAACTGTAAAAAAACACAAAAGGGGTGCAAATTGATTCAATGTTACAATAGTAAAGCAAATTTAAATACTTAGAAATCATTTCAAAGATAATAAAATTCGCAAAAAGATGGCTTATGTTGAAGACATGTATGTTTAGGTGGATTTTTTATCTATTATTTAAGACATTAATTAGAATGAATGCTTAACGGGTTCAGAAGTTGTGAAGTACAACATTTTGTGTGAACAATTTTTTTTATACACAATTTTTACTTAAACATAAATAAATTTAATTTTATGTAAAATATAAAACAGCCCACCTAATCAAACTCAAAGCTATAGGCCTATAAGACTTTTGAGTAGTTTAAGTAAAATTTTAGAAAAGGTGCTTAAACAAAGATTATGGGCTTATACAGATACAAATAATATTGTACCACAAGAACAATTTGGTTTTAGAAGATTTCATAGTACTGTGCATCAAATTAAAAGAATTTATAATCACGTGAAACGAAACTTTACTCTTAAAAGGTCTACTGCACTCGTACTGTTGGACGATGAGAAAGATTTTGACACTGTCTGGCACAGTGGTCTAATTTATAAACTTATTGAATTTAGATTTCCTCATCAAATTAATAAAAAGTTTTCTATCTAAACTACATTTTTGTGTTAAATTAAATGACGACAAGAAGAAGAAAGTTGTGCTTCTACCCAACACAAAACTTAAAATTGGTGGTCTAGAAATAACATGGTCGAATAATGTAAAGTTGGTCTTTGTCTTGATGCAGCATTTATATTTAGAGATCATATTAAAAATATAATCGACAAATTTAACAATTCATAAAAGATTCTATATTCACTGATGTGCAGAAATTCTAAATTAAGAATTGAAAACAATATTGCAGCGTTGGGTGCAATAAGGGCGTTATGTGAAAAAGTAAGTTTTGAGATATTTACGTTTAAAGCTTTTGAATGTCCGTATCTCAAAAAGGAATAAACCGATTTTATTGATTCAAATTTTCCATTAAAATTTGAACTTTTAGCTTTTTTTAGCACTTTTCAAATTTGTTAATTATAATTAAAATAAATAATTTATACACCCTTATTGCATAAAACGAGTAATAAAATTTGGGCGTATTGAGTTTTAGAGCTATAATCATTACATAAATGAAAAAAATAAAGATTATTGTGCATAGTCTAGATATACTTATTGATATGAATGGATAAGGATTAAAATTACGGTCAAAATGGCTCAAAACTAAATTGCCTCTGTTGAAAACTGAAGCTCGAATTACACGATGGAATAAACAAGTCAACTTTTGAATTAATTTTCAAAACAATTTAAATATCAATCGTGTGATTGCGTAATTGTCCATACAAAAATTGGGCAATCACACGATCGATATTAAAATTATTTGAAAATTGATTCAAAAGTTGACTGTTTATTCAATCGTGTGATTCGAGCTTGACTCTGTAAAAATATTAAAAATATGAAAAAATAATATTTTTTGTATGGAGATAACGCCCTTATTGCATAAAACGACAAAAAACTTCATGCAATCGATCTGCGATTTGACGGAATGGTAAAAGGCACTGCTAGGATTATTCGGTGTGAATATTGCACAAAGGGCGTTATGATGCCTAACGCCCTTATTGCACCCAACGCTTCAATTATAATAGTAAGTTATATTTCAATCAATTATTCTTTACGTATGTCCTGTTTGGGGAATATGTGTCGAAACACATATAAAGAAACTTCAGATATGCCAGAATAAATTGTTAAAGATGGCTCTAAATTTACCTTGGTTTTTTCCACTAAAGAACTTCACAAAATAAGTAATGTTAATTTAATCTCAGATTGTATTAGGAAGAGATCTGAGAGATTTAAAATGTTCTGTGATATGTCCGACAATACTTTAATTTCTAAATTATATGTCTAATTTCTAACTTATTTGTAAATTTGTTTATATATAATGTATTAATAATGTATTTAAATTAATTATTTATTATAATTAAGTCTATTAACATTTAGTTTCAAATAAAGGTTTTAGCTTGTAGTTTTTTCTTTAAAGTTTAAATTATTAAAAAAAAATAATATTTCCATGTATAACTGTATCTGTTGTAGTAGTATGATTTTAAATCATATCTCTGTAAATTGCGCAATAACAATATGTTTTATAACGTTTTTATTCAACTTTCAATAAATATCTATATATCTAACCACCATTCCAAAAATTATAACGATTGGTTAACTTCTAAATCCACTTCCTATATAACCCTTTTTAAGAATATGACATAAATAAGAACTTAAGCATTATTAAAAAATAAATGGTAGTACTAACCACTATTCTAAATATTATAACGATTGGTCAACTTCTAAGACCACTTCCTATATAATTCTTTTTAAAAATATGACATATTTCTGAAATACAATTTCTGAAATACAATATCGAAAACTATAAGTAAGACGTTACACATTTTTGCATCATGCTCATTTAATAACACTTCAAATACAAAATAATACGAATTTCTGTATTTTTTTGTACAAAATTTTATATAATATGCAAAAATGCAAGTGTATGCAATTTATAATGATAGAGTCGGATAGTAGGCTCTTTTTTATAAGAAAAAATAAGTTAGACGTTACACATTTTTGCAGAACTCCTTCAATAACACTCCAAATACAAAATAATATGAATATCGGTATTTTTTTTTTGTACAAAATCGACTATAATTTTCAAAAATGCGAGTGTATGCAATTTATAACGATAGAGCCGGATAAAAGGGTTTTTTGTTATAAGAACCAATAAATTACGCGTTACACATTTTTGCATAACTCATTTAATAACACTTCAAATACAAAATAATACGAATTTCGGTATTTTTTTGTGCAAAATCGAATATAATTTGCAAAAATGCAATTGTATGCAATTTATTATTCTAGTTCCATTTGGATTAAAATTATAAGAAATATGATTTTTGTGGATTATCATCCAATAGAAATTTCAATTTCAAAAATCATCCGAAGATCATCTAATACCAGATTTTTCTAATACCAGCTTTTTTACATATTTTACAACACATAAATATTTTACAACTTTTCCGACCATATCCAAACAATACTATTTGTCAACCATACATACTATATCGAACTTTCAACTACTGATGTGATGTGCAATTACTAATGTGTTTTCAACCAGTCACAATCAACTAGGATTCTACTGGTATGTTGCATACCAGTAGTACTACTAGCTCAAACCTTATGCAGAGTAGGACAATTGTCTTTTCCTATGACATCGCCATGTAAAAAATACCAGTTGGTTATATGAAAATAGGATCGATTTTTAACTAGTAGTGGTATTTTTTTAACTACTTCTTTTACTAGATAATAACTTGGTTACACTGCAGGGTATGTTATTAAAAGATTCAGCATTATGATTGATTCAACATTTTTTATCGCATTGAAAATATAAAAATTATTATTTTTAACCAGTTTTCAGATTTATATATGTCCATAAATCACAAAAATGCAAGTTAATGCTAAATGTATTCAATAATTCTCGTAGAAAAGACATCAATTAATGTAAATTTTTGAGTTAGCCGTTACACATTTTTGCACAATTTTTCAAAATCTCAAAATCTAAAAAAAATTAAGAATCATAATTGATGTTTTTATTACAGTTAAAGAAGCTCTTGTATGAGAGCTACCAGAATAAAATAGTAAATACCTTACTTTACATTGTTGTATACATTGTTGTATAAAATACAAGGAAATTTCAATTCCAATATCAGCTGTGTGAAAAATAATAACAGCGATCTCCCAAAAATTATAATTTCCATTTTTTAGAAGTGTTGCGTAATATGAACAATCAATTATTTTTATTGCCGTCTTATTTTTCCATATTCTTAACCTATTTCAAAGGTACCATATACCTTTTGTAAATAAGTCTTGAATTTAGGTGTGAAAAATAATAGCAGCGATAACAAATTTGTTACAAAATCCATTATTTTCTTCAAAGTTTTTAAATTTAAAACTTGTATTTTTAACGGTTAGGCTAATTTGAACAGTATTGTTGAATATTTGAATTATTTTGTGTTGCTTTGATAAAATATGGAACATACAAAACCTAGTTTTAGTAATTCGCGAAAAATCCTTAAATTTGTTTAATAGAGCTTTGAAAATTATACAAGATATTGTTTATTTCATAGCCAAAATGTTAACTGAAGTAAATAATTGGAAAAAATTACGAAACACCTGCCTAAACGTAAAAAAATTATCAACAAATCACTTGTTTCAATGTTACATATGATTTAAGTAACCTTTTATGTGAAATGAACCAAAGTGAAAAAAAATATGGATATCGAAAATAATCGAATTTATAATTTATAGGAGAGCGCTGCTATTATTTTTCACACAGCTGTAAATTCATTCAATTTATATTACGTTTCGAATTCAAGCTTAATATACAATAAAAATAATATGATTAAGATAACACTACGCATTGCAACACAGAGACCCATCTGCGAAAATCTAAATATGCAGTACTGTGATATAACATTATATAAACCGAATGGAATTGGTTTTAAGATATTAAGATGTGTTCTGTTTTTGCTATTTTATCCAACTAGATTTGAGTTTTATCCCAATGTTCAGCCCTAACTACAATTATATTTTAATAAATTTGATTTACCAAAAGCCCTAACTCACATATATTCGGGAAAAATACAATTTCCTTTAGGATTGTATTGAATTCCTTACTTATACCTAAAAATAATTAAAACAATATAAAGTGGTTTTTGGTACATTTTAATTTTTTTTTTTTTTTGCTTCTTCTGTAAAATATCAATAATGTTATTTAGGGTTTTTGTGCACTTCGACAGCAACATTGTTTGAAGTTCATCTAAGTTAAAGTCTTCTGAAATCACTGTCGCAATTTTTTAAGTACATAAATATACTTGAAAAGTACAAAATAAAATCATTATATTCATTTAAATTATTTTTCGGTCTTATAATAGACAATATTAGTAGATCAGTCCTACCTATGTATCAGCCATTGCAAAAATTGCGATTGTAAATTTAAATTTCTTTTATTTTTCGTAAAATTGAAACATTTCCATTATTCATATAATTTTTGATAAATTTCTGATTCTATATTTCACAAAGGTGGCAGCTATGCGCGGGTGGCAATTTTTTCGCTTCGGCCGGTAAAGTAAACTTCTCCCTTAAATTACTTACCACGTATATTACGAACACACGTAAATGAAGATATAAGATTCTTGCGTTATTTTAATAAAAAGACAATAAAAATTAGAAATAAAAATTCAAATTTTCAAACAATAACAAAACAAAAAAATGTTTAGTTATTATTTTCTTCATTACCGAGAAGGAATATAGGAATAGTTATATTATTTATTATTGAATTTCAAAGCACAAAGACATACAAATTGTTTAAAATTTTATACTTTGCATTGATTAGAAGGGGTTTTGGAATCACATTATATTCAGTGATGTGGAAATCTTTATGTTGCTTGCTGTTATAGCACAACTTCTCAATGGAGTTCACAAATTTACATATAAAAATGTATATATAAAACTACCATGGAGTCTAAAAATACAAATTTTGTTGTATTTTACCAATCCAGTAGATTGTCTTTAGTGACAGAAGAGTATAGCACGAAAAATCAAAGCTTACCATTCGTCTACCAAAGCCCGACGGCGCATTGCGAAATCCTTTGATTGCTTGGAAAACCCCACCACCAATACAACCCATGGCAAAAGCTCCACCACAATCATCAACGATCCTATATGGGCATGGCTCTCTAGCATATTCTTCCATTTTAATAATTTAGAATACTGAAACGACAATTTAAACAAACTTTTTAGAGATAAGTTAACACCTTACATAAGCTCGTTTAATAATTTCAAAATATACGACTAAAATTAGAACACACTATACATTACATACGATTATTTTTTTATTATAATGTACCTCCTTTATTATAGGTAGTTTTGCTGGTATATTTATTCTTTAACTTTTTAATTTTAATACGCTTTAAAGGTGGAGAACTCAATTCATGTTTCGGATCTCGCACATGTCTAGTAGAAAATAATACATGCTACTAGGCAATCATGATATAAAGAAACATATGATTGATTATTTAAACATAGGGTGACATAGTGCAACATTTAAAATACTATAATAACTCGGTGCATAGTTCCAATATGTGGAAATTTTTAACTGCTGTGGGAAAGGTAATTTCCATGGGAATTTTTAATGGCTGTGGGAATTTTATTTTAAATTTAGTGATTTGTACATATCGAACGCACCAACTTGTTAAATGAAAAAATAAGGTTGTGGTTTTTCTAAGTTTTTTTAATTTCTATGGTATTTATATGATAATTTTTATTTATATGAAAAATTTTGTGGTATTATTGCATTAAGTGGTATTTTTGAGGACATTTTTAATGACTGTGCGGATTTTTGTAGTAATTTTGAATTGCTGTGGGAATTAAATCACCCAAAAAAAAGGTATTTTATTTTTCGTGGGAATTTTGTTTGGCAACTACACTCTCAGAAACCCAGCAAGAACGCAGTCGATCAGTTTATTGATCATTTTAGGGGTTGCAATGATCAAAGTTTCGATCATAGTTTTAGTCACTTGTAGAATAGTGTCGGGAAAAAAATGATCAAAACATTTGTATACCTGTGAATTTACATCCTTGTCTTACGCACGTTTATACAACTTTTTCTTGCATGCATAATGCTGTTATGGCACTGACCCAATAAGCAATTAGTTTAAGGATCGAAAAATTTGGAGAATTTTCTTTTACAACCTGTGTGGATGTAATGTTATGATCAAGCCGAAGAAATGAATGTTATTCCATCGTTGGTTTTCGAAGTTAAAAAAACTCGACACGAAATTCACTACACAAAAATTATTCAGTGGAAACCGAGTGATAAATTAAATGTCAACAAGAAAATTTTCATTTTTTTCACCACTACATATTTGCCACTGCATTCGCACAATCAGTGACGCACGATCATTGATTTTCGCTTGAATTAGCAAACAGACAAATCAATGTCAATGTAAGTGTCCAAGGTTTACGAATACGTTTATGAAATATTAATATATTTTCATTCATACGCAGACAACATTGATATTTTACGCGAACCTGGCAATGTTATATAATGTGGCGCAATTGGATTCAGTGGTTTGATCTTCGCGGCACGTTGTGGATTTTACAAGAAGCTCCTGTTCACTGCCACCGGTGCAGGTGCTGTTGCAGAACATACTTTAATTCCTTTTAATATATAGTATTATAACTTATATGTGTTTTCTTTTATTTTATATTTAAACCTTTAATTAGGGAAATATATGCGCTTGAATTCATGTGTAATTTGAAGGTCGAATCACATTTTATTTATAGCTTACTATTAAGTTAAAACTCGAATGAATGTCGGAATTCAAGTTTAGGTAAAGGCTAGATTCAATTGGATAAAAAGCTACCAGTTTTGCTGAAGAACGCTATGGGTTTCAAGCTTACAATTACAAAAAGTTAGTCGATTTTCTCCAGTGAAAGCTTCGATATCCATGTACAATATACATTCGATAATCTCTTAATATCCACGTTTTTGGTTTATTGGAGACTTTAAAAAAGTGCACGAATTGACTACCCAATAAACATTGTGATCTTTCTGTAAGTTTTTTGTAATATGAAATATGTAATGTTTTGTTTACAAAACGTTGCATAATTATTGTCGAATTAGCTAAACTGGACATTGATTGTAAGCTTACATTGAAAACTTATGTGTAATATTGAATAGTAAGCTATATGCAATCATATTGTAAGCTTGATATAAATCGTTTTGTAATGATTTATCTTATTACAAATCGTTATGTAATAAATTTTAACACATCAAGTAGCCAATTGTTGGCGAATTATAATTGGAAATCTGATTCATCGGACGAATCAGATGTTCCTAAGGATGGTGTGTGCATCCACATCCAAGATAATTCGGAGAAATATTATTATTTTCAACCCTATTAGATATGTGATGTTGACAGTTATTGCCTACTATATCTCCCCGAATTTTCTTGGACATTAATAAAGTAACAATTCATTTTGCGTTTTATTTGATGTTTATGTTTCACAGACATTATTTAATTATTATTTATACGTACCCAGCTAACGCCAGAGTTCATGATTCACTCAGGCTCCCGTGTCTTGAATCTAAGATGAATGTTTTGATTTCATTTCACAAGTGTTTTAATACAATTAATTTATTGTTCTTTCAAAAATTAAATTGCAAACAAAAAATCAAACAAAATTAAATATTATAAATTGTAAAGATAAAAATAACGTGTGTTGGGGCGCATAATTATTACCCACTGCTGCGTTCGTTCGTAATTACGAAAACGTAAGACATCCCTGACAAAAGTGTGCGACACTTGTTCAGATTTACGAACTAAATAGGAGCTGTATCAGACTTAACGCGACATAGACATCTCACCTATTTTTCTGAAGTATGACTGAGAAAAATTACGTACAAAACAGAGAGAGCAGAAACGAAAAATATTCAAAATCAATCAATCAGAAACGAGCGAAGCAAAGCTGATGACACATTTTGGTCAGACTTTTAGAACAGACATTCAACCGTAATCTGAGACCCAAAGGAAAATTGATGACAAATAAAACAAATGTATTTTTAATGTTTTTTTTGTTTATTATAGTGTTTTTTTTACATATGAAATTAAATATTTTTAACATTTTTTAATACATAATAACTAAAATTAATTATTTGATCCATTAACAATTTCAAGAATAACAATTATTTGAACAAATAAATGGAAATAAATGAAACTAAGAAAACAACTAATATTAATTGAAAAACTACGATCGTTAGTTTGTGTTGCTAAATAAATATCATGAAGGAAACTTGATGCAGCCTAATCGCCGGTATTCAGCTTTGTAGACCAAACGGCGCGAAGTGATCCAGCGACGTTAAAATAATTTTGCAGAGTTGAGCAGGCGGTTAGCTGTATATGCGCATATGTAGGTCTTTTGGGCATAAGAATCTCAAATTCACGGCGTTCTTCGCCTTGACGTTTCTGCGCCTCGTCACATGTGACCTGGAAATATTATCAAATTAGTTTTGCATATGATAATTGTGAATATATTAAGTTTATCTACCTATATAGTTTATACCTATCATATATAATTAATATAATTTATATAATTTATATAATTTATATAATTTATATAATTTATATAATTTATATAATTTATATAATTTATATAATTTATATAATTTATATAATTTATATAATTTATATAATTTATATAATTTATATAATTTATATAATTTATATAATTTATATAATTTATATAATTTATATAATTTATATAATTTATATAATTTATATAATTTATATAATTTATATAATTTATATAATTTATATAATTTATATAATTTATATAATTTATATAATTTATATAATTTATATAATTTATATAATTTATATAATTTATATAATTTATATAATTTATATAATTTATATAATTTATATAATTTATATAATTTATATAATTTATATAATTTATATAATTTATATAATTTATATAATTTATATAATTTATATAATTTATATAATTTATATAATTTATATAATTTATATAATTTATATAATTTATATAATTTATATAATTTATATAATTTATATAATTTATATAATTTATATAATTTATATAATTTATATAATTTATATAATTTATATAATTTATATAATTTATATAATTTATATAATTTATATAATTTATATAATTTATATAATTTATATAATTTATATAATTTATATAATTTATATAATTTATATAATTTATATAATTTATATAATTTATATAATTTATATAATTTATATAATTTATATAATTTATATAATTTATATAATTTATATAATTTATATAATTTATATAATTTATATAATTTATATAATTTATATAATTTATATAATTTATATAATTTATATAATTTATTTAATTTATATAATTTATATAATTTATATAATTTATATAATTTATATAATTTATATAATTTATATAATTTATATAATTTATATAATTTATATAATTTATATAATTTATGTAATTTATATAATTTATATAATTAACATAATTTATATAATTTATTCCACACCAAATCGACCAGTGGTTGGAACTCATCTTCGATTTCAATGAAATTTGGGCCATTTTTTTTTTATTTTATTCGACCACTATTATCCAGAGATACAGTTGTTCAAAGTTAGAAAAATATGATACAAAAATCACATTTGTGTGGTTGTTTATATTTCAATATATCTTTGAGTAGAAATGCTAGAAACTCTGTTGATGACTCGTTTTAAAGCTAATAGAACAAGTTTTTATAGCAATGAAGTTATAACTTCTAAACTTGAACATGTGGCCCGTGATCATTATCCGTTCATTTTATGTCCTTAAAAAGGGCCCTTTTTTAAATTCTGAAAAAATTACATATTTTGGTTGATTTAATATAAATGTTTATGCCAAATCTTAAGATGTATTTTTTTCCACAGTAAAATTTAATGTATTAATGTATTTAAAAATCTGATCTCTAAAATGGCGTCATTTTCATCAAATTGTTTCTAGTTTTTGAGATATATACCATTTTTCTAAAAATGTAAATACTATATCCCAAAATCAATATCTCAAAAACAAGATTCAATTTCATAAAAATTTCACCATTTTAGAAATCAGAGTTACATACTTATATATTCAAGAATTATTGCAACTTTTACTGTAGAAAAAAAATGCCTTTTTTTCAATACAAAAAATATGTATAAATTTAGAAAATTAATTTTTAAAATATACCATATAAAATTAACCAAAATATGAAATTTTTTCAGAATTTTAAATAGGGTCCTTTTTAAGGACATCCATTTTGAAGTGCAAGGATAATGACCACGGGTCACATGTTCAAGTTTAGAAGTTACAACTCAATTGATCTAACAAAAGTTTTTTATATTAACTTTAAAACAAGCTATTTCTACTTTAAGAGATATTTAAATATAAACAACCAAATAAAGTGATTTTTGGCCCATTTTTTGTAACAAAAAATTGGTCAATGCATGTCTCAATAACCTTTATCAGTTGCCCAAATTTCATACAAATCGAAAAAGTGAAATCTCAAATTTAACTTTTGTTGGTCGATTTGGTGTGGAATAGCCCATAATTTATATAATTCATTTCCAGTCATATGAAAGGAAAAATGATTGCAACTTTCGACGATACATATGAACATGTTTCTAACAAGTTATTTTCAAAAAGATTTTAACATAATGATTATTTCATTCACTGAAATTTATATAAGATTTAGAAAACAGAGATTGCTATCAATGGTCCATATTATAAAAATATTGATTGAAATATTTACTTTTTAGCAAGCTTAAAATTTTGGAGAATTTTTTTTTACTTTATTTCAGAATTTTTATAGTAAATGGTAAATAGTTTTTAGCATTGTCTTTCAAAGAAATGCGAAAAATTTAGACAATTCGGAGCATTTGATTCAAGTTTTGAGTAAAGTCGATTTTTATTTATATGACCCATTGTGTTTTTTACCAATTAGTAAATATACGGTGCCAATGCTAGTGTTTTACCAGCTAATAAATACATATTTTTTAGATTGAATCACCGAAAGATTTAATCAATTAAATATATAATAATTTTACATATAGTGATGCTCACATAATTAGGGACAATCAAATTTTATTTTTTTTTTTTTAATATTTTTGTTGAAGTACGACTCTTTATACACATATGTATATAGTAAATTGGTTTTTAGTTTGGACTTTGCTTTGGGTAACCACAAATCATTTTCTTGTTTATCGTTAGATTATAAATGCTAAATAAAGAATTAAAAAATTGTCTAAAAACCTCAAAGTATTAAATTTCTAATACTTGTTTTTTGAAAAATTTCAATCGTCAAATCCAATCGTTTAAAACCAATCGTTAAGCCATTTTATACACTATTTCGAATATATAAAACATATAGTTCTGTTGAAAAACAGTTTCCCAGAAAACCTTAAACACAGTTTTCCTTTTTAATGCCAGAACTAGTTTAAATAAAATATAAAATCGGAATTTTTTGTTTTGATTTTAATTATTTATAAAGTATTTATGATCTAATTTTAAACAAGCAATGATACTTGGTTATGCAGATCATAGTTTAAACTGACTATTAATAGATATGTATTTAGTTTCATACATTAATTTAAATATTTATATAAAAATTAATAATAATACAAAATAATTCAAGATATTACAAACCTTAAAAAATTTCATCATCATAGTCAGTACATTGTCATCGAGATCCGAATCGCTTTCTGAATCCACACCTGTCGCACCGTTGCCACTCATGCCCCTGCAGTGTGAAGCATTTGCGCTTGCGATGGCGGTTCCCACTGCAGAATTGCACATGGTAGCTGTACATTTTGCACTGCAGAGTTACAGCGCAATTCCACATGTGCGGCAGTTGAGCGGGGCAGCTGATAGTCTCCCAAAAGTGTAGATTCGGTTGGTCGGGCTGTACATGCACAAAGAAATGTGGTGTTGTTGTCGGTTATGGTGGCGAGATTTACAACGGACCAACGCGTCCGAAGCTATCACGCTTATAACGATCCAACGTCTCTCATCGACTTACTGTACGTCTGCAACAGCGACACATTGGCGATCAGCTTCATGCTAAATGTTGGTGGGACTCTGTGTTATGCTGTAGCTGATACTGCTTGCGTCTTCCGCCACACCAACGCACCGTCTGATACACCTTGCATTATCTGTACAGCTTGTGACACGTCTACTATAAGACACGAGATACGCAAAGTGTCAAACTGCGCTTTAATGCCGCAACGACTAACAAAATTTCCATCAATGTCCAACCAGAACAAGCAAAAGTGTTCAATGGCTTCAATGATAAAATAAAAAGTTATATAAAATTATATTTTAAGTTCTAAGAATTACCGATTCTATTTTGAGGTGTCACTGTTAGTTTTATCCGTAGTAAAGCCTGTAATTTACTTGATTATGCTAAAATCATATACAATATAATTAAATATTACAAAACAAATTAATATAAATTAAATAATTACAGTTTTTATACCGAGTCACACGAACGAAAATTTTCTTTTTAATAATTTTTTTGACATCTGAGTCTTGGCAACTTATTAATTTTTTTGTTTAGTAAACAGAAACAAACGAGAGCAAAGGCAGTCAAAAAAATGGCTCTTTCAGAATAAAAGTTGAAAATGGAAAAACTTGAACTGACAACATAGTTGCATTTCACAGTTCAGAATATATCAGAGCGGAGTTGAGAATACACTGAGTATGGTAAGTTTTAATATTTTTTAAGTATTAATATTTTTTAATGCAGAGCAAGTCGCTGCTGCAGCATCGCAAGTGCTGCGACCCAACTAACAATTTACTAGACAAGCCCATTTTCTGGCTAGTTTCTAGTCAGAGAATTCCGGAGCTTCACTGGTTTGAAAAACTTGAGTATTACTGGCTACTTGCTGGGGCTTTAAAGATGCAAAACTATCTATGAAAACTTCTTAAATTCTAGCTACTTCCTAAACTGACTATGAGGAGGCTAGACTGGCTAGGAAAAAGTCTCGAAAACCAGCTACTTCTAGACTGGCTATAGCATAAACTGGCATATAATTATACCATTAATATAATATCCTAATAAACAAAACAGTCCGTTAACGTTGCCATATACGGAACAGCAATACGGAATACGATTCCGTAAACGTTCCGTTTTCTGGATACGAAAACGGTCCAGTGAACGGATAAAGAGAAACAACGAAACGTAATCGTATATGCTACGACGGATACTTGCTCAATGTTCCGTAAACATGCAGTCAATGACGGTATTGTGATTCCGTGTGTGTCGTAGGCTCCGTATAAATGTTTCTTGGGTAGTAATAAAGAATTGAGTTTGAGATAAATTGAGTTTTATTGGAAAAAATCTTTAATAAAAATCATTTTTGCAATAAATTAATTTTTTATTAATTATTGAGGTTTAGTAAGTTTGCAACTCTAATCAACAATGTTTTGGTAGTGTTTGTTTATTTTTGCCGCATTTTATCATATCATAGTTTATTTGAAGTTCTTATTCAGCGCAACATATGAAAGTTTGTTGAAAGTTATTTATTCCACGCTGTGTTATGGAGTGTATTTCTTTATTCGTTCTGAACGTTCAGAATATTCCGTATTAAATATTTCTATTACTTTATTTATTCCGAACGTTCTGGCTTATCCAAATTTTGTTACTTTATTCATAACAGAACGTTCGGAACGTATTATGTTTATTCTCAGTTCACTCGTAGAATACAGAGAATAAAAATGTCAACTTAGATGAAATGAAATCGAGTGTATCACAAAATATTGGTGGTCTGTCGCGTGTGTCGTAAGATATTGGTGGTCTCGGAATTTTTTTGATTAAGAAACATGTGAAACGTTGTACAATGCATTGGTGTGAGTTAGCATTCTAGTGAAATACCTGTAAATCGATAAACAATGTTTTTAAAAAGTTAATTTTAATAAATGATTAATTTTCAAATCATATTTAATGTTTGTTTAATAATAATAATATAATAATAGTTTGGCACTACAGCTCTATAAGAACTTAGGCCGAGCTCTCTCACCATTTTGAGCTGTGCGTGTTATATTTGTTCTCAAAGTGGTGGGACAGTTTATTGCCGAATCCGAACGGCGGGTGAGAGCTTTTCATAGGCAATTTTTTACTCTCGTAGGTTTGCCATTTACTGACGAGAGGTAGCGCGGTATAGAAAAAATGTTTCTATGAAAAGATGTTGTTAGCCCCAGGCTTGAACCAGGGAACTTTCGGCTCGCAGTCCAACGCACTAACCACTGAGCTACCGCGGCTACTTAATGTTTGTTTACATTTTTTTAATTCGGTTATTCTGAAACTGCTACTTTATTCACAGTATTTTAGACATTCCGGATAAAATATCAAACTATTCTGTTCGGTCTATTCTTATTCCAGAATGGATAAAGAAATACACCCATGATGTTGCGAAATCATAAACAAATATGAGACTAAAGTTAGTGGCTCAAATTTGCAACATGAGGCCAAATCACAAGTGACCACACAGAGAAAATTATCAATAACATACATGTTTAAATCAATCATGTTTGGCGCCAAAGTTGTTTGTTGTGTTATTAATTACGTTCATAATTAATCAAATTATTCAACTAATTCGAAAAAATCCATTATGTGCATGCTAATAATAATGCCGTATATAACTGATTTATGTTATGTTGGTGCATAATATTGGCACAAATGCTCCTTTTAATAAATAAAAACCAGATTCGTTTTATTACTATTTATTAACTATATTTGAAGCACTGTTTAAAATTTTCTGAAATATTGCCATAACCAAGGCAATATTTCAGAAAATTTTGAGACGTGGTTGCCGCTGCTGTTGTTATCTTGCGTTTTATTGGCACTTCATTGTCCACCATGGTGGTCACTTTACTTTTTAACGTATTTTCCGACACCTTCGCGATAAATTTTAAGTGGCTGATTTAGACGCTTCTTTGTGGCCGATGAAACCACCTCTTGTTCTAGTTTGGTCGCCACCTCAGCGCGATTTTTAGACTTTCTTTAACCAATTGCTCCTTGGCCTCGGTGCAAATGTGCAGACGCCGTTGTTGGTTGTTTGCTGGTGGTCAACGACATCAGCTGCGTTTTTTTCCTGATATATTTGATGCAGGCCACTAAAATGTTGTGATTATGATTTGAAAGTGAAATAACAAACCGACAAATTTTATAAAGAGAAAAAACGTATTTTATTAATGAACAGATTTTATAGAAGTGAACAAACTAAATTTTTCATTTTGATAAATAACACAAAAACTTATGTGATACAAAACAATTATTTTACACAAAGTATATTTTGATACTCAACACCCTTTCTCAAAATGTACAAAGACTTTATTTTAAATGTAACCCATTTCGAAATTTAGTTTTTTTAATATTTTGTAAAGGCTTAGTAAATAAATCTGCGAGCATTTCAGAAGTTGGACAATACTTGAAATGTATGGCTCCAGATAGTTTCTGCTCTCTTGCATAGTGAAATTTGACATCGATGTGCTTCGTTCGTGGACTAATCTTTTCATGATCCAGCATTGCCAAACAACTCTGGTTATCTTCCCAAATAAGAGTATTGTGAATATTGATGTTCATGTCCTTGAAAAAAAGTTTTTACCACGCTGCTTCTTTGCACGCCTCGGCCAATGCGACGTACTCAGCTTCGGTCGATGATAGAGCTACTATACTCTGCTTCTTGCTCATCCAACTTATAGATGCTCCGCAGTATTGAAAAACATACCCACTCGTTGCCTTTCTTAACAATGGATCACCAGCCCAGTTAGCATCTCAAAAAACCTACGAGACATTCTGGATTGCAGTCAGTAATTGATCCCAAACAAAGTTTTAAGTATTTCGTATGTTGCAAATATCTTTATATTCGTTTGACTTCCACTAAATCCCTCTTCTTCGGACAGCTCACATTTTGTCCTAGAATCGAAACTGCAATTCCAATATCCGGCCCAGAAAGATACAGGAGAGATCCAATGAGTTGCCTGTACTCATCACTGTTTTCCAAAATCTCCTCAGCTCCTCCGAAACTTTTAAGTATCCTGGATCCAATGGATAAAGCGATCCTTTACATTGTTTCATTCCATGAGTTTCCAGTAATTTTTCAATGTATCTGGTCTACGATATCTGATATATTCCATTATTTTGTTGGTCAACTTGGATTCCTAGGTAGTATTTTAAATGTCCTAAATTTGTTAACTCAAAATTTATCTTAACGCTATTAATAACATCTGCAACTATGCCTTCATCTTTGCATACTATTAGCAAATCGTCCACATACATAAGTATGTATATCCAACAGCCATTTAACAGTTTACTATATAAACATGGATCTGCTGTTCCTCGTTGAAAATCACAAGATAATCATTTATCTTTATGTTCCAACATCTGGCAGAATGTTTTAAGCCATAGAGACTCTTCTTTAGCTTATAAACCCAGTTTTCCTTGCCTTTTACATTGAACTCGTCAGGCTGCTTCATGTAAATTGTCGTATCAAAATCACCATTAAGAAACTTAATATCAATGTGATTGCGATAATTTTCTCACGTGACGCAACAGCTAATAGACATCGCAAAGTTGTTTGCTTTACGACCGGTGCAAAAACCTCGTCAAAATCTTCTCCATATTTTTGAGAGTACCCTTTCGCCACCAATCACGATTTGTACTTTATGATGTTCCCTTCAGCATCACGTTTGATTTTAAAAACCCACTTGTTTCCGACAATATTACAATTATCCGGATGCATCACAAGATCCCACGTATCGTTAGGTTTATTGAATCAATCTCATCTTGCATTGATTTGATCCACATATTGCATTGTGATGACGATACTGCGTTCTTAAAATTTCTCGGTTCAACAACTTCCTCAATTTTTGCTACATATCTGTTAGGTTCCATTCGCTTCGTCGACCTTGACGAAACTCTCCTTTCAACAATAGGCATTGGTATAATATTATCCTAGTTATCGTCTGGTGCATTTGTATCTGATGAAATTTCTACACAACCATCGTCGTCACTTGCTGTGTCATAGCTGTCATCTTCTTCTAAAAGACATTGAACCTCATGGTGTGGTAATATTAATTCTAGCGGAATTATGACCTGGTCATCTATGATCCCTTGCCGCGCGCAGATCTCTGCTCATTGTAATGTGTCCTTTTTGCACATCCAAACATCGATAATTTTTGTCCGTCTCAGAATAATCCACGAAAATCATTTCTTATCAAGCTTTTGGCGTTTTTCCTTTGGCACGTGCACATAAACTACGCAACCAAAAGTCCGCAAATGTCCCAAATTAGGCATTTATCCTCGTAACAAGTCCGTTCTGCATGTAATTCGCCGTGAATACTGCCTCAGCCCAAAATCGATTATGTAGTTTAGCTTCGAACAAAATACATCTTGCCATTTCTTTTAACGTACAATTCTTGCGTTCAGCGATGCCATTTTGTTTGAGGTGTATATGGCGCCGTTACCTGATGCACTACACTATTATTTTTAAGAAATGACTGGAAGTCTGAATTCATAAATTCACCTCCACCATCAGTACGCAAGGTTTTTATGCATTTATTGAAATTCGTTTTACAAAAAGCCTTCTTGAAATTTTTCAAATGCCTCATTTTTGTTTCTCAAGAAATATGTTGTGCAATATCTACTGTAATCGTCAACCAATGTAAAAATATATCGATTATTACCTAATGTGGGTGTTTGTATCGGTCCGCACAAATCAGAGTGCACCAAATCCAAAACAGATTTTGATCTTTTCTCCAGATTTTTATCAAACGATACTTTTGCCATTTTTCCTTGTAGACGTACCTCGCAAATCGGTTCACCTTCATTACATGTTGCTATTGCAATTCCGTTTACAAGATTTTTGTTGATTGTTGTTTTGATTGCATCCATGTTGCGATGACCAAACCTCTTGTGCCAAATGTGTACACAAGCCGATTCAATTGTTGACGATTTCTTGACCTCTTCTGGCGTTGACTTCACGAACAATCCATTTTTTGCTACAGCGGTCGCGTAGACATGACCGTCTCTCCATATTTTGCACCCATCACTATCAAAATAAACGTAATCATTATTTTGAATAAGTTTGGTTACCGACAGTAGATTACTGTCCAGCTCTGGGATATACATCACATTATTTACGAGAATATTAACACGCTGAACGTTGTCGTCAATACTGGCCACAAAACCATCGCCAACACTACTTGATTGAATTCGATTTCCGTTCGATGTGTATACATTTGTGCTTGCGTTCGTATCCTAATTTCGGAAAAACGATCTCATATGCGTCATTTGACAGGAAGCCGCTGAGTCAGTCAACCAATCGACGGATCTTCTTTCACCAGCGACATTAAAACATACAAATGTATCCTCACCTGACTCTGACTGCTGATTATGAACCTTATTTGCGATATTCTTCTTGGATTTGCAGTCCCTTTTGAAATGACCATAACCTCCGCAACCAAAGCACTTTAAATTTTTCTTCTCATGCTTTGCTTTCAAAACTCTATCTTTGTCCGCAAAATTATCGTCGCCTCGATGTCTGCTATACTCTTGAATAAGTTTCTCCTTTACGAATTCCAAAGATATCTCGCTCTCTGCTCGAACTTCTAAAGCTGTCACCAAAGTATTATACACATCTGGAAGACTTCCAAGCAATATCGCCACATCCTTCAACTCTTCTCCAAGTCCACTAAGTTGATCAACCAAAGACAACACATTGTTCAAATGCGCATCCATCTTCTGCAATCCTAACTTAATTTGGAATAGCTTCTTATATAACTGGATCTTATTGCTGAATGATGACTTCTCATGTTGGTTCTTCAGAGATTCCCAATACTGCTTCGCGTGACGCAATTTCTTGATGTAAATCAATTGATTATCATCAACCAACAGCCCTATTATTGCCTTGGCTTTTCCATATTTCGCCAACCAATCTGCCGTTGTTCCGACCACTTCAGCCTGTACCACGTCATCCCAAAGGCCCTTCTTAACCAAGAGCAACTCCAACTTATATTTCCAAGTCTGGTAGTTTTGGTTGTTCAGCTTTGCAATCGATGATTTCAAATCTTCGCACATGATGACGTATGTACGAAAATCTGCTTCAAAAAAAAAAAAATAACCGCAAATTTTTTCAAAAATTTTATTTCGTCTGCGTTTCACTATCAGGTGTGACAGGGGCCATAATCTGTTCTGATTATGAATTGAAAGCGAAATAACAAACCATCAAATTTTATAAAGAGAAAAAACGTATTTTATTAATGAACAGATTTTCTATAAAATACAAACTAACAAACTAAACTAAATTTTTCATTTTGATAAATAACACAAAAACTTATGTGATACAAAACAATTATTTTACACAAAGTATATTTTGATACTCAACATAAAATGTATAAATAATATAAATTAAACTTAAATCGAATTAATATTAAAAAATGAGAACTTAAGGTCCATTCATATCAGACAGCACGTTGCGTATGATGCACGTAGCGTATCATGCACGACAAATATTCTTCAGTACATTTTATATGAGAGTGTTCATATCATGCGTTTTGGGTCCGTTCATGCACGTATCGTATCATGCAAAATATTCTTGCAGGAGCCTGCCGCATGCATTGTTCTAGAAATCTAAAATATTTACTGCTTTTTCTTGTTTTTATTACAAAATTTTGAGATTGTAGTGATATTGTAGTATTTTTTAATTATTTATTTTAACAATACTACCCTTTTTTAACGTCAAATAAATCAAATTAAATGTTAAAAAGTTGTTGTAGCACATGCTCGTTATTTGGCTCCTTATCACGTTATCAAACCGTCGGTCTCGCGAATTCTGACGCTTGGGCAGTATCAACTCCATCAACCGCAATGGTAAATTTTCGAAACGCAACGCAACATAGTGCTCTTCCGGACTTGCAAAGCGCTAATGGCCCTCAGCCTTGTCCTGCAGAAAACCAGCTGTCATAAGACTTCCCGTATCAAATCAAGCAGATAAATAAACGTGAAATGATTTGGGGCGCCAAGAAAACTCACCGGTCGCACCTACAATTTGTTTTAATCAGTATTTCCTTGATGGCTCATTGGAAAAAAAATATTAATTAATCGTCTGCGTATAAATAATATATTGTTTTAAGTTCTTTAGTTTATTTCTAAACATGATAGAATGGAAAATTCCAAAAATACATTTTTGCCTACAGTTATTGCTCACGCGCCCATCGACTACAGCAGGGAACCAACTTCATTTAGCTACCCAGCTATTACAATCCTAGCAGCAACAAATACGCGAATCTTTTGAAGAACCTCAAATTGATTTAGAAAAAAAGACTTATGTGTCTTGGGATCCGCTAAGATGCCTTTGCATGAACGTACATGATACGCTACGTGCATGATACGCAACGTGCTGTCTGGACCTTTACTCGGAAAAATTAAAAATTCAAATTTAATAAAAAAAAATGTGTAGGGTTGCCAAACCAAATTTCAAAATGGTAAAAACGACACATTTTATATGTTTATAATGTTCATAATTAAAATTTTATTATTTAACATACATTTTTTTTACAATGTTCATTGTAAATATTTACAACGTTCATAATTAAAAATTCCATTGTTCACTTTTATCTGTGCATCCTCCTATGTTTCGCAGCAAAACTTATTCTGCGATGGTGCACAATGGAACGCCGCTAAGTTCCACAGCTGTGATAAATTGATGGCACTGAGGTGCTGTGTCAAAGTGGCGACAGTAGCGAAAATGTGCCAGTGCAGCATCACGAAAATCTCATCGACACCTTGTGAAAAGGTTAAACAGAAATAATTTTGTTTATTTATTTGTAATATTATTTTATGTTTTAATTACATTACATTTTTTTTGTCATTTTATGTGTTATGACCACTTTTCATAATAAATTACTATCTAGAAACTGTGTAGTTTCCGGAAGCTTTTTTCGATATAAAATGAATCTTATACAAGAGCATGTCCTGATTATTTAAGCCCCCTGCTAGTTTGCTTTTAGGCTCCGATACAAGTCTGAATGAAATGTCAGAAAATGTATATTTTAAAACTCTTTTCTGAATGAAACATGACCGCTCAGGCTCAGACAAAAGACATTTTTGTAAAAGTTTGCAGACTCAGATTTCTTAATAAGCTTACTAATAAAAAATTCACAACCATTTCGTAAATGATTTAAAATCACTTAATTTATATTTGTTAATAAGCTTATTAACAATTAGAAACTTAATTAAAAAACAAGTGCTTGAAAAATGCGTCCGGTCAGTCGTTATATTTACCAACGGCAACGTTGATATGGGGCATTCCACGTCAATTCGCCGAGGTATGACCCTGACCCCCTCCGATTTGCTTCATATTTTGCAAACTCTAAAAACGTGATTTTTGTTGTTTTGCACCACAGCATCCAAAAACTGCCTTTTTAAAATTCTGAAAAAATTTACATAAATTCTTGACATTGAAGAAAGATCATTCCACTTTGATTTGGAGTGGTAAAAATTTTTCTTCTATTTTTCTATTTTTTTTTCTTAACTTCGAAAATCCTGTTTTTTAGTATATAAATAGCCATAATCCTGGAAGAATTAAAATGTAAATCAATATAAGCGTTGGTATAAAATTGGGTCACCCCCTCCAGCTGGGTTAAAAAATGACGTATTTAAATTTCGGTCGGACTACTTCGACGTCTACCTGCCAAAAAAACATGACATATATGAATATATATATATATGAATATATATATATATATATATATATATATATATATATATGAATATATATATATATATATATATATATATATATATATATAACTATATATATATATATATATATATATATATATATATATATATATATATATATATATATATATATATATATATAGTAGTCCGACCGAAATTTAAATACGTCATTTTTTAACCCAGCTGGAGGGGGTGACCCAATTTTATACCAACGCTTATATTGATTTACATTTTAATTCTTCCAGGATTATGGCTATTTATATACTAAAAAACAGGATTTTCGAAGTTAAGAAAAAAAAAATAGAAAAATAGAAGAAAAATTCTTACCACTCCAAATCAAAGTGGAATGATCTTTCTTCAATGTCAAGAATTTATGTAAATTTTTTCAGAATTTTAAAAAGGCAGTTTTTGGATGCTGTGGTGCAAAACAACAAAAATCACGTTTTTAGAGTTTGCAAAATATGAAGCAAATCGGAGGGGGTCAGGGTCATACCTCGGCGAATTGACGTGGAATGCCCCATATCAACGTTGCCGTTGGTAAATATAACGACTGACCGGACGCATTTTTCAAGCACTTGTTTTTTAATTAAGTTTCTAATTGTTAATAAGCTTATTAACAAATATAAATTAAGTGATTTTAAATCATTTACGAAATGGTTGTGAATTTTTTATTAGTAAGCTTATTAAGAAATCTGAGTCTGCAAACTTTTACAAAAATGTGTTTTGTCTGAGCCTGAGCGGTCATGTTTCATTCAGAAAAGAGTTTTAAAATATACATTTTCTGACATTTCATTCAGACTTGTATCGGAGCCTAAAAGCAAACTAGCAGGGGGCTTAAATAATCAGGACATGCTCTTGTATAAGATTCATTTTATATCGAAAAAAGCTTCCGGAAACTACACAGTTTCTAGATAGTAATTTATTATGAAAAGTGGTCTTTTACTACATAACACATAAAATGACAAAAAAAATGTAATGTAATTAAAACATAAAATAATATTACAAATAAATAAACAAAATTATTTCTGTTTAACCTTTTCACAAGGTGTCGATGAGATTTTCGTGATGCTGCACTGGCACATTTTCGCTACTGTCGCCACTTTGACACAGCACCTCAGTGCCATCAATTTATCACAGCTGTGGAACTTAGCGGCGTTCCATTGTGCACCATCGCAGAATAAGTTTTGCTGCGAAACATAGGAGGATGCACAGATAAAAGTGAACAATGGAATTTTTAATTATGAACGTTGTAAATATTTACAATGAACATTGTAAAAAAAATGTATGTTAAATAATAAAATTTTAATTATGAACATTATAAACATATAAAATGTGTCGTTTTTACCATTTTGAAATTTGGTTTGGCAACCCTACACATTTTTTTTTATTAAATTTGAATTTTTAATTTTTCCGAGTAAAGGTCCAGACAGCACGTTGCGTATCATGCACGTAGCGTATCATGTACGTTCATGCAAAGGCATCTTAGCGGATCCCAAGACACATAAGTCTTTTTTTCTAAATCAATTTGAGGTTCTTCAAAAGATTCGCGTATTTGTTGCTGCTAGGATTGTAATAGCTGGGTAGCTAAATGAAGTTGGTTCCCTGCTGTAGTCGATGGGCGCGTGAGCAATAACTGTAGGCAAAAATGTATTTTTGGAATTTTCCATTCTATCATGTTTAGAAATAAACTAAAGAACTTAAAACAATATATTATTTATACGCAGACGATTAATTAATATTTTTTTTCCAATGAGCCATCAAGGAAATACTGATTAAAACAAATTGTAGGTGCGACCGGTGAGTTTTCTTGGCGCCCCAAATCATTTCACGTTTATTTATCTGCTTGATTTGATACGGGAAGTCTTATGACAGCTGGTTTTCTGCAGGACAAGGCTGTGGGCCATTAGCGCTTTGCGAGTCCGGAAGAGCACTATGTTGCGTTGCGTTTCGAAAATTTACCATTGCGGTTGATGGAGTTGATACTGCCCAAGCGTCAGAATTCGCGAGACCGACGGTTTGATAACGTGATAAGGAGCCAAATAACGAGCATGTGCTACAACAACTTTTTAACATTTAATTTGATTTATTTGACGTTAAAAAAGGGTAGTATTGTTAAAATAAATAATTAAAAAATACTACAATATCACTACAATCTCAAAATTTTGTAATAAAAACAAGAAAAAGCAGTAAATATTTTATATTTCTAGAACAATGCATGCGGCAGGCTCCTGCAAGAATATTTTGCATGATACGATACGTGCATGAACGGACCCAAAACGCATGATATGAACACTCTCATATAAAATGTACTGAAGAATATTTGTCGTGCATGATACGCTACGTGCATGATACGCAACGTGCTGTCTGATATGAATGGGCTGGAAGAATTAAAATGTAAATCAATATAAGCGTTGGTATAAAATTTGGTCACCCCCTCCAGCTGGGTTAAAAAATGACGTATTTTAATTTCGGTCGGACTATTTCGACGTCTACCTGCCAAAAAAACATGACATATATGAATATATATATATATATATATATATATATATATATATATATATATATATATATATATATATATATATATATATATATAACTATATATAACTATATATATATATATTGTTACGAAAAGACGTAATTTGCTCCATTGTGCAAGCAATCAACAATGACAAATGAGACGCAAGACAATTCAGCGCACTAAGCAATGTGTTAGTAAGAGACGGAATATCATTCAACGCAGTGTGCGAGAAAGAGATGGAAGATCAGCGCATTAAAACACATGAGTTCGAATGAGATACCAATAGCATGCGTCATTCACGAAACGAGTAGAAGGTTCTCGAAACAAGTCGAAGCTTGTCGAAACGTTTCGAACTGATGCATGCAGTATATAAGGCCGCGCATCTGAGGCACTGTACTTCAGTTGTGATTTAATAGTGAACTAGTGCGTCTCGTGAGTGAACATTGTAAAGATAAATTGTAGTAATTCAGCAGTTGATATAAGTGATTATTCTTTAAGTTGTTATTTAAATAAATAAAGTTAATTAATACTAGTTGAAATAATACTAGTTAAAACCAAATATTAGTGTGTTTTTATTTTGTACACAATCCAGCGATACGAACTCGTAGAACAGTTTTCCGTAGACTGAATTTTCGTAACATTGGTGTCAGAAGTGGGATTGTGATACAAAATGGTTAAATTCGAACAACTTAAAGTCGTCCAGCTAAAGAAGGAGCTGGCGATTCATAATCTTCCAACTGTAGGTACGAAAGTAGAGCTACAAAAGCGTCTAATGGAAGAATTAGAGAACCAAGGCATTGACCTCGCAGATCACGAGTTTGAAGTGGAAGCTGCAACAGCGTCATCAAAAAGTGTGGACACGGAGCAAAAAGTACAGTCCCAAAGCTTTGATATGAGCCAGTTACTCGGAGCAATACAACAACAGTTTCAAGAAAATGCCAACAAAATGGAAGAGAAGCTTCTAGAAAATTCGAAGCAGTTTCAAGAAAATGCCAACAAAATGGAACAGAAACTTCTAGAAAATTCGAAGCAGTTTCAAGAAAATGCCAACAAAATGGAACAGAAACTTCTAGAAAATTCAAAACAGCTCCAAGAAAATTCGACCATAATGGAACAGAAACTTCTAGAAAATTCCAACAAAATGAAACAGAAACTTCTAGAAAATTCCAATCAGCTCAAATTAGACATGAAGCATGAACTTGTAGAAAATTCTAACAAAATAGAACAGAAACTTCAGGAAAATTCTGAACAGCTTCAAGAACATTCTAAGCAACTTCTGGAAGTTTCTAATACTCTACATAGCAAAGTAAAAAAACTTGAAGCGCATATAAATGATGTTGATGATAAAATTCAAAGATTAGAAAATGGTATAGACAAAGAAATCCAGGAAATAAAAAAAGATTTGCTCGTGTTGCAGATAAATGGACCTACACAGCATGTTGTTAGTGGTACGAGACTAAAATCGCCGATTTACGATGGAACCACAGCGTTCAACATTTTCAAGTTGCAATTTGAGATCACGGCTGTAAGTAATCGATGGAATAATTAGGACAGCGTAGCCGCACTTATCGTGGCGCTAAAAGGAGGCGAAGCCGAAGTATTGCAGACTGTTCCAGAAAGTGATCTAAACAGTTATTTAGCGGTTATGGCTGCACTGCAGCGAAAATATGGCAATGATCACATGAAACAGATATACCGAATGGAGTTGAAGGGCAGAATGCAACGAAATGGCGAAACTTTGCAGGCGTATGCAGCGGACGTCGAGAGGCTTGCGCATTTGTCGTATGCAGATTCAACGAGTGATTTCATAGAAAAGTGCAAGATCGAAGCGTTTGTTGATGGTATTCGCGATCAGGAGACAAAACGTGCAACAGTAATTGCGCCTAAGGTAACATTTACGGAAACGGTTACCATCGCTCTAACACAGGAGACAGCAAATGCGATGTGCCGATCGGGTCCAAAGGCGCGTAGAATTGATGTGGAGAACGATGATTTATTTCAAGTAGTGTGCCAAGCAGTTAAAGCAGGCGTTAAAACCGAACACACATCAGCCAACAAAGACACCCAATTCAAAGGTAAATGTTACAACTGTGATACATATGGGCATATGGCACGTGACTGTCGTAAAAAACGCAAGCGCTCAATAAATCAATCTGCAGATGAACCCAGATATGAAGAAAGACAGGATCATGTCGTAAATTTTAATCAAGCTTTAAACTAAAACGAGTCAGTTCTGCGGGGCACGATCTGACTCCCATAACCGATTGCCCCAGAATTTTCATTTCACAAATTGCTCGAAAGTCGAATAGTTTAACTGTCAAGGGGCTAATTGATTGTGTAGCATATATGGTAACGTTGGATACAGGAGCTTCACACTCAATTATAAGAAGCAACCTTGTTAGGGACAAAATAGAGCCGCTTATCGGAATAAGATTGCAAACAGCGACAGGTGAAGAGGCTTCAATCAGAGGAAAAATTACCAAGGAAATCACTATTGGCACTACTACAGTTAAGCATGATTTTATAATAATAATATAATAATAGTGTGGCGCTACAGTCCTGTATAAAACTTCGGCCGAGCTCTCTCACCTTTTTAAGCTGTGCGTGTTAAATTTGTACTCAAAGTGGTGGGACCTACAGTTTATTGCCGAATCCAAACGGCGGGTGAGAGCTTTTCATAGACAATGGTTTTACTCTCGTAGGTTTGCCATTTACTGACGAGAGGTAGCGCGGTATAGAAAAATGTTTCTATGAAAAGATGTTGTTAGCCCCAGTCCAGGCTTGAACCGGGGACCTTTCGGCTCGTAGTCCAACGCACTAACCACTGAGCTACCGCGGCTACGAGCATGATTTTATAGTAGCGGAAATAGTAGACGAAATAATACTTGGCATGGACTTCATGATAAGAAACGGTTTCACACTAGATTTAACAAAAAAAAATTTGAGTTATGCTAACACGGAGATCCAACTAAACATTGATTGTGACCAGAGCCCGAAAATTAAACAAGTTATTGCTCATAAAAATAGAAAAATACCACCTAATTCAGAAGCAATTGTTTGGGCGAAATTAAATGGAGATAAGCCAGTTGTGGGTTATTGAAACGAATGATGAGCTGCTTTAAAAATGAACAATAAATGCCTTCATACCACTATTTTAGCTCGTATCAATAGCTGCTTTAAAAACGAACAATAAATGCCTTCACACCACTATTTTATCTCGTATCAATAAAAAGTTATGGTGAAAAAGAAAAGATTCGCCCTTTAGGCATGACAAGAACTTACATTTTTCAAATTTTTGTTATTAGCAAGAAAATATTTTTAAATAATGATGCAGATCGATAGGTGCTTTAAAAACAAGCAATAAATGCCTTACACCTCAATTTTATCTTGTGTAAATAAAAAGTTATGGCGAAAAAAAAAAGATTCGCCCTTTAGGCATGACACGAATTAAAATTTTTGTTATTTGCAAAAAAAATATTTTTAATTATTGATGCATATCGATAGCTGCTTTAAAAACGAACAATAAATGCCTTCACACCACCATCGTATCTTGTTTCAAAGTTATGGCGAAAACACGAAAAGATTCGCCCTTTTGGCATGACAAGATTTAAATTTTTTCCAATTTCTTCATTTTTTTTGTTATAACTTTTTATTGGTGCAAGTCAAAGTAGTAGTGTGGAAGTATTAACTGTCTGTTTTTAAAGCACCTATTGATTGGCATCGTAGCCGCGGTAGCTCAGTGGTTAGTGCGTTGGACTGCGAGCCGAAAGTCCCCGGTTCAAGTGGCTGTGGCTAACAACATCTTTTCATAGAAACATTTTTCTATACCGCGCTACCTCTCGGCAGTAAATGGCAAACCTACGAGAGTAAAACCATTGCCTATGAAAAGCTCTCATCCGCCGTTCGGATTCGTCAATTAACTGTAGGTCCCACCACTTTGAGTACAAATATAACACGCAAAATGGTGAGAGAGCTCGGCCGAAGTTCTATAAAGGACTGTAGCGCCTAACTATTATTATTATTATTATTGATTGGCATCATTATTTATAAATATTTTGCCAAACATTTTTCCTGCATATGAAAAATTGCAAATTAATGTTTGGCAAAATATTTTTAAATAATGATGCCAATAGATAGGTGCTTTAAAAACAAATAATTAATGTCTTTACTATTTTTATATTGCGCTAATAAAAAGTTTCAGTATAAAAAACAAACATATTTGCCTTTTGGTCAGAATATAGCTTCAAAAAATCCATGATTATAATTCAGTAAGTTGTCGAAATCCAAAGATATTTTATATACGTTATAATATTCATGAATAAACCAAAATAACAGAAAAAATTGAAAAAAAACTAAATTTTGCTAATTTTTAAAGCACTTCAAACTTTAAAATTTGATTTTCCAACATTTTTAAAAATACACATTCGTCCCTTCGGCATGACAGTGACGATATTATCATGATATAAAAATATTTATATGGAAACTTTTATAATTGTTAATACATAAATCAATATCCCAAGTGGTTTAGTAAATATAAAATTGTAAAGTCGAAAGTATTTCTTGTTTTCAATTTTGGAAAATTGGACTTATACGCAAATCTCTGTAATAATTGTTCTTCTTTAGTAACATGTAAATACTTTTGTAATATTTTTTTATAGATAACATTACATTAACGCGTTAAGATATCGTTAGATATATTCAACAAATTGTAAAATTAGATTGATTATTTTAGAGATTCGAGATATTTCTATGTTCCTTCTCGATATTAGTGGAGAATTTTAAATATTATTTAATTAAAAACAATTTTTAGTTTAAAATCGGAAAACACTTTTATTACTGTATTACCTCCACTTGAGGCAACGAAACTTGTAGTTTATGTTTCGTTGCAAGTTTCACTTAAATTCTATTTTCATTATGTTCTAGTGTGTTTTCACTTTCACTCAGTTTTGGTGTACGTGACTTTTGAAGAAAGTCCGACTTGCAATTTTTGGCTGACACCAATTGCGAAATAGCAGAATTGTTGGCAAACGCTGCTTTGCTTATTTTAACATAATCCTCTAAAAATGCATGTAAAATTATACTGCTCTGTTAAGTGTGCAAGATAACATGAAAGAGGTGTGGTTTAAGTAAAGCTTTAGCGCTTTGCCAAATTATTATCATTGTTGCCAACGTGAAGCGTTGGGACAATGCTATGAACATGTTGCTGTACAACATGATATAAACATGATGCGCTCAACATATGTACAGCAACATCCAAAATTATGTGAATAGTGAATATCCATAAGAAAAAGAAAAAATGTGAGTCCAATTCACCACAATACTATCACTATCGAAGCTAAAATAACGATCTGGCAGTATGTTATAACTTTTTCGTTCGACAGGCTATTAAGTTATTTCAAACATCTTTCGAAGTTAGTTGATACAGAGTTGTTTTGACATTGAGCAGAAGTAATATTGTTTTAGCAGAAGTAATATTGTTGTCGGAAGAACATTAGTAGAAGCGACAAAAGACAAAGTTGTTCCAATAAGAGTTCTCAACATGGAAAACTCGTCCAAATTAATTAAAAAAGGAACAGTGATAGGCCAGTGTCAAGAGGCATCAGCGATTATAAATTGTGAGTCAAATCCATCAAGGGACTACGGCACATCGCAAATAAACAAACAATCTACTCACAGGTTTATAAATGAGTAGACGAAGGATTTGACTGCCAATGAAAAGAGTCAAGTGCAACAGCTAATTGACAAATATCGGTGTATATTTGCTGAAAAGAGCCAAAAGAATGGGAGAACTGCCATTGTAAAACATCGAATAGACACTGGTGATTCTAACCCAATTCGTCAAGAACCAAGAAGGGTACCACTTGCGAAAAGAGACGAAGTATCACATTTGGTTGAAGAAATGCACGCAAAAGGCGTGGTGGAACCATCTGAGAGCCCATGGAGTTCACCAGTAGTATTGGTGAAAAAGAAGGACGGTAGCACTCGGTTCTGCGTTGACTACCGAAAACTTAAGGACGTCACAAAAAAAGATAGTTATCCATTGCCAAGAATCTATGACACTTTGGATACACTATCTAATGCTAAGTGGTTTTCCACGTTGGACTTGCAAAGCGGTTACTGGCAAGTAGAAATCGATAAGAAAGATCGAGAGAAGACCGCAGTCAGTACTGGAGATGGACTATGGCAATTTTTGGTAATGCCGTTTGGACTATGCAATACCCCAGCAACATTCGAGCGGTTAATGGAGCACGTATTAAAAGGTTTACACTGGAAAACATGCCTAGTATACCTTGAAGACATAATTGTTATGGGCAAGGATTTCAACGAACATCTAAGAAAGCTAGAGGAAGTATTCCTTCGATTGAAAAATGCGGGTCTACAACTTAGTCCAAAGAAATGCTCACTTTTCAAGAAAGAAGTCAAGTATCTGGGCCATCGAGTTACCACGGAAGGAGTGCATAGCGATGAAGATAAATCGTAAAACATACAGTAAAACATTGTCCAAGCCCGTGCGAAATTACTGTGTCACCAGGAGGGAGCTTCTTGCTGTAATTGAAAGTGTGAAAAATTTCCATAAGTATCTGTACGGACAACAGTTTCACTTAAGAACCGATCACGCAGCACTACGATGGTTACTTCAGTTCAAAGATCCGGAAGGTCAAATTGCGCGTTGGATAGAGCGATTGCAGAGCTACGACTTCTCAATCGAACATCGTAAAGGAGGAAATCATGGAAATGCAGATGCTCTGTCACGACGCCCATGTAAACTAGAATGCAGACATTGTTCAAGAGCGGAAGGAAAAGAAAACATAATTGATATTCGTTTGCTAAATGTTTTGCCCGATGAAAAATGGACTCCGGAACAAATTCAAATTGATCAAAAGAGTGATCCCGACCTCACAAAAATCATGATGTTCAAGGAACAGCAAAGAAAATCATCATGGGAAGATATAGCTGCCGACAGTGCCATAACTAAAGCTTACTGGGCACAGTGGCAGAGCTTAAAGCTACAAGATGGTTGCTTATATCGTGTATGGGAAAATGAAGATCGCACATCCGCTCGAAGTTTGATTGTTGTTCCCAAGTCTAAAATAAAAGAGATATTAGCGGTATACCATGGTGGATCTATTGGTGGTCATTTGGGCATTAATAAAACGGTCGAGAAGGTAAAGAAACTTTTTATTGGATTGGGTGCCAAGAGTCAGTTGCCGATTGGATTCGCAGTTGCCCGCAATGTGTACCAACAAAAGGACCAACAGTCAGAAGTCGCGGCAGGATGCATCAATACAACGTGGGAGCACCATGCGAGCGTATTGCCATGGATGTCGCCGGGCCGTTTCCAATCAGTGATGCGGGGAATAAGTATGTGCTTGTCGTCATTGACTACTTCAGCAAGTGGCCTGAAGTGTATCCCATGCCGAATCAAGAAGCCACAACAGTTGCGGATGCATTAGTTAACATCTGGGTAAGCCGTTTTGGAGTACCGTTGGAATTGCATTCAGATCAAGGAAGAAATTTTGAGATTGTTGTATTTAAAGAAATATACAAAGTCCACAACATACACAAAACACGAACAACGCCTTTGCACGGCATGGTGGAGAGATTCAATCGGACTTTGGAAGAGTATCTCAGAAAAGTGGTTGATAAAAATCAAAAAGATTGGGATACACACATACCACTTTTCCTCATGGCTTATCGAACGGCGGTTCATGATACCACAGCAGCTTCACCATCTAAAATTGTTTTTGGAACAGACTTAAGATTACCTGCAGATTTAAAGTTTGGTGCGAGTCCTTTAGCTAGAATTCCTGTACACAATTATGTTTTCAGAAAAAGTGAAGAAATGAACGAAGTGCATCAGTTTGTAAGACAGCGTACACAATTTTCGAGTGAAAAGATGAAGGCCACATACGACTTGCGCACAAATTCAGAGCAGAGCTACAAATACACTGGGAAGGACCATACAAGATAATTAAAAGAATTAACGATGTCGTGTATCAGATTCAGAATACTGCAGGCGTTAGAAGAAAAATGAAAGTGGTACATTTAGAAAGGTTGGCGCCGTATAGAGAGAGAGGATTAACATCTGTTCGGGACGAACAGATTTAGGTGGAGGGCAGTGTTACGAAAAGACGTAATTTGCTCCACTGTGCAAGCAATCAATAATGATAAATGAGACGAAAGACAATTCAGCGCACTAAGCAATGTGTTAGAAAGAGACGGCTGATCATTCAGCGCACTGAGGCAGTGTGCGAGAAAGAGATGGAAGATCAGCGCATTAAAACACATGAGTGCGAATGAGATGCCAATAGCATGCGTCATTCACGAAACGAGTAGAAGGTTCTCGAAACAAGTCGAAGCTTGTCGAAACGTGTCGAACTGATGCATGCAGTATATAATGCAGTATCTGAGGCACTGTACTTAAGTTGGGATTTAATAGTGAACTAGTGCGTCTCGTGAGTAAACATTGTAAAGATAAATTGTAGTAATTCAGCAGTTGATATAAGTGATTATTCTTTAAGTGGTTATTTAAATAAATAAAGTTAAATAATACTAGTTGAAATAATTCTAGTTAAAACCAAATATTAGTGTGTTTTTATTTTGTACACAATCCAGCGATACGAACTTGTAGAACAGTTTTCCGTAGACTGAATTTTCGTAACAATATATATATATATATATATATATATATATATATATATATATATATATATATATATATATATATATATATATATATATATATATATATATGTATATATATATATATATTTATATATATTTATATATATTCATATTTATTGTAATATATATCCCTTTAAGTAGAAAATGAATTTATCTAATGTAAATTTATGTAATGTTGAAAAAAACGCATTTAAGTTATATCATAAGAATAAAGAAATACAAATGTAAAAATAAATTAAAATATATTTTAATAATTTATAAAAAGAAATACAAATATAATAATAAATAAAAATATATTTTAATAATTTATAAAAAGCTTTCAATGTAAGCTTACAATCAATGTCCAGTTTCGCTAATCCGACAATTATTATGCAACGTTTTGTAAACATTTCGCTAGCTTATTATAAAACATTACATTACATATATTACCTTTCCAAAAACTTACAAAAAGCTTACAATGTTTGTTGGATTATAACCGCATTGTCAAAATATTGTCGGTTTGACAATTAGATCCCAATATGCCACATGGTAAGCATTTGAAAAAAATAATCATAACACAATATGCCACAGGGTAAGCGTTTGAAAAAATAATCATAATTGCCTGTAAGGTCTAGTGTGTTTTTCAAATCAGTTTCATATATAAAATGAGTGCTATTTTTAGCGCTCACTCTGAATTTGAAAATGATTTGATAATAACATTACCCCAAAGGGCAGTGAAAATTAGGAACAAAAATGTAGTGACGCTAAAAACAGTATATTTTTTATAATTGCAATATAAACCCCTACAAAAAATAATGGACAGGTACATGAAGTGCAGCTTTCTCCCATCCATCTTGTCCATCTGCTCATAGATTTTCATTTGATTATAAACTGCCAATCCATTGTGTCAGAAGTTATTGCTCTTAAATAAAATGAACAAAGTTGTAACAATGAATACAAACCAATACAAAATTAATAAATTATAACCAGGGCAGTTTATTTTGGCTTTTGCCAAAAAATGCCATTTTTTCAATTATTTTGTAAATTTGACAATTTTGATATACTTTGCCTAAAAATACATTTTTTACACTCTGGCAAACCTTTTTTAAATATTTTTTTTGATTTTCTGGTTGTATTAAAAAAATATATATGACGTCCTTCTCTTGTGTACTTATTTTTGTATGTTCTTAATTTTGTGAATGAAATTAACGAAATAAATATTAGACCATGTAAAAGAGAAATCTATGATTGTCAACAAAAATAGTTCATTGAAAAATTTTATAAAGTTTTTTTTTTGCCATTTTTTTGTGCCATTTTTTGCATTTTTTGCCATTTTTTACTATTTTTGTGCCATTTTTTGACTATTGTGGTGCCATTGCTTGCCTTTTTTTGTGCCACTTTTACTGTTTTTTTGTGCCATTTTGCCTGCCATTTTTAACTATATTTTGTGCCAAAAAAAACTTGCCCTGATTATAACTTACATTTCGTTTGATTGTTTAATTTTTTAAATAAATAGAAAAAAATGACATATATTTCAATGCCAGAAAATAAAGGTGCCACATACTCACTGTAAAATGATATGAAAATCACATATTGTTGAAAAGCAACAATATATTTCTGAGAGTGTATGACCCACCCAGTGAAAACTCAGTTCAGCCCTGGCAATTTCCGTACCAAAAAATTCTGTCAGTTTCAGCCTTTTTCTTTTTAATTTTATTCGCAGAGAGAATATTTCTTTGGATTGGCTGTCGTTTTGTTGTTTGTTTTATGTTTGAACATGGACATTTAAAATTCAAAACGAAACATTTTCAGTGACTTGAAAATTTTAAGAGAAGACGGTAAGATGAATTGTTTTATTATAAATTTTCAATTAATTATTTCGTTATAATTTTCAGATATGTATATCAGCAGACGATGTACAAACATTTTCTGAATAACTTCAAAATCAAATGATGCCGTATATAAACGCCACAAAAGCCGCTGCTTGACGTCGAGCGACGAGTCACCATGGCATTTATTTCTTTGCGTATGCAGACATCAGTTAAGCACACAATGCAAGAGCAGAATGCAGTATATTAACAATATAATGTATGCAGTATATTAACAATATAATGTTGTAAACTGGAATTGCAGTATTTGAACGGTTGTAACTATATCGTGATATAGTATGTTATATAATTTCAATATGCTGTCAATGGAATGGTCAAGACTTTCTGACGCAGTTTGTGAAATGTAGAAGTTCTCCAAAGAAAAATACAACCAAGCCGTTGATCATCACGTTGAACCGCTGTGAATCGGAGTGTTAATTATATATATTTTATGCATTTATCATTTATATGTTTGTGGTGTATTTAATGAAATTAATATGTGTGTTAAAAAATTAGTTTGATTAAAAAAATAAAACATTTCAAATTTCATCATTCAAATGTCATCAATTTTAATTTGAATTCGCGTTCCAGCATGCTGTCATTCTATACTGATCTGATTTCCTTTTCATGCTGTTCTGTTTTTTGTCATTTTAATCGTTAATTTGTTTCGTACTTCGTTCACAAAACTGACACAATGCTCTTAAGAATTGAGCCGGGAAGTTGTTGCATTAAGCCCGATTCAGATTCTAATTACGTACGAAAATTGATACGCACAGGGTTGTTCGAAAATTCGTAGTAGCAGTAGCTCGTTTCAGTATCGTTTCGATTGCAGTTGTCGACTACTATTGTCGATTAGACGTCATAATGACGTCATTTTCATTTTTAATGTTTCTGTAAAATAATGAACGTTTGAATCGTTTTATTTTGACATGTTCCAATTTCACTTTAGTAGAAACATCACTGTTTCTACAAATAAATCGAATCGTTTTGAAACGATTGTATTTCTCACTAGCTTTTGACTTGGTGAGAAGCCTCTCGACTTTAAAAATGATTGATATTTGGCTGGAAAATACATTATTTTTTGAATGTTCATAAACTAAAGCGCAGAGATATGGCTTTAAAAGCTGATGCAGCAAATACAGACGTGTGGGCAAGGGACAATTCACGTCCAAATATACTAGAAAAGAACACTGTGTTGTTTGGGAGACAGTTGCAAGTGAATTGAATGCCATGGGAGGTGCAACTTACACTCGTTTCCATAAATGATAAATGTAAAAGTAATTTGCAGCATCTTTGGTGAGCAGAAATAACTTCGTAAATCGCGAATCGGAAATAAGAAATGGGCCCGCCGAATCCCTTAACCAATACAAAATTAATAAATTATAACCAGGGCAGTTTATTTTGGCTTTTGCCAAAAAATGCCATTTTTTCAATTATTTTGTAAATTTGACAATTTTGATATACTTTGCCTAAAAATACATTTTTTACACTCTGGCAAACCTTTTTTAAATATTTTTTTTTGATTTTCTGGTTGTATTAAAAAAATATATATGACGTCCTTCTCTTGTGTACTTATTTTTGTATGTTCTTAATTTTGTGAATGAAATTAACGAAATAAATATTAGACCATGTAAAAGAGAAATCTATGATTGTCAACAAAAATAGTTCATTGAAAAATTTTATAAAGTTTTTTTTTTGCCATTTTTTTGTGCCATTTTTTGCATTTTTTGCCATTTTTTACTATTTTTGTGCCATTTTTTGACTATTGTGGTGCCATTGCTTGCCTTTTTTTGTGCCACTTTTACTGTTTTTTTGTGCCATTTTGCCTGCCATTTTTAACTATATGTTGTGCCAAAAAAAACTTGCCCTGATTATAACTTACATTTCGTTTGATTGTTTAATTTTTTAAATAAATAGAAAAAAATGACATATATTTCAATGCCAGAAAATAAAGGTGCCACATACTCACTGTAAAATGATATGAAAATCACATATTGTTGAAAAGCAACAATATATTTCTGAGAGTGTATGACCCACCCAGTGAAAACTCAGTTCAGCCCTGGCAATTTCCGTACCAAAAAATTCTGTCAGTTTCAGCCTTTTTCTTTTTAATTTTATTCGCAGAGAGAATATTTCTTTGGATTGGCTGTCGTTTTGTTGTTTGTTTTATGTTTGAACATGGACATTTAAAATTCAAAACGAAACATTTTCAGTGACTTGAAAATTTTAAGAGAAGACGGTAAGATGAATTGTTTTATTATAAATTTTCAATTAATTATTTCGTTATAATTTTCAGATATGTATATCAGCAGACGATGTACAAACATTTTCTGAATAACTTCAAAATCAAATGATGCCGTATATAAACGCCACAAAAGCCGCTGCTTGACGTCGAGCGACGAGTCACCATGGTATTTATTTCTTTGCGTATGCAGACATCAGTTAAGCACACAATGCAAGAGCAGAATGCAGTATATTAACAATATAATGTATGCAGTATATTAACAATATAATGTTGTAAACAGGAATTGCAGTATTTGAACGGTTGTAACTATATCGTGATATAGTATGTTATATAATTTCAATATGCTGTCAATGGAATGGTCAAGACTTTCTGACGCAGTTTGTGAAATGTAGAAGTTCTCCAAAGAAAAATACAACCAAGCCGTTGATCATCACGTTGAACCGCTGTAAATCGGAGTGTTAATTATATATATTTTATGCATTTATCATTTATATGTTTGTGGTGTATTTAATGAAATTAATATGTGTGTTAAAAAATTAGTTTGATTAAAAAAATAAAACATTTCAAATTTCATCATTCAAATGTCATCAATTTTATTTTGAATTCGCGTTCCAGCATGCTGTCATTCTATACTGATCTGATTTCCTTTTCATGCTGTTCTGTTTTTTGTCATTTTAATCGTTAATTTGTTTCGTACTTCGTTCACAAAACTGACACAATGCTCTTAAGAATTGAGCCGGGAAGTTGTTGCATTAAGCCCGATTCAGATTCTAATTACGTACGAAAATTGATACGCACAGGGTTGTTCGAAAATTCGTAGTAGCAGTAGCTCGTTTCAGTATCGTTTCGATTGCAGTTGTCGACTACTATTGTCGATTAGACGTCATAATGACGTCATTTTCATTTTTAATGTTTCTGTAAAATAATGAACGTTTGAATCGTTTTATTTTGACATGTTCCAATTTCACTTTAGTAGAAACATCACTGTTTCTACAAATAAATCGAATCGTTTTGAAACGATTGTATTTCTCACTAGCTTTTGACTTGGTGAGAAGCCTCTCGACTTTAAAAATGATTGATATTTGGCTGGAAAATACATTATTTTTTGAATGTTCATAAACTAAAGCGCAGAGATATGGCTTTAAAAGCTGATGCAGCAAATACAGACGTGTGGGCAAGGGACAATTCACGTCCAAATATACTAGAAAAGAACACTGTGTTGTTTGGGAGACAGTTGCAAGTGAATTGAATGCCATGGGAGGTGCAACTTACACTCGTTTCCATAAATGATAAATGTAAAAGTAATTTGCAGCATCTTTGGTGAGCAGAAATAACTTCGTAAATCGCGAATCGGAAATAAGAAATGGGCCCGCCGAATCCCTTAACCGATGCCTCTTAACACGCAACATATTGAATAAGAATTCAATTGCGTATTGTTTTATACATAATTTTTATAATATTTGCTTTAAATATTTTGTAAATAACTGAAAAAACAGATGTCAATTGTTCAAATTTCACAAGTTTCTTTTCGATTTTAGTGCCAGTTTCAAATCAGACCATTTATAAACGATTACTTCGTACAGAAACATTAAATATCGCACTATCGACAATAATGGAACGAAACGACGTGACGTCATAGAAATCGACAATTTGTCGAATATGTTACAGAAAGGAGCTACAGATCGGAAATAAGTCGTAACGAAACACTGGGTGTGTGTTCTTAACATAGTTGCCAGTTCCGTGAGGAATTTTCAATGTAGGGTAATTTTTACCTGCTGTGCGGAAGGTAATTTCCCTGGGAATTTTTAATGGCTGTGGAAATCTTTTTATCACATTTTTTCTAAGTAATTTAAATTTACTAGCATACCTATTATAATTTAATGATATAAACAAATTAAAACCATGGGTGGTATATTGGAAGTTAATTTTTATACCCTACACTAAGAGTGAAAGGGTATATTCAGTTTGGTTCGCCGTTTGTAACACCCAGAAGGAAGCATCTCCGGTATGGAAAAGTATATATATTCTTGATCAGCATGACCTCCTGAGTCGATTCTGTCCGTCTGTCCGTTTGTCTGTCCGTCTGTCTGTCCGTCTGTCCATCTGTCTGTCTGTCTGTTGAAATCCCTACTACTTTTAGAATTGAAGAGCTAGATAAATGAAACTTATAACTTAGATTACTAATATACCTACACTGTATGTGCGAAGATCGGTCTATTGTGACCTATGATCCGACCACTTATGTTCTAATACCTCATATAAAATGTACATATAAAGATCAATTTTTATGTATACGTGCTTAGGTAAACTTTTTTGGCCAAATATATATTGACATCATGCTCAAATACATGATAATAATGTTTTCCGGCGAAAAGACTTGTGGTTCACAAAAAAAAAAAATCGAAATTCGGTACACCTACCCATATGTAAATATGGGTATCAAATGAATGGAAATTCTTCAGCGATTGAATGTTTGTAGTTATTTTCAGGATTCGTATACCCTGGTGACCTATATATCACTTTGAATGGTAATCACACATATGTGTAGAGTATTTATAGTTGGCTTAGACCGAGTATAATTTTGATAATCCTAACTATCATAATTACACCTACTTTAAAATTTCCCATGTGATCTAACCTTCCCAACTGGTTTATAAAACTGTTTGCGATTAAACTTCGTGTAAACGAATATTTGCGGAGCGGTTCGATCTGTGGTACTTTAGAATAAAACAGAACGCGATTTTACGTGCAAAATTTTAGCCCTAAACAAAGGACACGGTTTAAAAATAAAATATCCCAAGAAACATTTATACGGGGCATACGACACTAACGGAATCACAATACCGTCATTGACGGCATGTTTACGGAGATGGTGCATGGAAACCAAACTATATAAGTGAATCAAATGTAAATAATATAAGTTTTTATACAAAACATATTTGCAGAATGACCATTTTTGCAAATCTCCGAAGGCTTCAAACCACTTCTAATTCAAGAAGGACTGTATATATTTTCTATGATCTGCAGAAATAGAAAAACCAGCAACGAAGAGCTGTTGGTCGGAAACAGCCTCTTTTGCACTTCTTCGGACTGATTAGCACTTCTTCGGACTGATTAGATGGTGGGTTGACGCGATTCAAGTTTCGAATTGCGATGGCTAGTCGCTGTCGCCTTGACCAAACACGCGCATCTGCTTTTAAATTCTAATAAATATCAACAAATGTAAGTAAATGAAAATAATAATCATAGTTGCCAGTCTTTTACTATTTATGGCGTAGTTGACAACTTTATAATAAATTTTTTATGTGTGGTATTTTTTAGGGGTAATTTTGTAACACAATTTGTATAAATTAATCGTTTAAAATTGTTTCCACACCGAGAGCAAAACGTAGTTATTTATAACTACTTTTTCGACTACGGCGTGAATGAAAATCCTCCGACAACGTGACGTAGTAAAAACATGGTCAATTCCAACTACGTCTAAAAATTGACTCCGACGTAGTTACGTTCAACTTCGATAATTTTTGAGCAACTACGTCATAGTCAGTTTCAATTATTTTATAATTTGCGAATGAAATGTCATTATTTTCAATTTATTTTTCTTTAATAAAAAAAATTATACAAAAATAATTACGCGATTCTTCCGATTCTGCATACTACGTGATTATCTCTTCCATGTTCCCTCGAACCATATCCCTGCTGATCAAATTCCAGATAAGTGTCTCGACGAACTTTCTTATCCACGTCCCTCATCGGATTCAATATATGGGGTATGTCCCATGGGCACAATTAAATTAAATTATTATGCGCTCTTCACCGATCCGTCCCGATTCCTAAGAAGGGTTGTCAGGTGCATGCGGACGCAGCAATTTGAGTATGACTTGCTATACCACGCTGCTCAACTTACTTGAAAAGAACGCTGATTTTTTATGCAACTAAAATTTAAAAAGTAATGTAATTTAAATATTTTTGAATATGTCATGCACGTTACAAACTACTTATTTGGCCATTACAACCCATGATAGGTTTCGGCCGCAGCAATTACCCCTTGCCAGACGCTTCTGCATTGCGCTCGCTGGCGCCAGTTTTGCACTCCAAGTGTTGTCAGGTTGTCTCGCACTTGCACTCAAAGAACGAATCAGTTGGGGTAACCGTCTTTTTTTGCCAACCGATTTATTTAGTTCTGTCAACATTCGACTGATTCAGTTGTTGCAACACAGCGTATCAGTTCACACAACTAATGAATACAATTGACACAACCAATTTGTTTAGTTGTGGTAGCCAATTTAATTATAAGAAATCGGCCATTTTACCAAGCCCTAGCGCTCCAACGTGTTGCAAACACGAAGTCAGCGTTCCCGAGATCGAACATTGCCGACGATTCGTTGTGCTGCTAACTTTGTGTTTGCAACACAAGCTTTAAAACAATTACAAATATTGCTTAAGACTAACACGTGGCACGCGCTGTCCGCAGCACAAAACAAAACGATTGAAAAATGTAAAGCTTGCGCGACTGGTGTTGTCCTGCTTTCGCATCGCAACTGATTTCGCAGTTGAATCAAATAAGTATTGGTTGCTACAACTTAATGTTATATAATTATCTGTTAAGTCAACTAAATATTGGTTAGGTCTCATTTTGAATATAGTTGCCGTAGCAATGGAAATAAAAAAACTGAAAAACGATAAAAAGTTTGTTTCCCCAATCAATGTTGCAGTTGCTTTAACTAATTGTTGGTTACGCTTCATACTATTGTTTACCACAAATGATTTACAGTTGAAAATGACTAAATTTGGTAGACGCAAATGAATATTCGTTGAAAAAACTGCACGCCAATTAATTATTTTTTTGTGTGTGGTCGCTCCACCGGAGATTCTGACGCCCTCTCCTACGTTGACCACCACTGGGTACAGAAATTAACACTTTTTTTGTTGGAGCGCTTCCATCCACACGCTCGACATGTCCAAGCCAGCGTAGGCGCTGGATCTTAATGCGGCTGACTATGTCAATGTCGTCGTAGAGCTCATACAGCTCGTCGTTCTATCTGATTCTGTACTCGTTTTCAACGCATATCGGGCCATAGATTTTTCGAAGAATCTTTCTCTCGAACGCTCCTGAAGCTCGCTCATCGGTGTTGGCAAGCGTCCATGCCTCAGCGCCATAGAGGAGGACTGGCATGATGAGCGACTTATAGAGTGTAATTTTTGTCCGTCGAGAGAGGGCTCTGCTCCTCAATTGCCTACTGAGCCCAAAGTAACACCTGTTGGCATGAGTTATTTTTCGGCTAATCTCCAGGCTGACATTGTTTTCCTTGTTGATGCTGGTTCCTAGGTATACGAAGTCCTTCACAACTTCGAAGTTGTGGTTGTCAATAGTGACGTGTTGTCCAAGACGCCAGGACTCTTTGTTTGTTGACACCAGGTACTTCGTCTTATTCTCGTTCACCGAAGAACCCATTCGACGGATTCCCTCTCAAAACTGGAGAATGCTGCACTGACTGCTCGTACGCTCTGCCCATAGATGTCGATATCATCAGCGTACCCGAGCAGCAAGGAACTCTTGTTGAAGATAGTGCCATTGTGAGGGAGTTGTGCAGCACTTACAATCTTCTCCATTATTAGGTTGAAGAAGTCACACGATAGGGAATCGCCTTGTCTGAAACCTCGTTTGGTATTAAATGTATCGGTGAGGTTGTCCCAATTCTCACTGAGAAACGTGTGTCGCTCAGGGTCATCTTACAAAGCCTTGTAAGTTTCGCAGGTATACCGAACTCAGACATTGTGGCGTATAGGCGACTTCTTATCGGACTCTCGAAGGCAGCTTTGTAGTCGACGAAGAAGTGGGTGGGTGTCTCTTTGGTCTTTTCCAGGATTTGGCGCGATGTGAAAATCGGTTCTATGGTGGACTTGCCAGGTCTGAAGCCGCACTGATAAGATAATACGCTCGTTAGAACCTTATATGCGAACCTTATTCTTAACTTTTGTGCAGAGTATTCCATTCGCTAAGCATGCTTTCTATTGACCATATTCTGCTGATGAGCTGGTGCATGCTCGTTATGAGCTCACCGCCTCCGGTCCTAACAACTCAGCAGGCAGACCATCCGATCCTGCGGCTTTGTTGTTTTTCAACCTGTTGATGGCTGCGCAGACCTCATCACGGTCATACGGCGGTATGTTAACGCCGTCGTCAGCAACTGGGGTTGTCAAGCTGTCTTCTCTATCAGCGGAGTAGTTGTCATCATCGCCTGCTAGAAGATTAGAGAAGCTCTCTCTCCATAATCTCAGTGTACCCTGAACATCTGTTACTATATTCCCGTCGGTGTCCTGACAGGAAGAGGGTCCGGTCTTTTAACCTCCGGTCAGGCGTCTTATCTTCTGAAAGAATTTTCGAGCCTCCTTCCTGTCGCCATGCATCTCAATATCTTCACACTCGCGTCTTTCTAATTCTCTTTTCTTGCGCCTAAAAAGATGTCTCATCTTCTCTCTGTATCGCTCCTTCGCGGCTCGCGTAACTACCGACTGCAGGGTGGCTCTATATGCAGCGTCTTTCTCTGCAGTGGCTGCGCGACACTCTTCGTCATACCACTTGTTCCGTAGTGGGTGTTGGAATCCAAGCACCTCTTCGGCAGCCGTACGCATTGAGCGGAAGACGTGTGTCCACTGCGCGTATATATAATAGAGAGGGGGAGTGCCTTGGGCAAGCAGGTGTGAGAGTCGAGCGGCATAGGCTTGTTCGGTCTGTTGTGTGTGCAGCTTACTGACGTCTAGCTTTCTTTGCGTGGTGTTGCGGGCTTCACGGGTCCTTTTGTACTTGCCTTTATTGATGAAACCGTCAGTGACAATTTTCCCTCGAAGTCCACAATTCTTTCCTAACATTTATTATTAAATAAAAACGCAAGGATATGTTAGACTTGCTTTATACTTTTATTAATTATTTTTAAGTATTTTTACAAGCTTGAGTTTTAACTGAAAACACGTCTGCACTCTAAGGCAGTTAAAATTATAATGCTTAAAATCTAAACTTAAACTCTACTCATCACCTCGGTATCGTGCGACTCACGAACCACTTGCGTATACTTAGTTCTTAAAACACAACTCATAAATGCAAGCAAGCATATTCTAAAATCTACGTACTACTAAAAACCTCACGAACCCCACATCCGATATTACTAATGTTGTGAAATCATTAACTGTGAGAAAACTCCAATATTCTAAATTCTTAATTGGTTCCCATTTTGACTTAAATTACAACCAATGCTTTTGTTGTTGCTTTTAAACAGACGGCACACTTGCTAGCGCGTGTCTCGGATCAAATTGCAACCAATGCATTTTTCGTTGCTTTTAAGCAGATTTAATTTTATCTCCTGAAAGTATGCACTCATAAACATTATGCACTTGTTCAAGTTACGTCGTTGACGTTATGTTAAGTTAACATGCATCTGTTATTGTGCTTTTAGATTTGAACTTTATGTGCATACTGGTTATGTGCAGTACATAAAAATCGTTTCTGATTCACAACATTCTTCCCCCCTTATTTTAAGAAAAAATTATTATTAAAAAGAATAATTGTTTTTTCTTTTACATCATTAATATTTCAATATATTTCTTAATTTATTTAACTTTCAATAATATTTAAAATCAATAATTATTTTTCTAATTATTATAATTTATTTTACTTATTTTCATTTTAAGAATCTTATTAATGCTTATCTTCGTTACTGTGATATTGTTGATAAAAAAAAATATATTTATATACTTCATGTAACGCTAAAAAGAAAAATGTATAACATTACAAGTCACTGAACGATGCAATTGACAAAACAGTAGTTGATTAAGTTACCGCTTTGCAATTGCTGCGTTCCGTGTTGCTCTGTTGTTTTTCTTGTTTATTCATCTAAGTCATTAAATGCTTTCATTTGTGCAACGATTTGTACTCTAATTTTTTGCGATATTTATTGAAAATAATTCATTTAATTTTTGTTGAGTATATCTTTAGTTATTGTTTATATTTATAGTTTTCATATTTTTAATGTTTCTTCAAGTTTTTCTTTACTTATTTCTAGTCTATTAAATTAATAATACAAAAAAAAATGTAATTGTGTTTTCTATTAATTTAAAACATAAACTGCTGTGATCGCTAGTTCTGTTACTCTCTGTTTACGTGTATAGGTTGGCTGGCTGCATTTTATTTGTTTCTGTCACTGTTTCGAAAAACATTGTTATCATCATTTATTCTCATCTTTCGTCTTGATTTTCTTAGCTTTGTTAAATTCGATGTGTCCTATGTTGCGTTGTTTTTTCAGTCAAATTGAATCGTATTTTGTTGAGAGCAGATACTAAAATGAGTAATTTTGTAATTTTATATTTCTGGATATTAATACGAATTTGTCTTCTTTAAATGTTTTAAGAGTTCTTGTAGCGAAATTGTCATCTTCGGAAATCATCTTTAATTATACGTACATGTTGTTGTTTGATGTTGTTCTTTTATATTTCACTTGTTGTAAAAATATTTGAATATTTGAAGTTCTTAGTGTTTTTAATTTTCGTCTTCTCTTTTAAGAAATTATGGTCTTTTGGTGAAGAAATTATCAGCATAATGTGTGAAACGTTGTTGATTTAGTACAATTATGATAACTTTGTTGATGTGTCAAATTTCTTTTCCATAAGGTTAGCATTGACAGCTGAATAAGTGTATATGGAATAGCTCCTTCAACTTATTTACAAAATATTAGCTTGTTCCTTGAGTGATAAAATTGTTATCTTTTAATTATATGTACGTAAAGATGTAAAATGTTTTTGCTTCTTTATGGTAGTTTATGGTCGCAACTTTGCTGATTTGTCGAACTTCCACATTCATGTTTATAGTGAGCTCCTTTCTTTTAATTAAACATGTTATTGATGTACAATTGTTGTTGTCCGCGCCATGACTCTCACATGTTTCTTGATCATTCTTCTCTTGTACTTCATTACATAATATTACCATTTCAGACCTTTACCCAACAAAATTAAACGATCTTCTTTGACAATTAAAATTTAAACTTAGTGTCTTCTGCGTCGAATTTTATTGTTTGATGGATTGCTAGTTCTTCTTCGTGCATGTTTTATTTCTTTGTCGTGGTTGAAATGCATTTCCAGAGCCAGGATTATTATTAAAATACTTATTACTTTGTATTGTTTACTATAACTTTATAAATAATTTATATTTAACATAATTTTTACTTTCAGTATTCGTAATCTTTGTTTGTATTACTTTACATCATAGTATTAAAATTTTATATTTTAATTAAATATTTATATCAAACATTTTACTAAAGCCACTGTGTACATATTTTATTTAACTTTAAAATCTTTAATTTTTTCTTAACATATAGAAATTATTTTATTTATAATTTCATTAGCACATGAATCAATGCTAATTATTTTCAAAAATACTTAGCTATTTATTCATGCACTAATTTGTGAATTTAATCATTATTGACAATGTTGAATAATGGTAAGCGCGCGCGATTTATGCATAACTACTTTTGTACATTCAATAGGTACATATATATTTTCATTACCATGTAATGATCACATTTAAAAGGTTTGTTAATTTTGTTAGATTGTTTATTGTATTTTTTCTTGTCATTCAATTATTGTTCAAATTTTTACGCTGCATTAACGTATCTCGTTTCATTTTCGGTACATTAGTGCAGTGTTCCTAGATGCAAAACCCTGAATTGCATTTTATCGCTTATAACATTAGCTCCTCACTTCTATATGTGCTACGCTAACATCTATCTGTACTTCAAGTGCAATGATCTTTCTGTCTGTTTCCATTGAAAATGATCTTGCCAATGAAACTGAAGTACTGACCTATCTCAATTATAGTGGCAATGTATATTTTATTGCTTTGGCAAATTCGTACTGAATTCTTGTTTATGAAATATCTAATATAATCCTCTTTATACTTTATTCTTTCTCATTTAATACATGATCTAATGCTAGTCATCTTCTAAAATTAATACATAGCTATTTCCTCATGTACTAATTTAGATTTTAAAAACATATTTTCTAAAAAAAAAATATTTACGCGTACTTTATTTACGTTGTTTGCAATATTATGCATTGCGGTTAATGATCATTATGAACTGTTGGTTCAGTTATTAATTTCGTTGTTTTTGTTCGTTCGATTGTGTATAACTTAAGAGTTATATGCTTTTAATTATGGTTATTATGGAATTTTTTTCCTTTTCCCTTGATACAGATCACTGTTGTCACAGGACTTATTATCGAAAGGACTTCATAAGGTCCTGTCCAGATTGGTGAAAATTTGTTTTTCCTATTCTGGTTTCTTAATAAAACTTTATCACCTTCCTTAAAAACTACCGTATTTAATGTATTATCGTAATTTCGTTTAGATCTTTCCTTAGCTTTTTCTTGATTTTGTCTGACTATCTCATGTGCATTGGCATTTTTGTTAACTTTGAACTTTTGATCATTTGGCATTTAGGACAGTTTCTAACATATTCCTTTATTTGTTTCTGCATTCCCCTCCATTTAAATTGTTTCTTAATCCTAAAGTTTGTTTTAAGTGTGCCCTGATGGCCTCCTAGTGCTGAATCATGAAAATCTTTCATCACGGTTTTAATTTCATCTGGATCAGTTAATAGTTGAGCTGAATTCGTTTCATTATTCGTATCTATTATTGTTTCATTTACGACTGGTGTGCTGATTTGTGGTTTTATTTTTGTGATTTGCTGATCTAATATATTTTGTGTAGTTTTGGATCGTGTTTGTACGGCTGTAATATCTGGTTCTATATATGGTATTCTGCTTAAAACATCCGCATTTAAATTCTTTTTGCCTGGTTTGTAAATTATTTCAAAATCATATTCCGATAATTTGTGTCGGAAATGCACAATGCGGGATGTCTGATCTTTTAAATTTGCAATACCTTTAAGAGGCTGATGATCTGTAAAAATTTTGAATGGTCGCCCTAATAGGTATGCTCTAAAATTCTTTGTTGCCCAAACAATTGCTAAAAATTCCTTTTCAATGGTAGAATATCGTTTTTCGGCTCCATTTAAAGTTCTACTTGCAAACGCGATCGGTCGGTCGCTTCCTACTTCACCTTGAGATAGGACTGTACCTACTGCTTCGTTATTTGCGTCTGTTGTTAGTAAAAAAGTTTTTGTAAAATCTGGATATGCTAATATTGGAGGTGAAATTATTGATTCTTTTAATTTAATAAATGAATTTTGACAATCGTCCGTCCATGTAAATTGAATGTCCTTGTTTACGTACAAACGTAAACTCGATATGTTTGAACATCTCCGTCCGTCATATCCACTCAATCGATTATTTATCGATTACTGCGGCGAACCGATCGACCGTCGGCTCTGTCAACGTTCGCCGGACATAATGTCACTCGTTACGTTACTGAAAACCGAGCGCACGATACCCACCCGTCTCCGAACATTTAAAGTTTTAAAGTTTAAAGTTTTGAATAAACTAAATTCACCCGTCACCGCGACAACCCAAAAACCCGTCAACCCGCCAAATCGGTCCCGCGACAAATAAACATAAACAATTAAAACCAAAAATACAATCAACAATCAACACAAACACAACAACCACAGGAGGAATCCTACACTACAAACACTTCAACAGAAACAACACGGAATTACAACATTTACACAACATACTCGGCATACCCCACTGAAAAATAAGGTAAAATCTTGTATTTTATATATTGTATTTTGCCACATAAATCGCGACCCACTCGACTCAATAAATTGAAATTACGTATTTCAATTCGTGTTTCCTAATCCGCCTATTGCCATTACTTCGTTCGCCAGCCGAACATTTGGTCACTTCGAGCCTTTATTAAAAGGACTACGAAATAGTTTTGGCAAGGATTGACCAGCTGAAGCAATAAAAATATTTGGCGTTAATTTTAATTTAATTAAAATCGACCCGACCCGTAATAAAAGTGAAAAAAAATATAACAAAATAAAACAATTGTGGAACTAAAGTGAAATTGTTTTTGCAAAAAAGTCGTATTTTTTGCAAACCGACCCGACCCGACCCGAAGAAAACGATCGTATTATACGATACGTTTAAAAATAAATATACATTCACCTAAGTGTTAAATATAATTTAACAAAAACAATTGATTTTACTTATTTTCACATTTTAGAATTATTACAATATATTTTATTTAACAAAATCGCCAAATATTTTAGTTTCATTTGTTTCAGCTATCTACTCGCCGCTGCACTCGTGTGTTTATTTGCTTTATTTGCTCATAAAACAAATAGACATACACACTTATGCACTCACAGTAAAGAGAGCTGCTGTCAAGTGTGTACGGGGTTGCCACGTTGTTCACTTAAATAGTGTTTTCGTGGGATTTTATAAATTACCCGTGGGAACCAAAAAATTATCCAATTTTTTTTGGAAATTGCCTATTGAGCAATATTTAACCCGTTTATACCCACATTTAAGCTTTTTTTAACCCTTTTAGACCTAAAAAATCATTTTTATTGATATTTAACAATTTTTTATAGAAAAACTATTATAAAAAATTAGCAGACCCGTTTTTTATCAAAAATATTTTTTAAAGGTTAACCCATAGCGACCCAAAATCATTTAATTGATTTTTTAAATAAAGTTTAAGAACTTTTTTTACAAAATAAATTCTTTTATCAAATTTTTATAAAAAATATTTTTGATTTTTAACACATTGCGACCCAAAAAGCTTAACTACGCTATACAATTTTATTTGCGACCCGGTTTACCACTAAATAAAATTTTAAAGTTAACCCATTGCGACCCAAAGATAAAATTTTCAAAATTAGTTGAAATTTTGTCTAAAAAACTAAGTTTTGCAATACGTTTCGTTGGTAATAATAATTGCTGTTAACCCATACACACCCAAAAATAATTTTATTTATTTTTATAAAAAGTTTTTACATTTTTTTAGAAGTTTTCTGAAAAAATATATACGACCCGTGAAAATCCAAAATAATTTTTGAAGATTAATCACATTGACCCACACATAAAATTTGCTTATAAATTTTTTGTGAATTTTTTCAAATTTATTTTTTGAAAAAGTATTGCGACTCGTTATTAATTTAAAAATCATTTTTTAAATTAAGCCATCCAGACCCAACATTTTATTATTGAATTTTTTTCAGAATTTGTGAAGTTATTTAAATTGAATATTATTTAAACACAACCCCAATAATAAAAAAGATGGCGGCTCTGACAGCATTTATTCAATTCGGAAACGACATTATTGAATTTGAGCAAACTATTTGCGAGACCCCTACCCAAGATTTAGTACCTCATGCCTTAGAATTTCATCGGAAGCAGCTTACTTTTCTGTGGGATAATTTCCAAACTTCGTATAATACTATACGAAGTGAACCCGACAGTTCCGATGTGGACCGAAAGAAGCTGAAATATAAATATACGAAAGGATACAACGCATATATACGCTGTATTTCTTCCCTTCAACCCCAATTCAATTTGCACCCTCTATTCATTTACCCCCGTGTGACACGGATAATTTTGATGGTGACTACGTCACCTGGCCCACTTTTAGAGATATGTTTTCTGCTCTCTACATCAACAACGCCAGATTAAGCAATGTGGAAAAACTTTTCCATCTTAATCAAAAGACCCGAGGCGAAGCAAGAGACATTGTTAAGAATGCTCCTCTTACCAATGATGGTTTTGTACTGGCGTGGAGTAATCTCGTTGAACAATACGAGAATAAAAGAATGCAAGTAAATGCTCAACTCAAGACCCTATTGAATTTGCCACCAGTTTCGTCTGAGTCCGGTAGCTCCATTAAAAAGCTACAACGGACAATCAACAACTGTGTGACGACCCTGCAAATGTTGGATATAGACACAGATAACTGGAGTCCAATTCTAGTTTATCTGTGTTCGACCCGTCTCCCCAAAAACACGCTAGAGATATTTGAAAGATCTCTAGCAGATAGTTCAGAAATTCCTCAATGGAGAATTTTTGACAAGTTTTTGACCCCAACATACAAGACCCTTGAATCTGTTGGCGACATTAAGTCTTCGACTACGAAGACTAGTCAACAAACGGTTTCCAGTAATGCTGGACCAAAAACTTGGGGAGACAAACGTGTGAACGCATTTCACACAAATGTATATGAAAATCCATTTGCAACAAAAACGACAAGACCCAGATGCCCAAGCCAAGCCATCAAAATGGGAGCATTCTTCTGGGAACAGCAATGCTCAACATTGAACACGAAGGCGAAATGTTCCTGGCGCGAACTCTGGATCAGAAGCGACTTTTATCACGGAGCAGTTGAGGAAGCGGATAGGACTTCCAACTAACGCCATAGGCGCTCAGGTAACAGGACTCAACCAAACAGTTGCAGCCACCCCGTCCAAATCGTGTCCATTGACATTGCGTTCAACAATTTACCCGAATTTCAGAGTCAAAACGCAAGCACTTGTACTTAAGACCCTCACAAGTGACTTGCCATCATATCAAATCGACCCGACCCTCTATGGAAATTTTAATGGTATACAGTTGGCTGATAGCCAGTTTTATGAAACCCGACCCGTGGATATGATCATAGGATGTGATCTATACCCACAAATTATACGTAACGGTGTTCAGCACAACATTGTAGAATCTTTGTTGGCGCAAGAAACTGAATTCGGCTGGATACTTTCTGGGCCAATTCCTGAGTCAAGACCCAACAATATTGTTACATATTTTAATAAAGTGACCCTCGATACTGTAACGACGAAAATCGGCGGCGCCTCATTTTCATCAACATAACAGCTGGGCTGTTTTATACTTTATATTTTTTTTTGAATTATATTTTTTTTGATTTAACATTTATTACATGGAAGTATTATATTTTTTTTGACAAAACCATTTATTTTTTTCCCTTAATAAGTAAAATACCAAGACTGAACTATAATTATTAAGCTATTTTTTAGTAATCGAAATATTATTAAGTTATAATGACTACTCCGAATGTATATAATGCCGTATAATGGGATTCGAAGATGAACGACTACTTTTTACAAAATAGTAGTAGGCCACATACAACACCGCCACCCTGATCGATTGGACTTCGAAAATTGCAAATGGCCGAACAGCTGACATGTTCGAATTGGCAAAGCGAGGTTTCATTCGAACGACGACAGCAGCAATCGGTCAGTTGGTTCATGGTCGCTGATCAGAACAGTCGCTCTAGTAGCAGTAGTTGCAGTTGGCAGTTCACCTCTGGTCGCGGACCAAGGTAGTTAGCGGTGATCACTCAACAGGGTAAGTTGTAATGAGTAAGCTGTGACTGTGGCCGCTGGTCAAGACACACTACTGCAGGAGAGGCAGACGGAGAGTAGGCTGTGACTGTGGCCGCTGGTCAAGACACACTACTGCAGGAGAGAGTAGGCTGTGACTGTGGCCGCTGGTCAAGACACACTACTGCAGGAGAGGCAGACGGAGAGTAGGCTGTGACTGTGGCCGCTGGTCAAGACACACTACTGCAGGAGAGGCAGATGGAGAGTAGGCTGTGACTGTGGCCGCTGGTCAAGACACACTACTGCAGGAGAGGCAGACGGAGAGTAGGCTGTGGCCGCTGGTCAAGACACACTACTGCAGGGGAAGAGAGCCGTCGCAGAGTTGTGAGTATACGGATTCTGAGCAATGCAGTCCGGCCATGGATTACGGCATATACCTGTACCCCACGGCTCGACGGAAATAGTGTAAAAAGTGAAATTGAATTTTTTTGTTTATAAACATATTTGCTAAGTAAATCTAACTTTATTTAATAATAATAAAACAAAAAAATTGTGAATTTAAAAAAAGTTGTGTTACTCTGCAAAAATATAAATTTTTGCAACGAACCCTGGACACGACGAGTGATACCTCGGCATCGGCCAAAAAGGTTCGTTACAATACTTTATTGACTCGTTTATGGGAAATTGAAGAAGTACCAAAATCCACGACCCTCTCAAATGCAGATATGAATTGTGAAAACAATTTCATGCAGACATTACGCCGAGAACCCTCAGACCGTTATGTAGTGACCCTGCCATTTAAAGACCCAAATTGCATTGATCTTGGACTATCAAGACATATTGCAATGGCGCAATATTTGAGAAATGAAAAGTCCTTACTCAAAATACCCGCTGTTAAAGCAGAATATGACCAAGCGATCTGCGAATATTTGCAACTTGGTCATATGAGAAAAGTGACACATTCGCCAGCTAAATCTTGCACACCCACCCACTACTATTTACCACATCATGCAGTCATAAAACCCGATCGTGTCACAACAAAGCTGCGTGTTGTATTTAATGCATCCAGCAATACTGCCAACGGCAAGAGCCTAAATGATGTGTTGCATACTGGACCCGTTCTACAACAAGAGTTAGTTTTGCAAATTATTAAATGGCGTCTTTTCAAATTTGTCTCTAATGCTGACATTGAAAAAATGTATCGTCAAATTTGCGACGACCCTGCACACTCACCCTATCAAAGAATTTTGTTTAGGAAATCCTTAGAAGAACCCATTTAGGATTATGAGTTGCAAACAGTTACATTTGGTGTTAACTGTGCCCCTTACCTTGCCATTCGGACCCTACAGCAATTAGCGCAAGACGTACATGAGACCCACCCACAGGCTTCGCATATTCTACGAAACTGCATGTACGTAGATGATGTTCTGGCAGGAACTCATGAGATTGAAAGTGCAATTAATGCTCGAGATGAGCTAATCGCTGCTTTAAAATCAGCAGGATTTTCGTTGCGCAAGTGGATTGCGAACGCACCCGAAATATTGGAAAATCTGCCACAAGAACACTTGATGCTAACAGATTTACTCAATTTATCTGAGCAATGTCAAGGTAATGCAAAGACCCTAGGCATTCGATGGAATGCTAAAAAAGATATTATCTTTTTTCAAGTCCCACTCATCGAACTAAAAGATGCATATACAAAACGCGAAGTTTTGTCTTCTATTGCGAAGCTGTTTGACCCTGCTGGTTGGTTAGCGCCAATTATAGTGGCCGCCAAAATAATTATGCAACAGGTATGGCTCGACAAAACTGAGTGGGACGATATTCTTAACCCGTTGACCCAAAGTAGATGGCAATCGTTTATCGATGGTTATCCATCGATAAACAGAATTGAGATTCCCAGATGGACTCATTTCGCACCCGACGTTTCCGTTCAATTTCACGGATTTTGCGACGCCTCAGAAAAGGCATATGCTGCAGCTCTCTATGCTCGCATACAAGATGCCAAAGGCGCTGTCGTCACGACCCTTCTGGCAGCAAAGACGCGTGTAGCACCCGTCAAAACCGTTTCACTGCCACGACTCGAACTATGCGGTGCTGTTTTGCTCGCAAATATAGTTGATGTCATTCTACCTAAAATAGACATGACCCAGTACAATACGTACTTTTGGACAGACTGGACTATTGTCTTAGCCTGGCTCCGCGGTTGTTCTGCCGCGGTTGTTCTGCGCTAGAACTGGCAGAACATGAACTCTGGTGGAACGGTCCAAGTTGGCAAAGGTGCGTAAGAGATGAATGGCAAATGTCCACTGACCCGATCGACACGACCCTTGATCTTAAACCAATTAAGACATTTGCGATCACGACCCAAGAGGATGTGTTGGAACGATTTTCCACACTTCCGAAAGCATTAAGAGTCTTAGCGTACGTTCTAAGATTCGTGAGAAATTCTTTACCATCGCGTCGTACTCAAATGACCCACTCAACTATTGAAATAGTACCCGAGGAAATTAAGATGGTCAAAGAAAGACTCATAGTAGTGAGTCAGAAAATGTGTTTTTCTGATGAATATATCGCTTTGACGAATAAAACCCAAATTTCGTGCAAAAGTTCACTACTAACCCTAAACCCATTTATAGACAGTAAAGGTCTATTAAGAGCACATGGTAGATTAGCAAAGTCACCGACCCTTACATATAATGAACGCCACCCAATAATTTTAGCGTATCATTGCAGACTTGCTAAACTCTTGACCCATATGACCCACATTGTGACCCTACACGGTGGTAACCAATTAGTTTTGAGGCTACTACGAGCTGAATTTTGGATTATTAAGCTCAAGACCCTGATCAAAACTACGATCAATAATTGCAAAATTTGTGTGTTGCACAAAAAGAAACAACAAACACAAATAATGGCTGCATTGCCTCCAGAGCGCACCACACTCACGCGCCCATTCACAAACACAGGTGTAGATTTCGCAGGACCCGTTGAAATCAAAAATTACACCGGGCGAGCCTGTTTGATTACAAAAGGCTATGTGTGCGTGTTTGTTTGCTTTGCAACAAAAGCGGTTCATCTTGAACCAGCCAGTGATCTTACGACCCAAACCTTTTTAGCGGCTTTTTCCCGATTTTTTTCGAGGCGCGGATGTCCTGCCGCCATTTACTCCGACAACGGAACTAATTTTGTCGGAGCAGCACAAATGCTGAAGAAAGATCGGCAAGATTTTATAAAGACACTGCAGACCCAAGTAGTAGCGACCCACAGTCATCAAGAACTAACCTGGCATTTTAATCCACCCGGAGCTCCACACATGGGTGGACTCTAGGAAGCCGGCGTCAAAAGTTTCAAGACACATTTAAAAAAGATATCTGCAAGTCAAAGATTTACGTTCGAAGAGATTTCGACTTTGCTTGCACGAATTGAAGGTTGCCTTAATTCACGACCCTTAAGCCCTTCAAGCGAAAATCCTTTCGATTTTTCGCCATTGACCCCAGGACACTTTCTAATTGGTACTCCGTTATTGACCCCAGCTGAACCCGATTTAAGCAACTCGACCCTAAATGTTGTAAATCGTTGGCAGAAGCTGAAGATATTACATCACCATTTCTGTAACAGATGGAAAGATGAATATCTTAAAGAATTACATAAACGCTATAAATGGAAAAACCCGCAGAAATGCGTTGAAGTAAATGATCTCGTTGTTATTCGACACGAGAATTTACCCCCAAACGAGTGGACCCTAGGGCGAGTAGTAAAAACGTATCTAGGTTCAGACTCAAGAACCAGAGTCGTCGATATTCGAACGGCCAAAGGGACTACTACTAGACCCATTACAAAAGTAGTAGTCCTACCCACCCAATAAATACCCATTTAGGTCGCCATGGCAATATACAATTTGACCCACCCTTAATTTTCAGTAGCCATGGCCCCAAACAACCATCGCGTCAGCAGCGGTTCCAACAACAGCGGTGCAAACACCAAGCGCGCAAATAATAAGCGCCCCAACCACAGCGGTGCCAATAAAAAGCGCGCCAACAGCAAGCGCCCCAACAACAAGCGCCCCAACAACAAGCGGTGCAACAACACCAACGACAACAATGCCAGCACGAGCAGTGACCGTCGCACCGAGGGCAACCGCAACAACAACACCAGCTGGCGCAACAAAAAGTCTTCCCGACTTAACTCCGCCCACTCTAGCCGTCGTTCCGATTCAACTGGACGACACACTCGACCATCGACCCAACATGTGGCGTGTGGAATTTGCCGCCAAGATCATCGCCTGTCCACCTGCTTCAGGTTCAGGGAGAAGAACCTGGTGGAGAAGTATGAGGTGGTGATGCAGTATCATTACTGCATTAACTGTTTGGCCCGGTCGCATCTTCTTGATAGCTGCACCAACAAGGAAAGGTGTGCGATATGCCAAGAAAGGCACCACACAAGCTTGCATGGACATTCGCGACTCAATCAAGGCGACCGGAACCCAAGCAGTACAGGACTTAAACGACCCGTTGCGAACGCAAGCAATGCGAGCAACAAACGACCCGCTGATAACCCAGGCAATTCCACAAACCACAGATTGCTAACCCTAGCAAGTTTTTAAGGCAGACCCTCATACCCACTGCCACTGTCAAAGTGTACCATGGCAAAATTTCGCAAATTGTACGAGCTTTGATAAACCCGACGAGGAGCGTCACTATCATCGCTCAAGAGCTCGTGCTTCAGTTAAAACTGAGTACGAGCCGTCTGGACACTTTGACGATCTGCAAGGTGGTAGTGGGTTCTCGGTTTGACGACCCATTTAGATGCGACATTAACGCACTAGTGTCAACCGAGTTGCCTAGGAAGCCGTACGAGCGTCACGTTGATGAAGCCATCTTGAGCCGATTCACTCACATGATGCTCGCCGACCCAAAAGTTACGGCTTCCGACCCAGTGATGCTAGAGTTGGGTGCGGATGTTTACCCGCAAATACTTAATCCAGGAGTTTATAACTGCGAAAGTGGATACGCAGTGGCTCAGAGCACTGCGTTCGGCTGGACACTCTCTGGTCCATGTAGTCTCTGAGCCCCATAACCCAAGGATTTTTCCTTAATATAAACTCTAGACCCTAAGACCCTTATAATAAAAAACAAAATGAATTTAAAAAATGGAATTAAGTATTGCAGACACTGCAAGGCGGGCGGAATGTTTACGTACAAACGTAAACTCGATATGTTTGAACATCTCCGTCCGTCATATCCACTCAATCGATTATTTATCGATTACTGCGGCGAACCGATCGACCGTCGGCTCTGTCAACGTTCGCCGCACATAATGTCACTCGTTACGTTACTGAAAACCGAGCGCACGATACCCACCCGTCTCCGAACATTTAAAGTTTTAAAGTTTAAAGTTTTGAATAAACTAAATTCACCCGTCACCGCGACAACCCAAAAACCCGTCAACCCGCCAAATCGGTCCCGCGACAAATAAACATAAACAATTAAAACCAAAAATACAATCAACAATCAACACAATAACCACAGGAGGAATCCTACACTACAAACACTTCAACAGAAACAACACGGAATTACAACATTTACACAACATACTCGGCATAACCCACTGAAAAATAAGGTAAAATCTTGTATTTTATATATTGTATTTTGCCACATAAATCGCGACCCACTCGACTCAATAAATTGAAATTACGTATTTCAATTCGTGTTTCCTAATCCGCCTATTGCCATTACTTCGTTCGCCAGCCGAACAGTCCTTTTTAAGTAAATTATTAATTGGTAAAGATAACCTTGCCATATTGCTTATGAACTTTCTGTAATAATGAATTAATCCCAATAAAGCTTGTACTTCTTTTCTGTTTCTTGGTACTGGAATATTTTTTACGCATTCGACCTTAGCGGAGTCATACAACTTCACGATACAACTTTTTACGTCGTAAAGTTGTATCGTGAACTGACATTTTTCGGTATTTAATTTTAAATTATGGTCTCTTAGTTTCTGTAATACTTTACATAATCTGTGTTCATGTTCGCTTATATTTTTCCCATACACAACTATATCATCAAGATATATAAAACAATCGATACCCTGTAACCCTGTTAAGATGTGATTCATTATTCTCTGGAAAGTTACTGGTTAAACCGAAAGGCATCCTATTGAATTCAAAATGTCCAAGTCCTGTACTGAAGGCAGTTTTTTCTTTATCACCTTCTTCTACTAAGACCTGATGATAGCCACTTGCTAAATCTAAAGTTGAAAAATACCGGAAATACCTGTTTTATGGTTACGTCATTTAATTTACGGAAATCTATGACAAGTCTCCATTTTTTGTTACCGTCTTTGTCGCTCCTCTTCGGTACCAATAATAATGGTGAATTCCAAGGTGATATGCTTGGCGATATAATGCCAGCATCTAACATTTTGTTAACCTGTCTATTAATTTCCTCTCTATGTGTGTGAGGATTTGATTGATTCCATTGTGTTGTTATGTCGTGTTTAAGTATCGGCATTTATGACAGTTCGTCACCTTCTAAGTGAAAAACATCGTGGTAAGAAATACAAAGATTTTGTAATGATGTGATTTCCTCCTTATTTAAAGATTCATCGATGTTAGTTTTTTCTAATAATCTATTAATCCTATTTTTTAATATTGAGACATAAACTTTATTTTGGTTAACATTCGATAAGCTTTCTCCCAAATATAATGAGGATAAATTTCTTGTTTATGTATTAATACAATTTTAATTTTTGTTTTTAGTTTAATTTCTACTATTTTTACGGTTCTCGGCATGATTTATATTTCATGATTGTAATAAATATTTTATATGTCGGCTCGCGTTTTCATTGGTAATCGGATAGTGTGATTCTTTTCTTTATCATAGAATGTTATGGTCTTATTAATTGCGTTTATTACAGATCTGTTCCATATGTTATCCCGTCGTATTATTCCGTCTGCTGGTATTCCTTGTTCAAGAGATACTACATGCATTATTAAATGTAACCATTTTATATTACTGTGTTGTATATTGGTCGTGCCTAACGTCCTTACGCATCCACCAAAAGCCCCATTTAAATCTTTCTTACTATTCTTGTCAAAATCCGGTAGTTGTGTCATTGCACCTTCCTTTATTATGCTTGCTTCTGCTCCTGAGTCTACTAGTAATATGAGTTTTCCATTTTTAGCTGCCTCGCAAGGTACTTCAATGAACACATCACTTACATTAGACAATTTGAAGCAGTCCTCCTTCCTATTGTATATTTTGTTAATTCTATTTTTATTTAATCCACTCAACTGTTGTCTGATTTTTTTATCATAACATTTTATAAAATTTACAAACATTTTCAACATTCCTGTAAACATATTGTTCACCTTTTGACCTATTTGCATTTCTTCCCATACACATCTTTGCCGATTAGTTTCATCTGCTATTAATTTAATCATTTTTGCCTATTGCTATTATCATATATATATAGAAATGTATTGTTACGAAAAGAGGTAATTTTCCCCACTGTGCAAGCATTCAACAATAATAAATGAGACGCAAGACAATTCAGCGCACTAAGCAATATGTTAGAAAGAGACGGAAGATCATTCAGCGTAATGAGCAATGTGCGAGAAAGAGATGGAAAATCTGTACATTAAAACACATGAGTGCGAATGAGATACCAATAGCATGCGTCATTCACGAAACGAGTAGAAGGTTCTCGAAACAAGTCGAAGCTTGTCGAAACGTGTCAAACTGATGCATGCAGTATATAAGGGAGCCGCATCTGAGGCACAGCACTTCAGTTGTGATTCAATAGTAAACTAGTGCGTCTCGTGAGTGAACATTGTAAAGATAAATTGTAGTAATTCAGCAGTTGATATAAGTGATTATTCATTAAGTTGTTATTTAAATTAATAAAGTTAATTAATACTAGTTGAAATAATACTAGTTAAAACCAAATAGTCCGTTTTTATTTTGTACACAATCCAGCGATACGAACTCGTAGAACAGTTTTCCGTAGACTGAATTTTCGTAACAGTATTAATGCAAAAATTACCATTGTCACTCCCAATCAAACCACGGTGGATCAATATGTGTATCAACGGTCACTTCCGACGTCTGATTTGCAATATTTTCCTCCACCGTTTTTCTCTCATTTTTAGGAGTTTGGGTAGTTAATGTGATCACAGACCCTTCAGCCTTATGATTTACTATTTCTACCCTTTTTGACCTAATTTTGCTATTTTTAATGGGTCCCCAGCTTACTGGCCTTGGCTGGGCCCCTGGTAGTTTCCCTTGTTTTGATCATTATTCTCCCTCGCCAGATAATCCCTCTTGGCGAAGCAATTAGTTTCCACATGACCAAGTCTACGACACCAATCACATTTTAAATTATTTCTAGGGGTATTCCCATTGTTATTGTTCCCATTGTATTGTCTGGGCCCCTGGTAGTTTCCCTTGTTTTTATCATTATTCTCCCTCGCCAGATAATCCCTCTTGGCGAAGCAATTAGTTTCCACATGACCAAGTCTACGACACCAATCACATTTTAAATTATTTCTAATGGTATTCCCATTGTTATTGTTTTTATTTCTATTATTATTATTATTATTATTGGTACGTTGTGTTATGTCCTGTTTGCAAATTGTTGTTTAAAAATTCCCTATTAACGACTGTATGGTTTTGTGTACGTCCAAACCCTTCCTTATTTTGAGCTTCTAATCTAATGGAAGCACACCTCCAACTAGATTCATGCCCATATTTTTCACACTCTATACAAAACGGTGTGTTTTTCCGTTAAAAACCGTGTTAAAAACGTCTGTAGGTAGATTTTTCTTTTTGTACCTTGAATCTGCTAATTCATTAGCGTTTGCCCATAATCCTTCTAATCTCCTAGCAAATGTCCTCAGACTCCCGCCATCCGTCTGATATGATTTTCTTATACTATCCTGAACCGAATCTAAAGTAAAGGGTTTTTTTCAATTTTTTCAACAGGGACGCTACAAAAGTAGAGCGACAGGGACAGCAAACATGCCATATTTCTTGCCGCTCGTTTGACATTTCTCTTCAGTAAGGTTTTGCCATTTCATGCCACTGAAGCGTCGTATGTTCGTGAATTGGGCTGAGCCGTACTTCTTCCGTGATGATCAAGACCGGTACGTTACTGTGAATGGGAATCGCTACCGTTCAATGATAACCGAATATTTTTGGCTCCAATTGGATGATATGTACTTGGAAGACATGTGGTTCCAACAGGACGGCGCCACAAGCCACACAGCGAATGCCACAATCAATTTATTGGAAACCAAGTTTGGAGAACTTGGTATCTCACGAAATGGTCCAGTCGATTGGCCGCCTCGGTCGTGCGATTTGACGCCGTTAGACTATTTCCTGTGGGGCTACGTCAAGTCTATGGTCTATGCCAACAAGCCAGCGACGTTTGATGAACTTCGTACGAATATCGAACTTGAAATTGCAGCAGTATCGGCCGATTTATTCTTGAAAACCGTCGAAAATTGGGATCAGCGTCTGAACTTCTGCAAGCGTGCCCGTGGTGGCCATGCAAAAGAAATCGAGTTCCATAAATAATGGCATCGAACGTACTTTAATAGGAATAAAGAATTTCATTGATATCCAAAATCGTTTATGTTTTATTTAAAAAAACTTTTGTAGCGCCTAGATATTTTCCACTTGGTAAAAGCTCTGCATTTTTCTGATAAAAATATTGATGTGGACATGGCAAATTAAAATACGATTAATAAATTAATTTTTAGATTTTTGTATTTATATTTTTATGACATTTGATCACTCAAATAATTTTAAACACAACATATGCAGTTTTCAAATTACGCAGTCTCTACGCAACGTTGCTTAGGTTATATTTTGTTTATAAATAACGTTTCTATGTTTAAAGGCATTTTAAGTGTTGTTCAAAGTTAAACAACATTTATAAATACAGCTGAAAGTGTTTACTTTTTCTTACTATAGTAGTTTTAGCGTAAAATACTCTTAATCCAAAAGTCGATTCACACCGCAAATCTTTTAAAATTTTAGTTAACCATTAATAATAATGTTTAAACTCACCATTTTTTTAATGGAACCATTTTTCTAGAAGTAGGCTTTAATAGCTACATGCTCGAATACAAATCTAACTCGTGTCGTGGATATTTTCAAAGATACTGAATCCAGAAAATCACCCATTGTATAAATTTAATTTTTGAATTCAACCAAAATATACTATGTTTTAGCCTAGATGTGCATAATTTTTCTATTTACTAATGAGATGATTTTTAAAAAGATAAGTGTGATATATTATTTCAAAGATAATTGTATGTGTAAGACTACAAAAATATTAATAGAAATTCATTAGAATAAAGTTAAAAATTTCGACAATAAATTTACGACTGTAAGAAAATGTGAACATTTTATATGTTTGGCAAGCCATGAAACTGTAACGGTTAACTAAAAATGTATAGTATTAAAAACCTAATTTTAGTAAATATTTATAGTTAAGTAAAATCCAGTGATATCTATATTTATACTTGAAGCAATAATAATTTAATTGAAAATGGTTGTTAAAAGTGTCTTTTAAACTCTTTGCACAAAATATTTTTCAATATAAAAAAAATGTAGTCAACAGGATTTGAACTTGTGACAACGGAATTAGAAACCTATGTTCTACCCTCTGATCTAAATATATTAATTTTTTTCATTTGAAAAAAAAAACTTTATATAAAAAATAAATATATTGAGTTTTTCTTTATGTTCCAAAACAGAAAATGTGTTCTACATAAATTTTCAGCAGTATTTTATCTAATATACCAACTCAGTAGAAAACTACTCAGAAAATATGTTTATTGTGTCTACTTTAATAGCAGGTTTCTACAATTGAGAATCGAGGCCTAAATTAAATAATAATAAAAAAAAACTAATAAATTTTTTTTTTAAAATCAAGCTTTTATAAAAATCTGTACTAAAAAATTAAAAATAAATTTACTTAAAATATAAAATATATTTATAGTAGGTATGTATATTTATAATGAATACTTATTAATATATGAAATAAATTAAATTCAATCTTATTCAAATTATATTATTAAGATATACGTTTAAAGGAAATAAATTTTAAAATTTACTAAGAGGTTTCCAAATACAAAAATAAAAGCGTGCGGCGAATATATTAAAAATTACCAGCATATTACATTTGTAAATGTGTAGCTTAAATATGAATTTTAACTATCAAAGGAATACAATTATGATCATATTTATATATAGATAGATATATATCTTATACATCACAAACCTACAACTCTTTATACTTTAAATCTCGCAACCGCTTAGTACACTATAACCTTTCACAGCATAATGCAAGAATGTATAAGAGATATCACGTCCCGTTGTCCAGTTACACCCAGATTCTACATGGCGATTATAATGTAAACTATGACCTTTTACTTCAATTTTTAAAACTACTACTTTTATAAGTCGAGAGTTGTAGCATTTTAAAAGGATTTTAAAAGGTTTGCTTATTTGACAGGTGCCACACACCTCGGTGAAATTACGACCCTTTCTGGCAAGGAGATATATAACGTTAATCTACATCATTTAGACAAATTCCATGACTTAAATTAAGTACATAAATAAATATTTCTAATTAAAAGTTCAGTTTTGCCAGATTATCCTGAGGTAAAAACATAACACATGCCAAAAAAATATCATTGGACTTCCGATACCAGCACTGCCTATAAAACTCATAGATACTTCCACACAGATCTACCTCTTCTCCAAAATTATATTGAAAACTATTGCAAAGTTGAATTAAATTGCAAAGTTTATTAGTGCTAGAGTTGGACTGTATTATTCAACCAGTTGGGAAGGTTAGATCACATGGGAAATTTTAAAGTAGGTGTAATTCTGATAGTTAGGATTATCAAAATTATAGTCGGTCTAAGCCGACTATAAATACCCTACACATATGTGTGGTTACCATTCAAAGTGATATATAGGTCACCAGGGTATACGAATCCTGAAAATAACTACAAACATTCAATCGCTGAAGAATTTCCATTCATTTGATACCCATATTTACAAATGTGTAGGTGTACCGAATTTCGATTTTTTTTTTTGTGAACCACAAGTCTTTTTGCCGGAAAACATTATTATAATGTATTTGAGCATGATATCAATATATATTTGACCAAAAAAGTTTACCTAAGCACGTATACATAAAAATTGATCTTTATATGTACATTTTATTATATGAGGTATTTGAACATAAGTGGTCGGATCATAGGTCACAATGGATCGATCTCGCCAATTTTTTCGCACATACAGCGTAGGTATATTAGTAATCTAAGTTATAAGTTTCATTTATCTAGCTCTTCTATTTTAAAAGTCTTAGGGATTTCAACAGACAGACAGACAGACGGACGGACAGACAGACGGACAGACAGACGGACAGACGGACATCGCTAAATCGACTCAGGAGGTCATGCTGATCAAGAATATATATACTTTTCCATACCGGAGATGCTTCCTTCTGGGTGTTACAAACGGCGTACCAAACTGAATATACCCTTTCACTCTTAGTGTAGGGTATAATAATTTTTCCGCACGCTTTTATTTTTGTATTTGGAAACCTCTTAGTAAATTTTAAAATGTATTTCCTTTAAACGTATATCTTAATAATATAATTTGAATAAGATTGAATTTAATTTATTTCATATATTAATAAGTATTCATTATAAATATACATACCTACTATAAATATATTTTATATTTTAAGTAAATTTATTTTTAATTTTTTAGTACAGATTTTTATAAAAGCTTGATTTTTAAAAAGTTTTTTTTTATTAGTTTTTTTATTTTTACTTTTTTAGTCGTTATATGGATATTAGAATTATTATTTTGCATAGATCGGTTAAGCGGTTACCGAGTTATATTTTCCCCCTTAACACCTTCTGTCGGTGTAATTTGAACTACTTTCTAGTCTTTAAAAATTTCCGCAACGATTTCCTGTACCAAGCATTGTCGAGATCAGTTAAGTGATAACCGAGATATAAAATTTTGATCTTAACACCCTCTATCGATATAATTTATAACTACACTCTAGAGTATGTTAAATTTGGTGCCCGCAAGAGTAATTGTACCAAGTTTTTCATATATCGGTTCAGCAGTTACCGCGAAATGTTTTGTCCTTACCGCCCTCTATCGATACAATTTCGAACTATACACTAGCATATCGTCGCTGTAGAACGAAAAGTCACCAAATACATTTTCAAAATGCCAAATATTTATTTACAAAAATCTTTATATACATTTCTGTTAACTTTTAATCGATGATATCAATTTTTTTAACCAAATGATAAGAAAATGTAAATCTATCAATTGATATTTCAACCTTAAAAATGCATCAATTACTTTTTATAGTATTAATCAACAAACTAGAAATTTAAATTATTCATAAAAATGTAGTTTTTGACTTTTCGTTCTACAACGACGATATGTTAAATTGGGGTCCCGAAGGAGTCACTTAATGAAGTTTTGCATATATCGATTCAATGGTTACCGATATATAAAATTGTGCCTTTAACGCCCCCTATCGATGAAATTTAGTACTACTTTCTGAACTGCATTAATTTGTGTGCTCGAAAGAATTACTGCACCAAGTTTTACAGAGATCGGTTCAGTGGTTACTGCGATATAGAATTTCGTACTTAACGTCCTCGATGGAAAATCAAAGCTCTGAGTAATTAAATATAACATATAAATAAATATGACATATTTTAGTCTTCAATACTATACATATTATATACTAGCTGGACCCGTGCAGGACTCGTTCCAAGATTTTGTGAATTCAAAGATATAAATCGATTTTTTTAATATAAAAAACATTTTTATTATTTATATCAGGGAAGTTTTTATGGGTTTCATAAATGTATGGGTTTAAAATAAATTCTTCCCAGTAGAAATCTTCGCCGTATAATTCTTCCCCATAGAACGCTTTCCCGTAGAATTCTTCACCGTAGAGTTATTCCCAGTAGAAGTTTTAATGTGGTGAGTTTTAATGTGGTGAGTTTCATTGTGGTAAGTTTAGGTGTGGTGAATTTTGGTGTGGTGAGTTTTAGTGTGGTGAGTTTTAGTGTGGTGAGTTTTAGTGTGGTGAGTTTTAGTGTGGTCAGTTTGAGTGTGGTGAGTTTTAGTGTGGTGAATTTTTATTGTGGAGAGTTTTCGTGTGGTGAATTTTTATGTTGTACATTTTATTGTGGTGAGTTTTAGTGTAGTGAATTTCAGTGTGGTGAGTTATAGTGTGGTGAGTTTTAGTGTGGTGAGTTATAATATGGGGAGTTTTATTGTGGTGAATTTTAGTGTGGTGAGTTTTAGTGTAGTGAGTTTTAGTGTGGTGAGTTTTAGTGTGGTGAATTTTAGTGTGGTAAATTTTATTGTGGTAAGAGGATTTTAGTTTTATGTTATTGCTTTTATTTTTGTGTTTTTGCTTTTGTTTTGCGCTTTTGCTTTTGTGTTTTTACTTTTAATGTTTTTTTTTTGTATTTGAGTTTTTTGTTTCATGTTCGTAGCTGGTGAAACTGCCGAGTTATATCATATTGAAAGTTTAGGTTGTATTGGAGGTGCCACGCCTATTTGTCCAATCCCGCCCATATATATCCTATCATTCCTTCCAGATAATACCGCATCTGTGGTAAAAATTTCAAGAAAATCGGATGAGCAGTTTTATTTATTAAATTAAAAGTATTTGATCTTTCTAGGTGAAGATCGCATTTCAGAGGGTCCATTAATAATTAATGTGATCTCTAGCGGAGAATTTTCGAAGTTCTAAGTTTGCCAAATTTTTACCCGTTGTCAATACTATACATGTTTTAAATTTGAATTTTCTAGGTTAAGAACTCACTTTAGAGGGTCCATTAAGAGCAAATGCGCCCCCTAGCGGACAAAATTAAAAGTTCTGAGTTTGCCATATTTTTCCCCGTGTCTAAAACTATACATATTCTAAATTTCAACATGCTAGGTAAAGAACAGATCTCACACGGTCTAAAAATAGTTTTAGCGCCCCCCCATCGGCCAAATTTCGAACTTTAAAATTTATATTTATATGTGCCACATCGAATACTATATGCGTTCCAAGTTTCAACTCGATCGGAAATAAGAAAGTATGTTAAATTTGATATTTTTGTGCCCGACATACTAACAAACGAACAAACGAACAAAGGTACAAACAAGTGAAGTTAAATAAAAGCTTGTAATAATAAAAAATAAAATATTATAAACAATTTATTTAAATTAAATATTCGAATAATTGCTTTTAGTTACTTTAACATATCGACAGACTCACGAACAAACAGATGGCTCTGACAGACGAACAACGCAAAACAAAGCATACACTATTATGCTGAGTATATTTCTACTGAGTCGGTATATTAGATATTACAGAAAAACCAAAATCGAAAAAAAAAACAGTTATTCAAATTTTGTGATGAAAACAGCCCAAGACAAAAAAAAACCTAAGACAATAATTGTGCATTATCAAACATAATTCTACTTAGTTACTTTTTTGATACGTAAGAAATTAATTCTAAATTTTGACAACTAAGTAGATGTGTTTCTTAAAATTAAGAATCACTACGTATATTACTTGATTCCTACTTGATTTTTGAATTTTTTACCTCCTAGAAATATTGTAGATACAAAATTCGATAAGATTTTACCGTTGAAATTAGTGAAAAATATAGTATCATCTACATTTAAATGTCAATTAAATTAAAATTGAATTGGAAAAAAACTTTATTTTTGATATGGATGTAAATATATATTTATAATATCGTTTATATAATGTGTTTATATTTAAAATCTTATAATTTAGATAAAAAATAAAGAAGTGGACTTTCAACAGGAAGTGGACGTGCAAGTTTATACCTGTTTTGTCACTAACGAACCCGTGATATTCTTGTGAACTAAATGCACCAAGTTTATTATTTATGTCAATTTTTGTTGTTTCGTTGTAGCAAGTACTTATAGACTGTAGAGTCTCTGCGGAGTCAAGAACGAGAACTGCACTTTGTATATAAATTAAATAAATTGATTTGTGAATTTTTATGTTGTTTTTTATAACCAGTGGAAAATATTGTATTTGGTAGACCTAGAACCTGAGAAATTAGTTTATGCATTACTCTATTTTCAGATCGACTAAAAAAAACAACAAAATTAAGATATTTACTCTTAATTGCAAATAGTAATGACTTAAGTTTTAACTTAACTTAAGTTTTGTTTAAAAAAATGTAGTGGAGGAGTACATGAAAGAAATGGTTAAGTATAATCATCTAAATTACGATAAGGGTACGATTTTCCTTCATGCCGAAGGAGAGTGACAAAAACACCACAATAATTGAAAACCGACCGAGGTCAAAATATGGTATGATAGAAGAGCATTTAACTGTGTACTAAATAAAAAAAGTCAACGCTACTCTCAATCAAAAATATAAGTATATTGTTTTATTGAATGAAATTAATGAATTTAATTATTTAACACACACAATTGAAAATATTTTTGAAAGTCAAAATTTAAATAATGACTATTGCTAAGACTAATAAAATTATTCGATACGTAACTACAATAAATATTGTTACGAATTTCATATTGAATAGCACTTAACGTTTTTTGTCGTTATTTCTAGTTAAGATATTTACTAGATATTTACAGATGACTGATAGGAAACATCGTGAGTTCTTGGACATTTGCAGCAAAACTTTATAGGTATGGTAAAATGGCATACTTATTCCTTACACTCGACTTAACCACAACAATTAAGTAAATCAAATGGTTTAAAAAAGTGCCAACTCTAATATTACATTTTATTTGGAAAAGTTAAAAAAAAAATATCCTGGGAATTAAATTACCAACACGAGATGGAAAATATTGCTTTTCAGAATTTACTTTGATGACAGCATCGCCTTTCGGACTTGGTTCTTCTGCGAAGAAATCTCAAGTCGTTGTACAATTTTACCTTCGAAGGATTTATAAAGAAGATGGCGATGTATAACCAGGATACTGTTTTAATTCTAGAATAAATAAAAATACATTTGATTCATTTTCTTTCAATTCAATAAAAATTACTCCGCGAATTCTAATGGAGTATCTTTTCCAAATATTCCACAACTATCTTCCTATTTGTATGATGTTTAATTGATGGTTGCTATACATAATCGTAAATTTGAAAGTTGGTTGCTAGCAATATTTATCGTATTTGAAGGATGTTTGAGAGATGGTTGTCTCAAATACGATCTGAATAATTTGTAAATAACTTGATATTTAGGGCTGTATATTTCTCGTAATCATCTTTGTTTTCTTAGTGCAACAATAATAGAAACAAGGATTGCGCAGAACGTTGTTCAAAACTTGAATCTTCTGCGCATGCACGTAGAAGTGATATTTCTGGTAATCATATTTGTTTTCTTAATGCAACAATAATAGAAACAAGGATTGCGCAGAACGTTGTTCAAAACTTGGATCTTCTGCGCATGCACGTAGAAGTTTTTTGACAACTGTAATTTTTTCATTGTGTCAGAATGTCGCATCGCCTTTCGGACTTGGTTCTTCTGCGAAGAAATCTCAAGTCGTTGTACAATTTTACCTTCGAAGGATTTATAAAGAAGATGGCGATGTATAACCAGGATACTGTTTTAATTCTAGAATAAATAAAAATACATTTGATTCATTTTCTTTCAATTCAATAAAAATTACTCCGCGAATTCTAATGGAGTACCTTTTCCAAATATTCCACAACTATCTTCCTATTTGTATGATGTTTAATTGATGGTTGCTATACATAATCGTAAATTTGAAAGTTGGTTGCTAGCAATATTTATCGTATTTGAAGGATGTTTGAGAGATGGTTGTCTCAAATACGATCTGAATAATTTGTAAATAACTTGATATTTAGGGCTGTATATTTCTCGTAATCATATTTGTTTTCTTAATGCAACAATAATAGAAACAAGGATTGCGCAGAACGTTGTTCAAAACTTGGATCTTCTGCGCATGCACGTAGAAGTTTTTTGACAACTGTAATTTTTTCATTGTGTCAGAATGTTGTTGCAAAGAAAACAATATATTTAATTTATTTTTGATATAATTGTATGTGATTAATAGACATGTTAACCAAACAGTAAATAATCGGCCACCACAAATAAAAAAATAAGTGGTTTCATATTTTTTTATATAATATATATTATATATATATTAATTTATGAAATGTCTAAATTTAAATTTCCTTTACTTGACATTCCATAGTTTTTGAGGTCAGCAATATAGGGTGCATATGCGCAATGCGTAATCTTGTTATTCTATTATTCTTGTAACATAACGAAATCTAATCTAAATCTAACCAAATCTAATAGCTTACCGAAATCAATTAGTGTTTGGACTTCTGTGAATTTTTAAAACAATATACCGATCGCCCCGGCCAACCTTTAATAGGCTCCAGAATGGTATTCGAGAGCTTGAAACATACAAACTTAAAAAAAAACTCGTCTACCACATTTTGGATGCTGGCATCGATTTCCTGCAGTTGTCTTGACGCTCTGGCTTGTAGTCTACGATATTGGTTGGATGACATATAACGGGATAATTAATTAAAAAATGCCCTTTTTGTTGTCCTATATGAGAATCATCTTTGTTTACTTATTTTGTACACACACAGAAAAAAACGGTTGGAACCCGACAGTAAACAGTTGAAACTTTATTTTGAACAAATCAACACTTTTAATTGTTGGATTTGGCGAAAACTGTTACATATTTCAAATTTGAACGATAGCTCAAAAAATAACGTTTAAAATTAAAAATTTTTAAAAATTATAAAAACTTAAAATTTAATTGAAAGAGGAACCGCAGACATTTTCCGATATTTCCGAAGGAGCAGATCGTCACTAATGGGAATGTTCAGTGCATCATAGTCGGAAGCACAAACTCAAAACCATTCCAAAAATCACAATTGGTGAGGCTCAGAAGACACTCTGTTCCGGAAATTTTTAACGTATTTGGTGCTATTTTCAGACTGGCGTCCACATCTTCACGAAGCACACGAGCTACGCCAGTCCTCAGGCTAGCATGAACACGTCTCAAGTCCGAAATTCGTTTCGGTGTTCTCCAAAATTTCCAATGACGGAAATATGGCACAAGTGTCTGTCTTGTAAACGGGACGCGGTCTCATAGCTGCCAACTTTGTCAGATAAATCTACTTTGTCAGATTTTTTAATTGCCGGTAGATAAAAGATATCTGACCAGATTTTTTAATTCCGTGTAAGATTTTTCTTACAGAAAAGATTTTTTTATTCTCATGCAGATTTATTTTTTTTTTAATATTTTTTTATTTGATTTTGTAAATACTATCTAAATTTAAATATTATATTTCAAGAAAAATGTGATGAATTTTAATCTTATATATATAATCATTTTTAATATAGAAAACATTACATTTTTTCGCGTTTTTATCTATTTCAGATTTTTTAATGCATGAGTGATTTTTTGTGAGATTTTGAATTGTATGTGGGATTTTGTAACTTTTTTTTAAGAATTTTAGATTTTTGGTAGATTTTTAATGCATGAGAGATTTTTTATCAGATTTTTTAATGCTTGTAAAATTTTTTGATTTCAAAAATCTGTCAATAGATTTTATAATTATCGCTGTAAGAAAAACAGATTTTTATGTCAGAATTTAGGTTGGCAGCTATGCGCGGTCTTATCTAGTTGACAACATACACGACAATCGCCCGGTCATGAGCATGTCGATCCGGTGATACACATTTTGGTGGTCCAATCAACAAATGAGGCAGGATAAAATCAGTGGTGGAGAACGCCATGTATGTCGAAAAGATCCGGCGAGCAATCGGCGATACACGTACTTTCAAGGCTGGACGGATGCATTCGATTACGCGATTGTCCAGGAACTCGGTCGTTTCTTGAAGTACCCGGGTAGTTCGTTTGTTTTTCGTTGTTCGAACTACCCGTAGAGTTCGTTCGTTCGTTTGAACGTTAGAACGTATTTTTTTTGCAGAAATAGATCAAATGCATTTTAACATTAAACTTATTTTTCGAAAGTGGGGTTTCTGCGCCATTTCACGGATCCTGCGTACCATTAAAATTATAATGAAGTCTGCTATCAATTTCCGAAATTAAAAAATTGAGTTTTGATGCAGGTGTTCGCATACCACTCCCAATGGAACCATTAGTCATTAATAAGGTCCGCTATAGAAAAACAATAAAATATGTTCACAAATATCCTTTTTTGGTGCTCATGTACGACTGCAAACAGTAACAATAGGTTCTGATGAAGTTCGATATACATTTTCGAAATAAAAAAAGGTCATAAATGGAATTTTATATACTTTTGGGCTCCATAGACTCCACAGGGCACCATTAAGCATCTAATGATGCCCGCACGGACCACTACGATTTTGGTTACCCACATTTTCCCACTACCGAACAACACCCGGACGTACAGACGATTGAACCAAGTAACAAACGGTCAAACGAAGTAGTTCGAACAGTTAACACCCGGGTATAACTGGAATTTCAACTGTCAGGGTATTACCCGGGCTTTCGAGCATTCGGGAATCCGGATAAAATCGAGAGCCTGCAAGAAACCAAAAAATTAATCAGTCAGGGCGATCAAAAAAAAGGGAGCTGAAACAACCCAAGACTCCGCAAAAAATGTAAAACAATGTAATCTTATTGAGTAGTGTTATCTTAAAATAATAAAAAAAAAACTGTCTATAATTACCTTGTTTTTACTTTTAAAAAAGTTGAAAAAGTAGGCATCTTTAATATATCAAAAATATGAACTGTTATAACGACAGTAAATTACTGTCTATATGGAGTCAACCATAGCAACTGTCGGATCAACAGTAGTAACTGCTAGCTGTATATTTGACATTTATGCTAAACGACACTTTTATACTGTCGTTCTAACCCTTTTTATACCCTACACCTATGAGGTACAGGGTATATTAACTTTGTGCATATATTGTAACGCCCCTTAGGAGGCGTGTCCGGTATGGAAAAGTATATATATTCTTGATCAGCATCACTACCCGAGTCCGTTTAGCCATGTCCGTCTGTCTGTCTGTCTTGCTGTCCGAATACAGAATAACTTGAGAAATACTGATCAGAATGCGATGAAATTTCGTCTCAATATATTTTAGCCAAAAGTAGGAACTGAGTTTGAAAATGAGCCAAATCGGTCAACGGACACGCCCACCTCCCATACAAGTCACTTTTATATAACTCTTTCGGAACTAATAACTCGAAAAGTATTCAAGGTATAGTTATAAAATTTAAAACGTATTGTTAGAATTCACCTAAAAATATGTGGTTCAAAAATGGGCGTGATCCGCCCACTTTTTTTTTTCATTCTTTCCCGGGTTTTCATAGTGGAAATTTGATCCGTAAATTATTAAAATCAAATCTATGAAATATTAGCCTTTCAAAATTTTAAATATAGGCGTGGTCCGCCCAATTAAATTTTTCAAATTTTTTTTTAGTTTTTTATACTTTATATACATTTTTATACCCTACACTAAGAGTGAAAGGGTATATTCAGTTTGGTACGCCGTTTGTAACACCCAGAAGGAAGCATCTCCGGTATGGAAAAGTATATATATTCTTGATCAGCATGACCTCCTGAGTCGATTTAGCGATGTCCGTCTGTCCGTCTGTCTGTCTGTCCGCCTGTCTGTCTGTCTGTTGAAATCCCTAAGACTTTTAAAATAGAAGAGCTAGATAAATGAAACTTATAACTTAGATTACTAATATACCTACGCTGTATGTGCGAAAAAATTGGCGAGATCGATCCATTGTGACCTATGATCCGACCACTTATGTTCAAATACCTCATATAATAAAATGTACATATAAAGATCAATTTTTATGTATACGTGCTTAGGTAAACTTTTTTGGTCAAATATATATTGATATCATGCTCAAATACATTATAATAATGTTTTCCGGCAAAAAGACTTGTGGTTCACAAAAAAAAAAATCGAAATTCGGTACACCTACACATTTGTAAATATGGGTATCAAATGAATGGAAATTCTTCAGCGATTGAATGTTTGTAGTTATTTTCAGGATTCGTATACCCTGGTGACCTATATATCACTTTGAATGGTAACCACACATATGTGTAGGGTATTTATAGTCGGCTTAGACCGACTATAATTTTGATAATCCTAACTATCAGAATTACACCTACTTTAAAATTTCCCATGTGATCTAACCTTCCCAACTGGTTTAAATTATGGGGATATAGGACGTAAATTTGTGATATATGAATAATATTCTGAGGGTTAATATCCCCACCAAAGGTGTAGGGTATTCCATAGTCGGGCCCGACCGACTATAAAAATCCGCCCCATGTGACCGAACTTACCCATGTGACCTAACTTTCCCAACTCGTTTAACAGTAACTTACTGTGGGCTCCATTTCAGCACTGACTACTGTTAAAAAACAGCCTAAAACGACAGTTCTGTGTGTGTACACCGACAGCAAAACGTAGTTATTCATAACTACGGCGTGAATGAAAATCCTCCGACAATGGAACGTAGTCAATTCTAACAACGTCTAAAAATTGACTTCGACGTCAATTTTTAGACGTTAAACTTAAACTTCGACATAGTTATTAAAAAATATATTTTATAGCAACTACGTCATAGTCAATTTCAATTAATTCATAATTTGAGAAATGAAATTACATTAATTCTTATAATTTTTCTCTTTATTAAAAAATAATTACAAAAACAATTACGCGATTCTTCCAATCCACTGCTACTGCACTGCTACTTTTCCACGTCCACTCGTACCATGTCCCTGCTCGATCAGCGTTAGTTGAAGAGACAGTTTGTATGATTTGACCCGGTAGCTGATCATATGCAGATACGTGTCCCGACGCACTTTCACATCTACGTCCCTCATTCGAATCAATATTGGGGTATGTGTCATGGAGCACGTAATGCGACTAATATTACCAAAATTGAAATTAATATTCGCGCTTCACCCGTCAGTCCTGGTCCCGAAGAAGGGTTATCTGGTATTTGCGGACACTGCAATTTGAGTATGGTTTGCTCTTCAACGCTGTTCTACCACACTGCTCAACCAAGCGGATCGACCTCGTTGCTCTTATGTTGCGAGCAGGTGTTAGGTGGCGCATCAATTAATTATTCCGTTTTATTTTATTTTTCAATATTTACATAGAAAGATATATAATATTTTAGAATTATTGGTCAGCTTCACACCATTATATTTTTGCAACTTACTTGAAAAGTACATTGATTTTTGATGTAACTTAATTGTAAAAAGAAAACAATTGTGACAATTGTTATTTTAAATATTTTTGAATCTGTCGTGTACGTTTCTAACTAGGTCGTAGTTATTAAATTAAAACGTAGTCGTTTTAATAGATTTTTCCATTCACTACGAAAACTCTTAGATAGTTAACTACGTTTTGCTCTCGGTGTAGGATTCCCAGCCATTGCACTTAATATTCACGAATGCTTTGAAATATTTCATTAGTTTCAAATTATAGAGTTGAGATTAAGGTTTGAAACACCTTTAACCTAAATTTAAGAATCATAGCTTTTTCCATAAAACTGGTAGCTTAACCTTAACTTTTTTACTGCCCTTTTTTGGTAATGTTATTATCAAATCATTTTCAAATACAGTAAGCGCTAAAAATAGCACTTATTTTATATTTGAAACTGATTTGAAAAAGACATTAGACCTTAAAGGCAATTATGATTATTTTTTCAAACGCTTACCCTGTAGAATATTGGGTTATTACCCAAACAGTGTCAAACATATTTTCAATTGTATATCATTGAGTGAGAAAGAGACAAAAAAATTACACGTATACAAAAGTTTCATTCATTTATATCCCAACCCAGTCGGCCAAACTATCATAAACGACCTCGTAAATGTTTGCAAATATTCGTAAATAATGAATAAAACAATCGTATACGAGAATCGTAAATGATTCGAAAACGCATACAGTTTCGTTCTTAATTTGTCCATTGTAACGAGGTATCATAAACGAACTAAAAACACTCATATATGATAAATTTTCGATTGTTTATGATCGTAAAATACGATTATATACTCGTTATAAACGATGTTTTTTGTTCGTAAACGAACTCGTTTTTAATATTTTTTACGATTGAATTTTAATCGTAAATGATAATCATTTTTAACTCTTTTACGAGCTTTTTCCTACTTTTTTAACGATACAAAAAAAATGAAGTAAATGCATTTAAATTTTATATTAAGCTCCCAAATGAATTTACTTACTTCTTAATTAAAGAAAATGATTTAAAATTTTCAGCAAAACAATTTATTTAAACTTGTTATAAATATTGAACATATGCATTTTATTAAATGAACTTTTGATTAGAAAAATAATAATAAATTTTGACAATCTTTTTTTACGATTTAAACACTTGAAAAATACGAGCCATCGTTATTTGCGAGCAAAATATGATTGTTTTTTTCATTGACATTTATCATCGTTTTTTACGTGCAAAATGATCGAAATTTTTGATTATTTTGAATCGTCAAATGATCGTAATTTACGATAATCATAAAAAAATGTGTGTAGGTGCAGACTGGGAACGCTCTTAAAACGTTATAAAATCTTTTACTGAAACTTTCAGTTTTGCTACTAGTAATATTACTGCTCATATGACCGGTAGTGTTCTTGCTGGGTAGGTTATGGGCCACAGTAATGCATAAGAACAATATTTTGTGGATTAAATAAAAGTAAAGAGATTTTTCAGAGAAATGTAAGAGATTTTTGTCGTTAACTGAGACTAGGCGTGTATATTGTACAATATTGAACGGCGAAAATTCTTTCAATTGGAGATATAAAATGCAAATGCTGTTAATCGAAAAAAAGTGTGTGGGGTACAAAATATGTGTTACAGTTACATCCGAATGGGCAGAAAAGGATCAAAGGGCTCATTCACGATCGCGTGGAATGTGGAAGACAGTCAAATTCAACAAATCATAAATTATTAAACAGCGAAATCGGCATGGAACACACTTAAGGCTATTGACGAAAAAGATACACCAGTAAATAGGGTATGCATTTTGAGGACAATTATGCGAGAGAAAGTCGAGAAAGGCGGTAATATTGAGATGCACGTAAACAAAATGGACGAGTTGTTTCAGAGGTTGATGGCACTTGGTAGTGATATTAAACCAGAATTTTTCATGAGTGCTACATTACTTGGCTCGTTGCCGAAAAGTTACGATGGTCTAATTAATACACTCGAAGAACGCAACGAGGAGCTGACCTCAACTTGGTGTGTTGCCGAATATAAGAGTTGTTCAAAACGTGACAAAAGCACAAAAGGGGAAGTCGCACTGATAATTGGTTCGTTAAACAGCAAGAAAAGATCAATATAAGGAATGGTTGGCAAAGAAGGACAAGAAACTGACGGAAAACTAACGGAAAAAGCACATTTGGCAGAAAGTGGTAACGACGAAAACTTTTTGTTTACGACATTAACAGATATCGGTTGGATCGTGGATTCTGGTGCGACTTGACACATTGTGTTACATAAGGAACAGTTTATTACTTTCAATGATCAACAACGAGAAAAAGTTTGTGTTGTCAATGATCAACAGGGGACAGCCAGAGGAAAGGGTACAGTTCAGGTGAATTTTTTTAACTAATAGGGCAGTATAGGGCAATATAACAGTCCACATTGCCGATGTATTGTACCAGTAATCAATGGATATTGGATTTCGGTAAATTTGATTGCGGCAAAAAAATACACAATCAAGTTCACGAGTGCTTGGTGTGAATTCAATAAAGGAGACAAACAGATTGCAGTTGCAGATATTGATGGAAATTTGTGTAAACGCGGATTCGAGCATTGGTTATAGAGACATCGAGGTAGTGAAAACATTATTATACCCTACACTAAGAGTGAAAGGGTATATTCAGTTTGGTACGCCGTTTGTAACACCCAGAAGGAAGCATCTCCGGTATGGAAAAGTATATATATTCTTGATCAGCATGACCTCCTGAGTCGATTTAGCGATGTCCGTCTGTCCGTCTGTCTGTCCGTCTGTCTGTCTGTCCGTCTGTCTGTCTGTTGAAATCCCTAAGACTTTTAAAATAGAAGAGCTAGATAAATGAAACTTATAACTTAGATTACTAATATACCTACGCTGTATGTGCGAAAAAATTGGCGAGATCGATCCATTGTGACCTATGATCCGACCACTTATGTTCAAATACCTCATATAATAAAATGTACATATAAAGATCAATTTTTATGTATACGTGCTTAGGTAAACTTTTTTGGTCAAATATATATTGATATCATGCTCAAATACATTATAATAATGTTTTCCGGCAAAAAGACTTGTGGTTCACAAAAAAAAAAATCGAAATTCGGTACACCTACACATTTGTAAATATGGGTATCAAATGAATGGAAATTCTTCAGCGATTGAATGTTTGTAGTTATTTTCAGGATTCGTATACCCTGGTGACCTATATATCACTTTGAATGGTAACCACACATATGTGTAGGGTATTTATAGTCGGCTTAGACCGACTATAATTTTGATAATCCTAACTATCAGAATTACACCTACTTTAAAATTTCCCATGTGATCTAACCTTCCCAACTGGTTATTCGGAGAACTCGTTGAAGGTGTGGATTTTCAAAATTGCTGTAGTGATTGTGATAATATTTTGAATTGCGAGGTGTGCTTAGAGGGGAAAATGAGCCGAATGAAATTTCCCAAAAATTCTCAGAATCGCGCATCATTTGTGCTGCACTTAGTGGACTCGAACGTCTGTGGCCCAATGAAAACTATTACACCATCAGGCAAAAGATATGTACTCACTTTCATTGACGAATATTGCAGATTTACAGTTTATTTGATCAAGGAGAAATCAGAGTCTTTCGAAAAATTCCAGGAATATGTCGAAATGTATAAAACGATGTAGAGTCACTAGAGCAATGGGGGACGGACGTGTCGCGCTGACCTTCCACTTTTAAATACTTTTTCGTCGTTCTGTCTGTTGTCGTAGTCTATTAATTTGTTAAAAGTCGTGCAAAGTGTCGTCTAGTGTAGTCTTAAAAAAAAACGAATAAATTCAAACAATAGAAATTACAATCAAAAGAAAAACATATACTTAGCAAAACACTCGCAAAAATTACATTAAAAATCAAAAAATCTTAAAAAGCAACAAACAATATAAATAACAATAACGACAATAAAAACCGGTTTCGTGCACTGCCTGCAGAGCTGACCATCGCCACACGCAGCTTCTTTTCTTACAATTGCTAACGCAAGGGGCTCATATATGCCCTCAGCAGCAATTGCACATTTTGTTTTTCGTTCTCCTTCCCTCCCGCTACTAGCGGAGAGTAGGACTAGGTAGTAGGATTACGCACTGAGTGCGTCAACCAATGCACGTTAGTAGTATGTTTGTATGTTTTGAGCTTGCCCATTAGGAATGTCGCAAAAATTTCGCATAGATTTTTGCAACATTCGTGGGCTGAGGGCGATTTTTTTTCTGTATAAGCGCATGTTTCCGTCCATAGGCCACAAATAATGGCATTAGGTGAGACCCAGGTGAATGAGGGTGCAGATCCCCTGGATTTTTATGTGCCTGGTTATCACCTATTACCATTATTTTCTGCCCATAGGGGTCTCGCTCTTTTTATTCGGAGTGACGTTGCGTATCAACTGCAGCAGCAACATAGTGTGTCCGGATAGCGAATTTAATACTATCTGGATTAAATTCAAAATACTATCACACATCATGCACTTGTGCTTTCTTTATAGGAGTCCGAATCTAGATAAGGTGTCTACCTAAAATAAGCTAGCTGCCTTATCCGATTCGATCTCCAATATATTGAAGCAATTTCCGGGCAGTGAAATTGTTGTTGCCGGCGATTTTAATGTGCACAACGCTACCTGGTCTATCAACACAGGAGGGTTGTTATGTTGAGCTGTTTGTCGAGTGCAATCAACTCACTCAAATGGTGAAGGAGCCGACGTATATCCCACGCGTCGGCGGGCAGAGACAAAAAATCCTAGACCATTTTCTGACTTCTCATCATGAAAAATATGATGTTCAAGTCCTTGCACCTCTTAATACTCCAACCACTGTACTGTTTCCGCTGAGTTTTCGTATTCTAGTTTACGCGCCTCTTCGAATAAAGGCCCGAAGAGGACTGTATGGCTTTACGAAAAAGCAAATTGGGTTGCGTCAAATGATTTTTTCGCAATTTTAATTGGAAATTGTGTTTCGCTGACAGAGACATAAATGCCGCGGATTTAATGGTACAAAATATTATTTTATTAGGTATGCGGTCCTTCATACCTTCTAAAAAAATTAGCATTAAACCAAAGGACCACTCTTGGTTTAATGAGACTTGCAGGACTGCAGTCAGGTCGAAAGAGGAAGCCTTTCATAATTGGCGCTCTAACAAGAATGCTGATACTGAAAGACTTCGCATACAGGCTAGGAATCGCTGTAATGCCATCATCTCGCGCGAAAAGTTTCTTCACGAACAAAACTCGCGGAAAAGGGTGCTACTCTATGGAGGTAGTAAACATTTCTGGTCATTTGTTAAAAGGGTGAAGAATCAGAAGTCGTCTACTCCAACTCTTGTTATGAATGGCCAGACCTTCACTGACCCGGTTGATAAAGCCAATCTCTTGGCAGAATTATTTGCTAATAATTCAACGCTCCCAGATAGCCATCACCCACTGCCCGTTGCCGACTTTGTTTCTTCTGCAATGCCGGAGATATATTTTCGAACTCGGGCAGTTAAAAAGGTTCTAGCACACCTCAGTATTAACAAAGCCTCTGGGCCAGATGGCATATCTGCCCATGTGTTGAAGAAGTGTGCGTCAACGCTGGCTTGTCCGTTGCGCAATCTTTTCAAAATCTCCTACACGACAGGAGTTTTTCCATCTTGTTGGAAGGTTGCCAATGTCCAACCAGTTCCAAAAAAGGGCGAGGCTACGAACCCTGGCAATTACAGACCATTTGCAATATGCTCTGCTCTCTCCAAGGTAATGGAGAGCGTAATAAACATCCACTTTGTGAACTATCTGGAGCAAAACGAATTGCTCAGTGACCTCCAATATGGTTTCCGTAGGACCAGATCCACGGGTGACTTAATGGTGGCCCTCTCCGAAAAGTGGAAAAATTGTTTTTTTGGCATATCAATTCAATGTGACCTCCGTTGGAATGATCACATATTTGATGTGTTGAAGTGCCTCGGTTTTCTGAAACGGTGTAAGACATACTTCACTCCTGCTGACTTACGCACTGTCTACACTACCTATATTCGGCCAAAGATGGAATACAACTCGCACATTTGGGCAGGGGCTTCAAAATCCTCTTTCTTTGGAGTTCCTGGACCGAATACAACAACGTATGATATATTTAATAGGGGGATGATAATATTTCATCATCTATTGGTTCTCTTGAGCACCGAAGGACCGTCGGGTGTGTAAGCCTGTTTTATAGGTATTACTATGGTAAGTGTTCTAGGTAAATACATGGCCATATTCCACCAGGTCGTGTGTTCTCTCGTTCTACTCAGGCTTCGAACCAAGCCAAAGAATTCGTTCTTCAGTCGCATTATACGTTTGTGGAACAATCTCCCTCCGTCTGTTTTTCCCGACATTTTTGATATTGGCATGTTCAAAACAAACATCCACCGACACTACTCTATATTCCCTCCCTCGCAATAACCTATAATCCTTTCTTCGATCAACACTGTGCATTGCATGAATAGGGGGCATCCCCTGAGCATTGGTTAATATGTAAAAAAAAAGAGTTAACATGCATTTGAATAATAATGGCATACAATATCAGCGAAATGGAAAAACACCAAAAGGAAAAATAATCATCAGCCGCGAGGTTAAGTTTGTTCACAATGATAGCGAAGAATATGATAGATGATAGATGAAGATGAAGAATATGGTAGATGAAGAATATGGTGTAGTCGAAAATAAGGAAACTGATCAGTATTTTAGTGCAGATGATGATGACGAAGAAACTCATGAAGATCGAGCGGTTCACAATGCAGATTTGATGCAGAACACAAACGATGCCGAAACTAATGATAACGCAGGTTTAAATGGAGAAGAGGAAATTCGACGATCAACAAGATCAAACAAAGGCGTAAGTGATATAAAGTGGTGCGACATAATGGCCAACTATACACACCTGACACGGACGCGACCTGATGAAGAAGCGAATTTAATCAACACTGCGGCAACAGAACTAAAGAGCTTAAAAGATGTGTTGGGTAGTAAGCAGAAATGAGTGTAAGCAGAAATGCGTGGCTTTCTGCGATTAAGGAGGAAATGCAGTCACTACTCAAAAATGGTACATGGGAACTATGTGAACTACCTCCAGACAGAAAGGCAAATGGCAGCAAATGGGTCTTCAAATTGAAAATCGACACTAATGGAGTTGTCAAAAGCTATAAAGCGCATCAGTTGCTCAAGGGTTTTCGCAAAAATTTGGAAGCGATTACGATCTAGTATTTGCACCGGTTGTTAACCAGTCAACATTCCGAATTTGACTATCAATTGCGGCGAAAGAAAATTTCATAGTGCAACATTTTGATGCTAAGACTGTATTCCTCAATGGAGAACTAAGCGTAACAAGTCTCCGCAAGAGCTTGGAACCAAGCAATTCATCAGGTTCTAATATATGCTGGATACGTTCGAAGGAAAAATGACACGTGTTTGTTTACATTCGCATACAATGGTAAATTTTTCTACATTTTAATATACGTTGATGACTTAATTGTAGCAAGCGAGGAGTTACTTGCGAAGGGAAACGTTGAATTCCCAGCAAAAAAAATGTAAGGTCTTTTCAGACATGAATTCTTGCCGGAAAACCCCTGCCCATGTCTGAAAATCAACTGAACTCTTCCCTACCAAATGTCCACCAATTCATGTATAAAATTTCATAATACTTTTTTTAAAAAATTATCGAACCATTAATACTTCAGTGCTGAGTAATTTTCTGCTGGGCTTTGTCATTGCAAATGTTATTGAGACAATTTTGTTAACAAAATTATTTTTTGTTTGAAAGGGCTCGAATGGAATGATATAAGGTTAGGTTAAGAATAATATCAGGAAGCCTGATTAGGCAACCTGATCAGAATAGCTACATTGAATAGCATTGCGTGTTGTTTCAGGCAAGGATGTGAATCCTTGATCATTAGCTTACTTGAAATCAGGCAATTTCAATTTTCCTACAAATTTTCTAAATTTTTACTCTGGTACCTCCGTATATTTATGTAAAGGGCCTGGCATTTCCTTTTCTACTGTAAACTGTTTAAATAAAAACAATGTACATGTATTTTCTTAAATTTTTATGCATGCATTCTTTTTGCTTTTGAAATAATGGTCACCGAATATTTAAAAGTGAATAAACTTAATTTATTAAATTTTATAATATTTCTTACACGCAAAAAATTACTGTATTCTATGTAGTTCTTTTAATATTATGTAGTACTATTTGTTTTTACTGCATTTTTACATATTTTTATAGTTTTACTTCTTTTTTAAAACACACACAGAAATATACTGTTAAAATTCGACAGTAAGCTATTGTTATTTTATTTTGAACAAATCGACACTTATACATTTTCGTTTTTCGTTCAAAACTGTTATTAAAACTTTTAATTTAAATTTTGAACGAAGCGATTTATTTTTATTTGACATCACATTTAATTTGTGAAAAACTGGTGAAAAATAAATAAGATTTGAAAATGTCATATAAGACAGTCTGCTGCGTGAGCGCAATATAGAACTAATACCACTCATTAAATGCAATGAATACCGTGTGGATTTGCAAGAGGATCTGCAATATATGCAAATAATAGCAGAATAAAAGCGCAGCAGTAGACACCAGCATCATCAACATTGACTACCTCCGTGCAAGCTGGAACTGCCTGTAACAAACGCTCATGACTATCGATTAGTTGCAATGGAATATCTACGGTGATCCGAAAGTTCTGTTACAGGCATATATTGGTCTGATTCAGCTGCAAAAATCTACGACAAAGGGAAATGTGCGAAGAAAAGTTTTGAACCTTCTAAACAGTTGAGTAGTGCCGCAGAAACATGCCCAATGTGGACAATGACCATCACTACTTTACGGCAGACGATGAACCTCCACTTCCTCATCAGATTAAAATACTGCGTGCGCCGCAGCCAAAGACGTTATGGTGTTAAGTCGGCTTATTTCACCGAGATAGGCTATAAGAAATTTAATATGTTCGACATTATATTGACGCGTCATGCTAAAGAAATTATTGCCGGTAAAAGAAAGAAGAACAGCATGTCAGTGCAGGTTATGAAGCAGCCCGACTAATTGTCATTGATTCGTACGGTGCTGGATTATATGACTACAAATTATTATAAAATGTAATTAAAATAGTATTTATTTTTATTCTTGTTTCATTATTTTTTTATTATTATTTTTGTTACATGTATTAAAACATTTTAATACATAAAATAAAACTTATATATTTTACATTATCTTCTACTTTACACTTATAAAAAATCTTGAAAATTAGGTAGCTTTGAAATTCAAAAGTATAAAATGTTAAAACGACAGTAGATTCCTGTCTATATGAAATCTACCACAGCTACTGTTGGATCGACAGTAGCTATTGTTAGCTGTATACATGACACGTAGGCTAAACAATTCTATCTACTGTCGTTTTAACCTTTTTCGACAGTAAATTACTGACGGCTCTATTTCAACAGTAGAACTTGTTGAAAACCAGCCCAAAACGACAGTATATTTCTGTGTGTGGAGCTTTTAATTAACTTCACTTGTTTGTCCGTTCGTTTTTTTAATTAAATTCAATTACTGCAATGCAGCAGTGACTGTATTATTTAGTTATTTTGTAATAGTTATTTTCATCCCTGTTTTATCTACTTTTAACATAACAAAAAATAAAAAAGATTTGTCAAATTCACATCGAATCTGCAATCACACACCGCATTGTAAGTATTTATTTGATTCATTTAATATTAATAGATATATACTTATTTCACAACATTTAATTTATGTATCTGCCGACGAGAACAACGACGAAACCCACTGGAACATCATACAGTTGTACTGTTACTTTGCTTGCTCCGACAGGAGATCTACTGTTTTATTGAATAGTGAACGGCAACAAGACCGCGTGCATCGATGCTGTGTTCCAAACTAGAAGAATATACGAATTGTTTTCTTTGCGACCATCGCATTGCAGGGAACGCAAAGGTTATTACAAAAGTTATCTATCAAGCATTGCAACAAATTGGGTTGGTGCTGATGCAAGAACCCTGGGTTCTCAGGGGCTAGATTAAAGGTCTGGCAAGTAAGGATGCAAAGGTAATAAGGGATATCAGGGAGGAAAATCATAGAGCTTGTTTTTTAATTGGAAATGATATTAAATATATATTTTTTTATTTAAAAAGATACAGATTTGGTGTTTTTAGCAATATTGTTTTTCACGAATAGGCATTTTACTTTGACACCATCTTCCTAACTCTATCATATAACCTTCACTTTTTGAATTTTAACTCTACTAATTACAAATTTGGACATACCGCGTGAACTCCTGAGAATACTGTCATACTCTTTTCTTCAAAAAGGTTCCCCGTAAAAAATGAGATGAGGTCCTCAAACAACAAAGTCATCTCATATTCAGCCATTAAACAGAATGATAAAAAACCGTCAATTTTGTATTTTGTTCATTACGTTGTGTGTAAAATTTTCGTCAGCAAAAATAAATGTTATATATTCTTATGAATTCCAATATTATAAAAATAATGGCGTTTGTAGTTTTTTTTTTCCTGACGTTATGTTTCAAGGATACACGACAAAAACGAAATGCTGTATTTTAAGGCATACTTTTGTTATAGATTTTGGATTCAAAATAAGCACAGACGAATTAATATTATAATGCAGTTATAAAACTGATTTAATTTGCTAAGCTAAAACTTAAAGACAATAATGGTGTTCACCTGGATAACAGGAAATAAATACCCAAAAACGATTTTTTTTTATCCCAAAATTTGCTATTTTATTAAATATATCTCGAAAACCATGATAAGTATTTTTAAAATCAAAATCAATACTAAATGTGTGAGCATTTATGTAAATTTTTATACAAGAAATATGAGTGTGACTTTCCACCTAACGCTTATCATGCAAAATCATGCCTAATAACAGAAAACTTCGTTTTTGTCAAATATCTTTGAAACATGTCTAGGAAGAAAAGTATATACGCCATTGTTTGTAGAATGTCGAATTTCACAAGAATATTATTTTTATTTCAGCTTTCGAAATGTGTCTGCAACGTTATAAACAAAGTACACAGAAAAAATTTTGTTCATAAATGGAATGCACACGTTCATAATATATATGGAAAAAAAGATTATATTTATGAACTATTCTTCGTATATACGAATCGCACAATTTGAGCGAAATCGATATAATAAACGCGTTCATAATTGTTATGAATTGCGTTCATTGAGGTATTCAAATTAATTTTTTGAGGCAACCCCCACGTCACATGCAAGTCAGCCGAGCATATAGGCGATACTGAAAAATAAAAAAAAAAACAGTCCACCAAAAGGAGAATAGAAAATACAACACAAAGTAGGTAGGTAGGTATTTGAGTATGTGTGTATGATCGTATGTGTGCAACTGCCAGTTTTGACTATTCTATAAATAGATATTTTTATTTTACTGACGCGTGATGCCGCATGATGCGCAGTGATTTTTTTGACAACTCGTCGCGACGCGCGATAGTCGATGCTAGCATATACAGTTCTTAGTTTTTATTATTCCTATGTCATTTCGTACAAATAGACCGAATCGTTTCATTTGTTGTTTACAACTCCAAAGAAACGTGCACCGCAGGTACTTAACATCACGAAACAACAAACAGCAGCAAGAGTAGATATAAAATAAAATGTAAGTAGTTAAAAAAAAATTAAAATAATAAAATTATAAAGTAATATAATAAAATAAAAAAATAATAATACAAGAAAATAAAAAATAGTTTAATTTTATTTTTAAATAGTTTAAAGTTAATAAATATCATGAATTTTATCATAAATATTATGAACTTTTTCATTACGGTTTTATGAACGATTCATAAATTGGATGAATTTGTTCATTGGTTGAGTAATAATGAAAAATTCATAAAATTGATGAACAAATTCATAAATAGTATGAACTTTTTTTTTCTGTGTACAAAATATATTGTTTTTTTTAGCTTTTTTATTATTCTGTTTAATGGGTGGATCTGAGGCAATTTCGTTATTTGAGAACCTCACTTCATTTTTTATAGGGAACATATTTGCCGAAGAGCGTATAATAGTTTTCTCAAGCGTTCACGCGGTATGTCAAAATTTGTAATTAGTAGGGATTAAATTTGAAAAAATTGGGGTATGAGAAAAGCGTTGGGACGATGGTGTCAAAGTAAAAAAATTGCGCCTGTTCATGATAAATAACATTTCTAAAGGCACCAAACCTGTATCTTTTGAAATGAAAATATTTTTAGTACTGTTTTTAAACATCCTAATTGTTAATATTTGACCCCAAATTGTGAGGAACCCAGAGCTGATAGAACAAAACGGATTCAAGATCAGCAACCACATGTTACCCTAAAATCGTTATCAAATCGGTAGATGGAAGAAAAAGTTGGACATTTGTTGCACTGTGTAATGAACGACATCCCCCGTTCATTACACAGTTCATTACTGGCGAAGAAATCATAGCGCCATCAATAGAAATTCAGAAGGTGGTAGAGTACTGCCAAAAGAGGAGTCTTCCGCTAATCATCGGAAGGGACACAAATAAAAGGGGTGAGTACCTTTTAGAATTTTTAGTATTATATAACTAAGATATTTACAACTTGGCGAATACACCAACATTTGTAACTAGGGTACGTCAAGAGGATATTAATATCACTTTCAGGAATAGGCACATGACGACCTATGTAAAAAAACTGGAGGGTGCCCAGCGAACCATCTATGCCAGATCACAGGATAATACTATTCAATATTGATGGGCTAATAAAAAAAAGTAACATAATAAATCCCAGGAAAACAAACTGGGAGCTTTATAAACCACACTAAAAATCAATACAGAACGCATTAGTACAGGCAGGCACCCATTAGTAAGGCACCCATTAGAACTGGAAAATATGGTAAATGAAATAAACTATGTAATAAACGATGCTTATGCATACAGCTGCACAGAGAAAAAAGTAGCGAGACAAAGTGAAACTCCATGGTGAAGCGACAACTTGTCAAAACTCAGAACCAAAGTACGTAGGCTCTTTAATAGGGCAAATCTTACCGGGAACTGGCCTACTTTGCCTTTCTAACCACATGTAATAAAGAAATAAAAAGTGCGAAGAGGAAAAGCTCTCAAAACTCATGCGAAAATATTACTGACACATCAGCTGCAGCGAGGCTATAGCAAAAATAAATGCAGAAACATCACTTTCACTAAAAAGGGAGGATATACTGAAAAAGATTATCAAAAAATTTCACTTTTGCTAAAAACTCCTTTTCCAGACAGCACGTAAAACTCTTGTTAGACCCAGAATAAAAAAAAACTGGGAAATGGCAAACAAGATCTTTACAGAACAAAGCATTGATTGGGCCTTACCTACATTCCAACCTTTCAAGTCCCCAGATATGGGCTCCATCTTCCCTGCTATGCTACAACTGGGTAAATATTCTAAGTCCTTCAGACCAATTAGTCTTACATCCTTTGTACTTAAAATAATGGGAAAGATAATAGACAATTATATCAGAGAGAATACTCTGAAAGAAATCCCACTTCATGCGTGTCAGCATGCGTATAGAGCTGGTAGATCCACAGAAACCGTTATATATCCACTGATAAACATAATACAGAAAACCATAGATCAAAAAATTATCGAATTGTGTGCCTACATCGAGGATACCTTTGATAAGACCTCTTATCAAGAGGTCCCTGAATGTCGAGATGGATGAGCGAAATGCAGAACAGCAGAAGTTGCCGTAGGGACAACCAACATAAGAATTTCTTAGATATTGAGTGACAATACGCAATATTAATTTTTTATGGAGAAAGATGTGATTTATTTAAACGTTTTGGCAGAAGTGAAAAAATAATTTCAGAACAATTTGAAACTACTTTTACAAATTTAATTAAAATAAATATATAAAATGCAAAGTACGAAATGCAAAGTAATAATTCAACACCCTCTCTCAATCTGACAATTGTAAATAATTTAGTATTGCAACAAAATTAGTATTATCCAATGCTTTAGTAAAAATATCAGCAACTTGCTTTTTAGTTGAAATATATTCGATCTTAATCTTTCCAATGTTGATATAGTCTCTCAGAAAATTATGTTTGATGTCTATGTGTTTTGCACGTTTACATTCACCATTTGTGGCCATAGCTATACAGCCAGCGTTGTCCTCATATACAAGAATTTCAAAATTTTTATTTATTACTTGAATATCTTCAAGAATGCCGGAAATCCAAAATCTTTCTGACACTGCATTGCTCAGTGCCACATATTCTGCTTCACGCACCAAGAGACATGATTTCCGTAAACATAATAAATATGTCCGCTTGTGGATTTTCGATCTTCTAGATTTGATGACCAATCAGCATCTGCGTAACCGATCAATGCTTCAGAATTTTTCTTATCTCTTTCGTATTTCAATTTAAAGGTTTTTGTACCTTTTAAGTAGCGGAGTATTCTTTTAAGTGCATTCTAATGCTCTTCTCCGGGATTTTGCTGATATCGTCCCAGGTATCCCACAGCAAAACAAATATCAGGACGAACAGTTACCATTAAATATATCAGACTTCCCAACAACTCTCTATATGGGTTTTGTGTTTGCTCTTGGTCTTCTCTTTGTAATTGAATACCCTTTTCCATTGGAGTTACATTTCTGTTACAGTCTGACATTCCAAACTTTTGCAACATTTTTTCAATGCTCTTCGTCTGATCCAACATCATAACACCATGTTCTTGATTGTAGTAGACTTTGATACCAAGGTAGTAGCATAATTTTCAACAATCTGACATTTCGTATTTTGATTCTAATTCAATTTTCATTTTTAATATTTCAGCTTCGTCATTCGATGTTATTATGACGCCATCTACATACAGCAACAATGATAACGTTACCTTTTGCTTTGGTGTATAGACAGTAATCATGTTGTGATCGTATAAAACCCAGAGTTAACAAATCCTTCTTAAATTTTTCGTTCCAACACCGGGGACTCTGCTTTAATCCATAAAACGACTTTCTTAACTTCAAAACTTTGCCATGATCTAAATGCATACCATCCGGTACAAATAGATATTCTCATTTAATTCTCCATGAAGAAATGCTGTCTTGACATCTAGTTGATGGGAGTAGTATCCTTTAGCAACTCCAACTGCCATAAGTATTCTTAGTGTTATTAACTTCGCCACAGGTAAATATGTATCTTCATAATCGATACCATATTTGTTCAAAAACCCTTTTGCAGCTAGAGGTGTTTTATACCGCACAGCATTTCCATGTGCATCTTCTTTAATTTTAAATACCCATTTGGTTTTGAAGAAGTTTACTGACCGCAGGTTTGTCTATTATTTCCCAAACGTTGTTCTTCTTCATGGAAAATAGCTCTTCATTTATAGTTATTAGCCACTGAACGCGATCTTCACATTTTTCTGCTTCTGCGTACGAAGTTGGAGTATATTTGCAATATGTCGTATGAACTGTTTCAAATAATGAGAGATAATAATCGGACAACTTGATTGGCTTCTGTAGCATTCTCTCGCTTTTTCTTGGTACAACTCCAACTGCTATGTTTTCTTGATCACTTAAAGGGTCAACTTGAGATTCGTTTAGTTGTTGTGTGCAAGCATCAGAGTAATCTATATATATATATATATATATATATATATATATATATATATATATATATATATATATATATATAAAGGATACTACTTCCATCAACTAGATGTCAAAACAGCATTTCTTCATGGAGAATTAAATGAGAATATCTATTTGTACCGGATGGTATGCATTTAGATCATGGCAAAGTTTTGAAGTTAAGAAAGTCGTTTTATGGATTAAAGCAGAGTCCCCGGTGTTGGAACGAAAAATTTAAGAAGGATTTGTTAACTCTGGGTTTTATACGATCACAACATGATTACTGTATATTTTATATACATATATATTTCTCACAGTTGTAATAGGTCTTAAAAGTTACATAGTGCTGCTAGAGTTTACCACAAACAATTTGAGTCCGCAAAAAACCTTTAAATTCATATTTATATATAAATATATAAATATAGTTGTTTTGGATCGGTGTGGGCTTAATAAATTAGAAATTGTATCTATTAAAGTCATCCTGAAATTTCATCAATTTTGAAACAAATTTACTTGAAGTTAATAAAGTACAAAAAATCGAAATTTTCTCCAGTTAATAGATTTTTTTACATGTAATATTTGTTATACATTCTTAGGTGTGCTGGATCCAAATCTGATATCCGATAATTTCGGTTGCTTATAATTTTTGAAAAAAAAAAAATACTAAAGCTGGTTGCCAATTATACATTTTTTTCATATTGATTTAAAATTTGTTGGCGGTATTGAGCTTTAAAGGTCTAGAATTTATCACAAATTTTTATAAAATATAGATATATGTTAAGGGTAAAAAAATGTATTTTGGAACAGAATAGGCTGCAAAAATTAAAGTATAGATAATAGATTATAATTGTCCTCCTAACATTTTATAATTATTGAAGTTGAAACCCTTTGATAAAACACGAATATTATTTAGGAGGATATTAATAGATTTAAACTATATTCTTTTAAACTATTTAAGCTATATACAATTTCATTTTGATAGTAAAAAAAAATATGAATTTGTTTTTTTAAATTCATCTGCAATGCGAGTTCATACCTAATTTTTTTCAATAACATTTTTGTGGTATTCTCTCCCCTTACGTAACTTTTATGCCTTACTACAATTTGATATAAAAATAAATGTTTAATTTATACCATTCATGATATCAAACATTTATTATAAAGGTCTATAAAAAATAACGAAAATATGCTAACGGCTACAAATTTAGAATTTATTAATTTTAATTTTATCTGTACGTTATTTTGTTTTGAAATCCCGGGATTTTATTTCGGGATTTTCGGTACTAATATTCTCCGGGATTCCGGGATCTCGAAATTTTGGGATCCCGGCATTGGAAGCCTTAATACATACATAACAATTATATTCTTAAAAAATTATTTATTCGAAAAATTCCAAAAAACATGAAACCAATTTATTGTTGTGTCAAAACCTTTGTAAAATAAAATAAACTCTACGCGTTTTTAAGAATAAAAAAAATGTTAAAATAATAAAATGGAATGTTGCCCGAATGATCCGCGCGAATTGGGGAATACGATTGCACATTTCTACCGCTAATTTAATAGCAATCGGCATCGTGGTGGAAAAGCAAATAAACAGCTTGAACCACAGAAACAACAAAAACCAATCTCGTACGTTATAAAATTATCGGCATCAAGTTTAATTTTAACGCAATTTAGCCATGTCGATTTATTCGCTTTCTTTGCTACCTGTATATGGTATCGTTTTTGGTGCAAGAGTCGGTATGGCAGATACATAGCGGTTCCTACCATTTCTTTTACGGCAAGTATAAAAAGGAGACACTACTATCGGACATGGGTGATGGCGTGTAATCTAAACTAAAACATTTAATAATTGTATTTTTTAAATTTACAGGTGAACCGCATTTAGAGACGCATGGAACGTGAGCATGACTGTCCCGTTACCTTAAGGATGCATCGGGTACCGTTAGGCGCATTATTGGAACATGAAGCCATTGACATCGACACAAAACACCGTACTCTATCTAATTTGTTGACCAATTTGTTTGTACCAACGTGCCCCAACAATACATTCCCTGTATTGTTGAATATGTTGTTCAGTCATAAGACGTCTGTCCTACGATTCCGTCTGCAGGATGGTGGTCATCACATTGTCAACTCCTGTGAATTGGCCGCACATGGTGCTATCATGATTTTATTCATATAAAATATAAAATAAAATAAAAAAAACTAAAACCAGTTGGGAAGGTTAGATCACATGGGAAATTTTAAAGTAGGTGTAATTCTGATAGTTAGGATTATCAAAATTATAGTCGGTCTAAGCCGACTATAAATACCCTACACATATGTGTGGTTACCATTCAAAGTGATATATAGGTCACCAGGGTATACGAATCCTGAAAATAACTACAAACATTCAATCGCTGAAGAATTTCCATTCATTTGATACCCATATTTACAAATGGGTAGGTGTACCGAATTTCGATGTTTTTTTTGTGAACCACAAGTCTTTTCGCCGGAAAACTTTATTATCATGTATTTGAGCATGATGTCAATATATATTTGACCAAAAAAGTTTACCTAAGCACGTATACATAAAAATTGATCTTTATATGTACATTTTATTATATGAGGTATTTGAACATAAGTGGTCGGATCATAGGTCACAATGGATCGATCTCGCCAATGGATCGATTTTCGCACATACAGCGTAGGTATATTAGTACCTACGCTGAAATAATGGTTCCCCATAAAGGAACTGAAATAATTACATTTTTGTAAAGTAAATTTTGAAAACACCGTGTATATCATGGGTGTTCCAAATAGACCCAAACTTTAGAACGATTTTTTTCATGAAATGAACCAAGGAATCAGTCTCTAAAATATTTGCACCCCAAAGCGGACCTCCCTGTATATATATATATATATATATATATATATATATATATATATATATATATATATATATATATATATATATATATATATATATATATATATATATATATATATATATATATATATATATATATATGTATATATATGTATAGATATATATATATAGATATATATATATATATATATAAATATATATATATATATATGTATATATATATATATATATATATATATATATATGTATATATATATATATATATATATATATATATATATATATATATATATATTTATATATATATATATAGATATATATATATACATATATATAAAAATATATTTTTTTTAATTTGATGAGAAAAATCTCCTGGCGCACCACATAAAATGCCAATATTAAAATTTTCCTAGAAACTATGATCGATTATCTTTAAAATGAATGTAATATTTTTGCTCTGGGCTATACATTGTAAAAGTTAAAATTAAGTTGTAGACATTTTTGTAAAGTAAATTTTTTTGCACATACATTTTATTGCAATTTTAATTTAACAAGACATCGAGATATTCTAACAAGTTATCCAATGTATATTATTACATTAACAATTGTTACATTAACGATACAACATGTTGGATCAAACAGATAATCCATGTTCAGTTAACAATTTTTACTATTTATAATTAACATTATGAATAATAATAATAATTAAATTAATGTACTATATTAAAAACTAATAATATCAGCGTTACCAATAATCCGCGTTACCAATAAAAATAATGTCCAACTTAAGATAGTAGTCGATTTTGACATAAATTTATATGGAAGATTTGTCAAAAAGCCGACTATTTGTTAAAGCTATTTTTGATTATTGGTAGCGCTGTATGAATCTGTTTGAAAAAAATAACATGAAATCTGTTTAATTTCTGTTTAAATTTACATGATATTCTTTCCGTGGTCAAAGCGGCTTAAAATTAGAAATTTTCATTAATATGTTAGGTAAGAGGAAAAAACTGAGTATGCAGTCAAAATCAGCATACATACACGATTTATATTGCATTGAAGTTTGGGATATCTCCATACGAATATTTTTTTCTCGTTTCTTGAGTAAAGTGTAATTGAATTGAATAATAGTCTCTAATTTGGGTGTTTCCTAACCAAATGCAATAAAATATATTTTGTTAAATCAGTAATAAATGAAACATTTCACGATCGTACAATTATATATTTGATTTGTTGAGTACATATTTTTAAATTAAAAATGTATGAAGAAATACATTTTTCAACTATATAATCACCTATAATTACGGTAAACCTTTGCCGATTTTTTGTGAAAAGATTACGACGTTTTCTTTCGACTATATTTAAATTTTGGCAACCATACTCGCAATATTAAAGTTATAAATAAATCAATCTCTGAAAAGTGCGTTTTAAACGAATTTCTGAATGTAAATGATCTGTACCGCTACACTTTACCTAGACCCACGATTAAATCATATTTATTAGATACATTGGATATCTAAGAAAAAATTATTGGGTGTAGCGGATACAAACTGATTAGCGGAATTTTTTTATTAACTGAAATTAATTCATGAATTTATAATTAGTTCCTTTATTAATAAGTCGATGTTAAAAAATTTTAACAACAGTTTTGGAAGATCGCTAAAAACAGAAAATGCAAGTGCGCGACCTCTAAACATTAATCGATTTGGGAAGAAAGGCACGTGTGTGTCTTTTTCAACTGAGCCATCCCGATGACTTAATTTTTTTTTGCAACACCCTATATATATATATATATATATATATATATATATATATATATATATATATATATATATGTATATATGTATATACATATATATATATATATATATATATATATATGTATATATACATATATATATATATATATATATATATATATAGATATATCTATATATATATATATATATATATATATATATATATATATATATATATATATATATATATGTATATATATATATATATATATATATATATATAGATATATATATATATATATATATATATATATATAATTTTAATTGTTTTTATTTGTTTTTAATTAGTTTACAATATAAAATAAGATCTGTTAATGCGCAATAATTTATAATACTTTTCTATATCATGTTTGTTAAAAAACTGTTTTAATATAATATAAATTAATGAAAAATGTGAATAAAACGTCTTTTAAATTACTGTATAAGAAATTCAAAGCCTAATTTAGGCAGTAGGCTTTTGTTAAAGAAAACCACTGTAACAATAACCAGTTGGGAAGGTTAGATCACATGGGAAATTTTAAAGTAGGGAAATGTTATAGTAGGTGTTATTATGATAGTTAGAATTATCAAAATTATATTCGGTCTAAGCCGACTACAAATACCCTACACATATGTGTGGTTACCATTCAAAGTGGTATATAGGTCACCAGGGTATACGAATCCTGAAAATAACTACCAACTTTCAATCTGAAGAATTTCCATTCATTTGATACCCATATTTACAAATGGGTAGGTGTGGTGGAACCACAATTCGTTTCGCGGGAAAACATTATTTTCATGTATTTGAGCATAAAGTCAAAAATCGCTCGTTTTTTACATTTGTTAAAAAATACAATGTTAAGATTATCAAATTTTCCATTGATCTTCGTTAAAAGCACCGCAGGTGAAATTTTTTGTAAAAAATGGTGCAATTTTTGTCTGTTTGAAATAATTGAAAAAATGTCCGAACTTCTTTGATCCTGCCAAATATTTTGTTTGAGGTATTTATAGTAGAGTACCTATATTTCAAACACTATATAAAATTTTATAAAACAGACACCTGCCAATCAACCAAAATTTTTGCAATTTTTTATGTCGGCAAAATTGTACGATATCGAATTAGAACTGGTACCAATATCGAAGGCCAAATCGTACTAAAACTGAAAAAATAGTTCAAAGCGACATATCGCAGTTTTATTTTCGAAACGATAATAAAAACGATTAAATACTTGTCGTGTTTTTTAATAAAAGTCCAAAGTCTGATTGCGGCTTTTTTTGATACTGGAGTTAATTCCGAAAATGGTTTTGTTTTATCCAACGGAAATTCAAAACTTTACAATAAATTTTAAATTTTATGAATAAAAAACAATATGACTTGATGAAAAAAATGTAAAAATTATTGTTATGCCATTTTGCAAAGTCATGTATAATATTTAAAATGACAATTAGGAAAATAAATTAAGACTCTATATCAAAAACTTATTAATATCTCATTTTTAAATTTTAGAAAATAATGTACCTACAAAAATATTGATTTTTTTTATAAATTAGTAAGTTTTTAACCAAGATTAGTAATTTAATTTCATATATGGCATGTTAAATTGGATACATCAGCCTGAAAATAAAATAAATATTTTATATTATTAAATATATTAAATATTTTAAAAAGTCTTTGCGGGCCGCAGATGAAAGGTTGGCGGGCCGCGTGTTTGACATGCCTGGTGTAGGGTATAAAAAGAAATATGTTTACGAAGTATGCCGGGCTTAAAATCATGATTGTTAATTTTAACAATTCGATTGTTAATCTAGTCTTCATTACCAATAACAATTTAATAATTCAAAAAACAATTAATTGTTAATTTTGACGTTTAATTTTTAATTTGAGACGTCAAAATTAAATAAAGTGAATCAAAAAACAACCAAAAAAAATTACCAATTTGAATTGTGGATATCAACAATAAATTAACAAAAGATTATTGTCAATGCCATTTTGACCAATATGATTGTTAATTTATTGTTAGAATTAACAATTTATTTCTTAGAGTGTAGTTTAAAATAAGTTTAAACTACCACTGAAAAACTGGCCCTAAATCAGGTCAATAAATTTAATAGTTTTTTCGAGATGCAGTTCCCAAAGGTTGTGATAGGCGGCATCTACGGACTGTTGAATAGACGTCGTTGAGAAGTCTCCGAATGTCATTGCCAATCAATAAGTGACAGTGGAAAAAAGTGCAGATCAAGTAATGTTGTATAACATTATTTGAATTTATCAAATAAAATTGCAGTTAATTTGAAAACATATGTTTTTGTGTTTGCTTTTCGTTGTTGTCAACTTTTTTTTTTGATATGTATTTCCACCATATTTTGGAAAATAAAATAAACGAATGACAACCTAATACAGTAATAATCATTTTTTTCATAGTTTACTTTTGAATTGGGTTGCCTAAAACTGCATTTAAGATATCTTCTCTGTTGTCTAATGGACAAGTATCTGAAGATGCCTTTTATTAGTCAAGTGCTAAATGTCAACAAAAAGGCAACATTCGGATATCGTCAACTTTTAAAAGTTAGCATAAAGCAAGGTTTTGAACATCGTTTATCTGGTTGGGTTGTTTTCGTAACAACATTTTTTTCCAGTGGTGAGCATTAAAAGCTCTCCAACACACTCGCAATGTGTAATTAGCTGTGTTCCCGTGGACGTTGAACCAGATCTGTTTCACGGGAACGCAAAGTGTTCTAATTTTAACAACTTGGCAGCATTGCTGACTGCATTGAGAGCATCTGACTTTTCTGACAATTTCTTGACATCGACATAAATATAAAATTAAAAATTCAAATTTGGGCAGAACTACATTTTACCGGAAACGTATTAAAAATAACTTCAATCAACTATTTCAAGCACATTACATTCATAAACATTACATGTGAGCTTAAGATGTAAAATACGTCTTCACTTCAGAATCCGTTAGAACTCCACTTTACTAGCCGTAACAAAAAAAAAACACGCACTTCAAAGCAAAACGTGAAAAAGTGCACTTAATCGCGAACTCGCGCTGCACTCTTCCAAATTAAACGAATAGATCATTTAAAACAACAATATTACAATTTTATTTGAAATGTGATTTCAAATTGTTTATAATTAATTTTGAGTTGTGTCAAATTGGTAAATATTGCCAACTATTTTATAAAATAAAACTTGGCAGCATTCGATTGAACTGGATTGAACCAGCTTTTTTGATCTGGTTCTAATTGTTTGTTGATGTTTTATATAGAAAATAGAGCTATGGCTCTAGATCACACGCCACGCGAACACAGCTATTGTGTGCGTGTGCCCATCACTGCTTTAGAGCCAACTTCAAACTCAGTCTGATTTCGTCTGCTTTTCGGACATCTTTGAACACCTCAGGTATGGTATTCAAATATGGAGTTCAGTAACTAGTTAGCGATAGTTCAATAACTAGTTAGCGATATTGTTAATTAACGAAAATTTTAGCTTGCAGTAATTCATTGATTCTGTAACATAGTTTAAACAACGCAAAAATCGTTAGTATTTCAACGAGTAAAACGTTCAGAATATATGGCAGCACCACATGTTTAAACTTCAAATAAATAAAAAGTTCAAAAAATGTGTTTCTTAAAAACAAAAATTGTTTGATTCTACGTTTTAATAATCGCGCTAAATTGAAGGCAATATCGTAGAATCCGGCGATCGCTACCGGGAGTTAGTCGGGTATGTGCCGCGTGTGAAGAAGATTCAGAAACATATCTAAAATAGATCTACTTCATCACCGACAAGACAAATATCAAATGTTAAAAGGGTGTGTCTACGGCTTTGATTTCGTTACCAAGAATGGAGTTTCCCAAGGATGAGAAAGAGAAAAAAAGTGAGAAAAGGATAACAGAAAATATTTTTAACTGCCGTGTTTTGGGCATTTTAATTTTTAAAATAAAAATAATAATTTATTTCCAGCAGTTGTATATAATGTTTATTTAATACGTTCATTTAGGTAAGACTATATAAAGGGTTTATTTATAAGTGTGTTACAAAAGTTTTTTTTTTTAAATAAAACAAAAACGATTTTTGATATCAATGAAATTCTTTATTCCTGTAAAAGTACGTTCGATGCCATTATGTATGGAACTCGATTTCTTTTGCATGGCCACCACGGGCACGCTTGCAGAAGTTCAGACGCTGATCCCAATTTTCGACGGTTTTCAAGAATAAATCGGCCGATACTGCTGCAATTTCAAGTTCGATATTCGTACGAAGTTCATCAAACGTCGCTGGCTTGTTGGCATAGACCATAGACTTGACGTAGCCCCACAGGAAATAGTCTAACGGCGTCAAATCGCACGACCGAGGCGGCCAATCGACTGGACCATTTCGTGAGATAACACGTTCTCCATGGCGTCGTTTGCTGTCCCCGTTATTAAGTAAAATGAATTAATTCGATTTAGTAACAAACTCAATAATTTAGAAAAATAAACAAAAAATGACAGTGAGTATAACGAGTATATTGAGTTCTCGTTATAATTGATTTCATTTTTGTTATTGTAGCAAAGCTTAACAACGATTTCAAAATCAACGTTAACTTATCAATACAAATTGGTAAATATGAGTTCGTGAATAACTTTAACAATAATTATCGCAAACTAACGACAACGATATTGCAAACTAGTTACTGAATTCCCCCAGAGATTAGCAATTGATCGTTGATCATGTTGATCATCATCCAGAGTTGGTAATTGTCGTCCAAACGTTAAGTACACACAAAAAATTCCTGTAGTGGTATTAGGTTAGGTTGTAAGGGTTGATAAAAGTACACCAAAAAAGGTCATTGTGATACCAGGTATCTATTTCCCACTACTCTTCGTTGAACCAATTTGTGCTTTTGACAAAGCTAAGTATATGTTTTAAGTCGATGTTGAAAAAAATAGTTCAGTTTTCCTAAGAAGTGATAACCGAAACATTTGTTCCTTTTGCGGAAAGGGCTGGGCATGTACAGAGGAGGTGCAAAAGTCAGGAGATCGTACACCCAATCTAGTTGGGTGTCTGTCTATAATACATAATGTCTTTCCTGTATATCATCAGGAGTTGGTTAGGACTCTTTGAGTCAAATTGAGGCCAAACTTGTTTGGTGGTGGAACACTCAGAAAATTTTGACATATAATTTTTTAACACGGCTCGTGTTAAATATACATGATAAATTTTTCTACAGAAAACAAAAACAATTTTGAAAATTAACAAGATATTTTTTACATGGATAATATTGTTAAATTAACATTGGGTGAACTCAGGATGATAGCACGATCACAGTGTTAAATTTACTCGTACAAGTGTAAAATTAATACGATATATTGTTATATATCAGTGACATTTGAAAATTTCAAACAAATAGTTTATTGATTCGCCCTTCTTCAACAATTCTTTGGTAAGCATCATTAATTTAATTCATTTAATTTTATTTAATTTTGCATTCATATATATAGACTAACAATGGATTTTCATGAATTGATGTGAAGAAATTTCAGCCAAATTCGAAGATGGACCCGCCAGAACATCTTAGTTCAAACCAAAATCACAAATTTAAAAATTTAAACGAAATGACGTCTTGCAAAGGAAATAATCTGAAAACCTGGGTAAAAACAGATACAATTTGTATTATGTCCATTCTATATTTCGTCATTTTGTAGCGAAATGGTTCATTGTGCGTTTCTGACGACTAAGGAGAGAATTTGATTTCCACTGAACACTAAGTTTGTATCCTAACGTTTTACCACCATGAATTTCTCATAACTATTCCCGTTAATGAGGTATAACCAGTAGAAGAAGTTTGAAAAGTATCATCAGGTCTTTGGAAAAGTATTTGTCTAAGAACTAAGGTCAAATTTACATTTTAAAATTTTAATTTAACAAAACATAGAGTTATTCTAACAAATTATCCAATGTAAATCTAACATTACACAAGTGTTACATTAACAATATAGCATGGTAAATCGAACAGATAATTCAATTTCAGTTAATTTTAATGTTAATAATTAACATTATAAAAAAATGTTAAATTTATGTATCTTGTTAAAAATTAACACTATGAATCTGTTTGAAAAAAAAAACAACATGAAATCTGTTTAATTTCTGTTTAAATTTACATTATTTTTTCCCTGAGTGAACAGGTTGTACCACGTGCCCATCTATTATTTGTTTTCATTATCATGTCTTGCTCTAGTATAAGTTTAAGAGTTGATAAGGGATTAATCATCTGGATAGTTTGTTGGCCTTCTCATTTCCTACGATGTTCCTGTGCACTGGAACCCAGTACAGGTGTATATTGAACTAGGTAGCCATCTCCATCAGGGATGAGCGGAAGTCATGGGCAACTTTTGACGTTAGGGACTCGAATATTACGTATTGACTATCGATAAAAATACTAATATCATTTAAGGATACTACATTTCATTTTAGCCTGGTAAGAATCTCTTTTATAGCAATGACTTCCGCTTGAAATACACTGCAGTGTTCTGGCAAACGGAAGGGTATACTTACGTTTAGTTGTTCACAGAAAACCCGTATAAAGTTCAAAAGAGTTTCCCGTTGTAAGTGTGCCTAATTCCCAGTCTTCTCTAGAGGGTATAGTTGCCATGAAGCTTCTGTCCAAGCATGGATTGGAAGCATGTAATATGTATTTTTAGGTATACGTGATAGTAGATTTGTAATTATGGTGTGTCCCCTATGAGTGTTCCGCCACTGGTTTGTAGCAGTAAGGCGAATTGCTTGCTGCGTATGCTGGAGTGGAATCGCGTAAGTCGATACTCGACAATCGTTTCAACGAGAGCTGTGAACGATATCGTCTGCTCGATTGCAGATTCTTGATTCACGGAACTTTTACGCGATACTATCTTTTTTATACTAGTTTTTTTCTACTAAACTTTCCGCAAAATATATTTTTATTATTTAAATCGTATGTTTTGAAATCTAAAATAAATTTGTAATAAAGATTTTTTATCAACATGTTATTTATTAAAATTTTTGTCAACTAACGCAAAACAAAAATTCTATGAAAACGATACCTCAAGTGATGTCGAGCACTGCTTTCGTCAGTTCGATAGCGTATAGAGATACGTGAAGAAAAAACGTTAGAAAAACAATTGTTTTGGTTCGATATCGAGTTACGCGATCAGGGGCGGATCCTGAAGTATGATATGAAAAAAGGGTGCGGTCGGATCTGTGGTACCCTAGAAAAATCGATATCCGGTACACCTACATATTTGGTCATATAGGTACTCAAATGAAAGGTAATAATGCCACATTTGTAATTATATGGTTATTTATATGAGGAAGTTATATCGATGAAGCACCGCAGGCGATTTTTTTTTTATAAAATATAAAATTTTTTATTTTTTAAAACATAAATAAAAAAGTGTATAATGGACTTCTGATTAAATTTCTTTTCGTTTGGGTCATGAACATAATAACATACTAATCGTGAAATCAATATCTTTCATTTCAGTACCTACATGTTCATACAGGTAGGTGTATAAGGTTTCGATTTATCTGGGGTACTACAAGTCCGACCGCGCCCCAATTTAGTCTGGGACCCAAACAGAGGGGATAGTTTGAAGAAAAAATATTTCACTTCATCCGGTTATCTAAAGTTCACCCAATTTGTTTGTTTGTTTGGAGATTTTTTGGTAGGAGTAACGACTTTTTTTCCATATATATATCAAAAATAATAATTAATTGTGATTTTTATAAATATGTATCTAAAATAAAAATTATATTTGAATTTTGAAAGTATTTATCAAAAATAATTATTTTTGATTTTCATAATATTAATCAAACTTTTATTTATATTTCTCAAATATAATTATTAAAAAAATATTTTAAAATTTAACAGTCCTATAATAAAAATAAGAGATTTTTTGGTAGGAGTAACGACTTTTTTTCCATATATATATCAAAAATAATAATTAATTGTGATTTTTATAAATATGTATCTAAAATAAAAATTATATTTGAATTTTGAAAGTATTTATCAAAAATAATTATTTTTGATTTTCATAATATTAATCAAACTTTTATTAATATTTCTCAAATATAATTATTAAAAAAATATTTTAAAATTTAACAGTCCTATAATAAAAATAAGACCATAAATTAAAAATGTTTATCGAATGTTATCTAATGGTACCCTTTGTTTTATAGTGCCATAATTTCTTAAAATGACTTTTTACATATAAATTTGAAAAAATTATCTCAGTACCCTTTGGAAACAAAATTCAATTTGTGTATTATATTAAAGGTGATCAATACCAACATCTCGTTGGAAAACTACTTCAGATATACACAATGTATTTTTAATGATTATTTTCACTTAACAAGTCAGCATATTTCGAAAACCAAAAATATTTGAATATGATTTCTTTTTAAGTATAACATTTGTACCAATTGTACTATTTTACCAAACTTAAGTTTGATATTTAACCTAGTTTTTTGTACCATTTATTCAAGAATTAAAAGATAATAGTTACTTCACCAATTATTAAATTAATTTACATTGGACATACTTAAAAACTATATTTTGTGAATATTTGATTTTTAATTATGAAAAACACACCAACGCATCTAAAACTATGAATTGTCGAACTTTTATCGAACTTTCAAAAACAGTATTTAGACTTATAGTTGTACATGAAGATATACAAAACGAGTTGGGAAAGTTAGGTCACATGGGAAAGTTCGATCACATGGGGCGGATTTTTATAGTCGGTCGGGCCCGACTATGGAATACCCTACACCTTTGGTGGGGATATTAATGTGGGATATTTAATTGCATACCTTAATTTTACAGTTTTTAATTATGCTGAACCTGAATTATCCCCACCCTCAGAATATTATTCATATATCAGAAATGTACGTCTTATATCCCCATAAATTAAAAAAATGTATATAAGAGATAAACAACTAAAAAAAAAATTGAAAAATATAATTGGGCGGACCACGGCTATATTTAAAATTTTGAAAGGCTAATATTTCATAGATTTGATTTACGGATCAAATTTCCACTATGAAAACCCGGGAAATAATGAAAGTGGACGGATCACGCCCATTTTTGTACCACATATTTATAGGTGAATTCTAACAATATGTTTTAAATTTTATAACTATACCTTAAATACTTTTCGAGTTATTAGTTCCGAAAGAGTTATATAAAAGTGACTTGTATGGGAGGTGGGCGTGTCCGTTGACCGATTTGGCTCATTTTCAAACTAAACGGACTCTGGTAGTGATGCTGATCAAGAATATATATACTTTTCCATACCGGACACGCCTCCTAAGGGGCGTTACAATATATGCACAAAGTTTATATACCCTGTACCTCATAGGTGTAGGGTATAAAAATATGTATATTTTTTAAAAACTATGGCGCTTTAGTATAGACAATTTAAAGTCAAATTTAAATGAAAAATCATCTAGTTGACAATTTATTCTATACAAAAATTCTAAAAAAGTCGATTTTTTTGTAAGTCGAATTATTAAAGTGTCTAAAATTGTCTATGGTTATGCGCCTATAATGTTTAAATTCGATTTAATATTGATACCCCGAGACAAAATGTATGTCATTTTTCAGGAATATTTCCGGCCAAGATTATAACGTCAAAAAGTTTTTTTAAGTCGCAAAATTTAAAAAAAGCGAACAATTAAAAAGGAAATTTACAGAATATTAGTAATCTGGAGATAGTTAGTAATTTTTACACAAAGGCGCAATGTAGAGAGAAAAGCTCAAAAATGCGTAAACTATTCAAATAACAATCAAATTTAAAACAGCGCATAAGTTACAGAATTTTATCGTCTTTACAAGCGCAAAATTATCAAAACAAACACAAAATGAAAATGACGCATATTTACTCTGTAAATGAATTGTGTTTTTTTTTTGAAAATTTGGCACCTTTTTCTATATTTTGCGATCTTTTTAAAAGCCACAAACATTATTTTTTTGAAAATTTAGCGCGTTTCTCTGTCTTTTAAAAAGGCCTAAACATTCTGCGCCTAATAGCGCATTTGCAATTTTATGCTTTTTTGAAAATGTTGCGCCCTTCTGTAGAGGCAAACATTTTGTAACTAAGGCGAATTTGCAATTTTATGTTTTTTTGAAAATTTTGCGCAATTTTCTATATTTTGTGCCCTTCTGTAGAGGCGTCAAAATTTTGTAAATTAGGCGCATTTGCAATTTTATCCTTTTTTAAACATTTTACGCCTTTCTCTATATTTCTTCGCTCTTCTGTAGTGGCGCAAAAATTTTGTAAATTAGACGCATTTGCAATTTTATGCTTTTTTGAACATTTTGCGCCTTTCTCTACATTTGCGCCCTTCTATAGAGGCGCAAAAATTTTGTAAATTAGACGCATTTGCAATTTTATGCTTTTTTGAAAATTTTGCGCCTTTCTCTATATTTTGCGCCCTTCTATAGAGGCGCAAAAATTTTGTAAATTAGACGCATTTGCAATTTTATGTTTTTTTGAACATTTTGCGCCTTTCTCTATATTTTGCGCCCTCCTGTAGAGGTAGAAAATGTGCAATTTTATGATTTTTTGCAAATTTTGCGCCATTCTCTATATTTTGCGCCCTTCTCTAGAGGCGCAAAAATTTTGTAAATAAGGCGTATTTACAATTTTATGCTTTTTTGAACATTTTGCGCCTTTTTCTATATTTTGCGCCCTTCGGTTGAGGTGGAAAATTTCTCTATAGTTTCCGCTCTTTTTAAAAAGCGCAAAATTTTGAATATTAGGCGCATTATTTCATGTTACGTTTTTTTTTTAATTTGTTTGAATAATTCAAAATTGCGCCTTTTTTGGGGGGGCGATCGCTCCCTCATCCCCCCTCTGGATCCGCGCTTGTACGCGATTCCACTCCTGATTTCCTATAATGCCTATTGGAATGAGTTGTAAAATTGTGCGTCAGAGGACTTGGTTCTTAGCGCACCACTGATGCATAATGAGGCATTTCTTTGTACTCTGCTGAGATGGTGAGATATGATGTCTTCTCCATTAGTGTCCACCAGACAAGAACTCCATACAAGATTATGGGTCGTACTACCGTGACGCAAGAAAGTTTACTTCCCAGGATTAAGTCTAGGTATTTTGCGGAATCTTTAAATCCTTTTAGGACTGGTGGGTCGTTATAAGGAAACTTATATTTCCTGGTAAATAACACTCCTCCTTGAGGAGTGCATCGACTAACACAACGTTTGACAGTGGAAGATCCCAGTTTAGAGTTAATAACACTGCCTATCAGCATTTGGTAAATTAACTGACTTAAAGACTCTACTATTCCTAGATTAATTAGTGCATTTGTTATTGAATTAGGTGTGATATTGTTAAAGGCTACCTGTAAAATATGAAGTATTTGTCTAAATAAAATAAATTTTATAAAAAGTATAAAAAATTTAAAAAAATTCAGATTTACGTCACAGTATTCTATGATTTTATTATAAAATTAATGTCAAAATTTTGAATCTCAAACTAGGATTAAAAATGTGAAAATAAAGTATTTGTCTAAATAAAATCAATTATAACTTATCAGCCACGTAATAGGCATCCTTTTTTTATTAAGCCAATTACACTACACAACAGCCATTCTGCGCAGCAATCAAGTATTATTAAAAATGACTCTCTGATTCCAAAGATATGATTTAGTAAAGTTTCTTTGGATAGGTTTAAAAAATATCGGCCAATAACTTTTAAACCGAACTTTCAAAAAGGAGGTACATATATTTGTAAAAATCTTACGTTCCAAATAACTCACATGATCAATAACTATGTCAAATAAAAGGTATTTAAACATCCAATAAACATTTTTCACAACGTTTTTAAATTCATTTAATAGTTTAAGAGAACTCGATAGAAGAACTTGAAATAAAAATTTGTATTAAAAAATTCATTTAAAAAAATGAAAAAAACGAGAAAGTACGATGATACACAGTTTTTAATATTTTTAAATTAGTCTACATACTTTCAAAGAAAATGAGCTATACAATAAATGACAAAAATGTATGGGTAAAATAAATTATGTGAAAACATTATAATAGATTGCTATATAAATAGGTATATAGATATTTTTATTTACGGACGCGTTATGCCGCATGACGCGTAGTGATTATTTTGACTACTCGTCGCGACGCGTCGATAGTCGATGATAGCAGATACAGTTCTTAGTTTTTATTATTCGTATGTCATTTCGTACAAATAGACCAAATCGTTTCCTTTGTTGTTTACAACTCAAAAAAAAACCAGTTGGGAAGGTTAGATCACATGGGAAATTTTAAAGTAGGTTTAATTATGATAGTTAGGATTATCAAAATTATAGTCGGTCTAAGCCGACTATAAATACCCTACACATATGTGTGGTTACCATTCAAAGTGATATATAGGTCACCAGGGTATACGAATCCTGAAAATAACTACAAACATTCAATCGCTGAAGAATTTCCATTCATTTGATACCCATATTTACATATGGGTAGGTGTACCGAATTTCGATTATATTTGGCCAAAAAAGTTTACCTAAGCACGTATACATAAAAATTGATCTTTATATGTACATTTTATATGAGGTATTAGAACATAAGTGGTCGGATCATAGGTCACAATGGACCGATCTCGCCAATACAGCGTAGGTATATTAGTAATCTAAGTTATAAGTTTCATTTATCTAGCTCTTCAATTCTAAAAGTAGTAGTATATAAGTAGTAGTAGTAGTAGTTATAAGTTTCATTTATCTAGCTCTTCAATTCTAAAAGTAGTAGGGATTTCAACAGACAGACAGACAGACAGACAGACAGACAGACAGACGGACAGACAGACGGACAGACAGACAGACGTACCGGAGATGCTTCCTTCTGGGTGTTACAAACGGCGAACCAAACTGAATATACCCTTTCACTCTTAGTGTATGGTATAAAAACGTGCGCAGCAGATACTTAACATCACGCAACAATTAGATATAAAATAAAATGTAAGTAGTTAAAAAAATAAATAAATTAAAATAAAAAAAATAATACAAGAAAATAAAAAATAAATATTTTATTTTTATTTTTAAATAGTTTAAAGATCATAAATATCATGAATATTTCATAAATATTATGAAAGCGTTCATAAATATTATGAACTTATTCATTACGGTTTTATGAACGATTTATAAATTGGATGAATTTGGTCATTGGTTGGGTAATAATGAAAAATTCATAAAATTGATGAACAAATTCATAAATAGTATAAACTTTTTTTTTCTGTGTATGGGATGTAGTTGAGTACTTTAACTAATTTGACTAATTTTCGAACTTCAAATTACTTTCTACTAAAATATATTTAAATTAAATTTCATCACATTCGGAATAGTTTTTATCAAGTTATCATGTATAGGCAGACAGACAGACAGACGGTCATGTCTTAATCGACTCGAAAAGTAATGATGATCAAGAAAATATATGCTTTTCATACCGGCCACGTCTTCTAAGTTGCGCTTTAAATATCCTCATATACATAAAATAACCTGTAACCCATGGGTGTAGGATATAAAAAAACAATGTGGGATTTTTTAGTTCACACCCAATTCTTTTGAAAGCACAAAGGTACTTTATATCGCATGTTATACCACGATTTCGACATGTAGCAGATGCAAACTTTATCACAAAATAAAATATGAACCTTGCCCTACGGATAATTGGCAAAAAAATCTGTGTCCAGATATTATTTTTTGCAAAAAATCAAAAAGAAATTTGTGTTACCAAAAAAGTATGACGGGAGAGTAATTTATCACAATTCTCTAAGTTCTCTTAAAAACATTTTAATATTAGTTCGCAATGTATATATTTTTTGCGCCCTCCTGTAGAGGTAGAAAATGTGCAATTTTATGATTTTTTGCAAATTTTGCGCCATTCTCTATATTTTGCGATCTTCTCTAGAGGCGCAAAAATTTTGTAAATACGGCGTATTTACAATTTTATGCTTTTTTGAACATTTTGCGCCTTTTTCTATATTTTGCGCCCTTCGGTTGAGGTGGAAAATTTGCAATTTTATGATTTTTTGCAAATTTTGCGCCTTTCTCTATAGTTTCCGCTCTTTTTAAAAAGCGCAAAATTTTGAATATTAGGCGCATTATTTCATGTTGCGTTTTTTTTTTTTAATTTGTTTGAATAATTCAAAATTGCGCCTTTTTTGGGGGGGCGATCGCTCCCTCATCCCCCCTCTGGATCCGCGCTTGTACGCGATTCCACTCCTGATTTCCTATAATGCCTATTGGAATGAGTTGTAAAATTGTGCGTCAGAGGACTTGGTTCTTAGCGCACCACTGATGCATAATGAGGCATTTCTTTGTACTCTGCTGAGATGGTGAGATATGATGTCTTCTCCATTAGTGTCCACCAGACAAGAACTCCATACAAGATTATGGGTCGTACTACCGTGACGCAAGAAAGTTTACTTCCCAGGATTAAGTCTAGGTATTTTGCGGAATCTTTAAATCCTTTTAGGACTGGTGGGTCGTTATAAGGAAACTTATATATCCTGGTAAATAACACTCCTCCTTGAGGAGTGCATCGACTAACACAACGTTTGACAGTGGAAGATCCCAGTTTAGAGTTAATAACACTGCCTATCAGCATTTGGTAAATTAACTGACTTAAAGACTCTACTATTCCTAGATTAATTAGTGCATTTGTTATTGAATTAGGTGTGATATTGTTAAAGGCTACCTGTAAAATATGAAGTATTTGTCTAAATAAAATAAATTTTATAAAAAGTATTAAAAAATTTAAAAAAAATCAGATTTACGTCACAGTATTCTATGATTTTATTATAAAATTAATGTAAAAATTTTGAATCTCAAACTAGGATTAAAAATGTGAAAATAAAGTATTTGTCTAAATAAAATCAATTATAACTTATCAGCCACGTAATAGGCATCCTTTTTTTATTAAGCCAATTACACTACACAACAGCCATTCTGCGCAGCAATCAAGTATTATTAAAAATGACTCTCTGATTCCAAAGATATGATTTAGTAAAGTTTCTTTGGATAGGTTTAAAAAATATCGGCCAATAACTTTTAAACCGAACTTTCAAAAAGGAGGTACATATATTTGTAAAAATCTTACGTTCCAAATAACTCACATGATCAATAACTATGTCAAATAAAAGGTATTTAAACATCCAATAAACATTTTTCACAACGTTTTTAAATTCATTTAATAGTTTAAGAGAACTCGATAGAAGAACTTGAAATAAAAATTTGTATTAAAAAATTCATTTAAAAAATGAAAAAAACGAGAAAGTACGATGATACACAGTTTTTAATATTTTTAAATTAGTCTACATACTTTCAAAGAAAATGAGCTATACAATAAATGACAAAAATGTATGGGTAAAATAAATTATGTGAAAACATTATAATAGATTGCTATATAAATAGGTATATAGATATTTTTATTTACGGACGCGTTATGCCGCATGACGCGTAGTGATTATTTTGACTACTCGTCGCGACGCGTCGATAGTCGATGATAGCAGATACAGTTCTTAGTTTTTATTATTCGTATGTCATTTCGTACAAATAGACCAAATCGTTCCTTTGTTGTTTACAACTCAAAAAAAAACCAGTTGGGAAGGTTAGATCACATGGGAAATTTTAAAGTAGGTGTAATTATGATAGTTAGGATTATCAAAATTATAGTCGGTCTAAGCCGACTATAAATACCCTACACATATGTGTGGTTACCATTCAAAGTGATATATAGGTCACCAGGGTATACGAATCCTGAAAATAACTACAAACATTCAATCGATTCCATTCATTTGATACCCATATTTACATATGGGTAGGTGTACCGAATTTCGATTATATTTGGCCAAAAAAGTTTACCTAAGCACGTATACATAAAAATTGATCTTTATATGTACATTTTATATGAGGTATTAGAACATAAGTGGTCGGATCATAGGTCACAATGGACCGATCTCGCCAATACAGCGTAGGTATATTAGTAATCTAAGTTATAAGTTTCATTTATCTAGCTCTTCAATTCTAAAAGTAGTAGTATATAAGTAGTAGTAGTAGTAGTAGTGGTTATAAGTTTCATTTATCTAGCTCTTCAATTCTAAAAGTAGTAGGGATTTCAACAGACAGACAGACAGACAGACGTACCGGAGATGCTTCCTTCTGGGTGTTACAAACGGCGAACCAAACTGAATATACCCTTTCACTCTTAGTGTAGGGTATAAAAACGTGCGCAGCAGATACTTAACATCACGCAACAATTAGATATAAAATAAAATGTAAGTAGTTAAAAAAATAAATAAATTAAAATAAAAAAATAATACAAGAAAATAAAAAATAAATATTTTATTTTTATTTTTAAATAGTTTAAAGATCATAAATATCATGAATATTTCATAAATATTATGAAAGCGTTCATAAATATTATGAACTTATTCATTACGGTTTTATGAACGATTTATAAATTGGATGAATTTGGTCATTGGTTGGGTAATAATGAAAAATTCATAAAATTGATGAACAAATTCATAAATAGTATAAACTTTTTTTTTCTGTGTATGGGATGTAGTTGAGTACTTTAACTAATTTGACTCATTTTCGAACTTCAAATTACTTTCTACTAAAATATATTTAAATTAAATTTCATCACATTCGGAATAGTTTTTATCAAGTTATCATGTATAGGCAGACAGACAGACAGACGGTCATGTCTTAATCGACTCGAAAAGTAATGATGATCAAGAAAATATATGCTTTTCATACCGGCCACGTCTTCTAAGTTGCGCTTTAAATATCCTCATATACATAAAATAACCTGTAACCCATGGGTGTAGGATATAAAAACACAATGTGGGATTTTTTAGTTCACACCCAATTCTTTTGAAAGCACAAAGGTACTTTATATCGCATGTTATACCACGATTTCGACATGTAGCAGATGCAAACTTTATCACAAAATAAAATATGAACCTTGCCCTTCGGATAATTGGCAAAAAAAATCTGTGTCCAGATATTATTTTTTGCAAAAAATCAAAAAGAAATTTGTGTTACCAAAAAAGTGTGACGGGAGAGTAATTTATCACAATTCTCTAAGTTCTCTTAAAAACATTTTAATATTAGTTCGCAATGTGTTTGCTGTCAAAATTTCGAAAATATCTAACTGAAAATTTACGGAATATTTTTTAAAATTTGTTTATGAAATGTTTGATTAAAATGGATGGAAATGCATGCAGAGATATACAATTTCATAGTATTGTAATGTAGTGATGCTAGGTGCAAGATCGGACAAAATCCTTAGCATCTGATTTCTGCATAATGGGGAGACATGATAGGAAAAATTGAACTGTGTAATCTCCTTCTGTGTATTTGAGTCGGCAGGCTTTAATGGGTTAAACAAATATGCAATACACATCCGTCGTCAACGAATGCTTCTGAGCGACTGAACTGAAATTTTTGAAAATTTGACATGAAAAAATAAAAAAAATGCGACACCCTACAGCTATTCATTATTAAATTTAAACTTATAATATTGTTTTGTCGAGGCTGTTGTTATTAAATATATATTGAACATTTTGTTTTAATGAATATTTTCGTGACGCATATGAACTGTGAAAATTAAAGAAAAAAAAATACCCTTATGGATCGCTTCTGCATACTATATATATTTCAACATTTTTAAAGAACTGTTTGACTTACAAATGTTCTTCTAGTTTGAAATTTATGAATGGCAAGAAATAACCAGTGTTTTATTTTACTGTTAGGTTAATACATTTTTTTATCCATTACTTCTAGTTTTATTTGACAGACTTTAATTAATGACAGTTTTCAAAAAAAAAAGCGTAATATATTCAGTAATTTGTATAGTTTAAGATTTGTTACTTCACGAGAACTATATATTTCTATGTCAGTTTTTTTTTAAGAAAATCCGTTCAGTTCGCTGGCTTGCGAATCGAACGGACTCGTAACACAAGTTCATTTTTCGAGACTCTGAGAGTAAACATTGACTTAAAAAAATAAAAATGTGTTACTGCAATAAATAACTTTATATGAAACAAAAAAATATATATATTTTTTATACATACCTGTGAAAAACATTTTTCATTTCAATCAGACGAACATTTGGATGTTCACTATAAAAAAATAGGTTACTTTGCATATTTCACATATTTTTCAAAGCAGGTGTGTTGAAAAACTCTTGCGATGAATATGAGAACCCTTTTAACAGTGAACCCTTTTATCTCCCGACACACTTTTTTGGTAACACAAATTTCATTTCTGTTTGATGTTATCACAACGTCATTACACAAAGATCACTGATGAGGATACTTGGTTGTATCCGGAACGGTCCGTATGATCATTGCCTGTGTTATGTTTTCAATTTGTTATTGTTTCTTCAAAAACTTTCAATAGAATTTAGCCATGACCTGGGCATTAGTCAATTAGATGTCGGCTCTCTTCCAAAAGAGTACATCGAAAAACCTTCTAATAATACACAGTGGTTGTTTACACCGATAAGCAGACAGGTTCCACACATGCAATGATATTCCAGTGCTTCCTATGAAAGTTGTTATACTAACAACAAGCATAGGCCTGAAATATGAACCATTGCGAAAAGAGGAACACGAATTAATAATAACAACATTGAAAGCAAACCCGATGCGTTACTCAAATGCATTCGTTCTATCGAATTTCGGCACTATTCGTCGTTGTTACAACAAAGTCTGTTCTAAAAATAGAACAGACAAAACTGCAAATTGGTCGAGTGACGGTTGTGTGGTTCTGTAGCAAAACACCTAGCATGCTTGTCTACCAACTCCCATCGTTTCTGACGACATGAGTTCAAATACCAACCACGCCTTGTTCATATATACGAAACATTTGATGTTATCACAACGTCATCACACAAAGTTCACTGATTAGGATACTTGGCTGTATCCGAAACGGTACGTATGATCATTGCGTGTGTTATGTTTTCAATTTGTTTTTGTTTATTCAAAAACTTTCAAATTTCTTTTTGATTTTTTGAAAAAACTAATATCTGGACACAGGTTCATATTTTATTTTGTGATAATGTTTGCATTTGCTACATGTCGAAATCGTGCGATAACTTGCGATATAAAGTTCCCATAAAGTACCTAGACGTATAGGGAAAATTCTGAGTACGCAGCAAGAATCAGGAGACCGAAATCTACCAGAAATGACAAGTTTCATTTCTGTGGACGCCAACAACACTAAATTTGTAGAACAGTGTTACTAGTTTTGGATTCTTTTAAATAGTTTGAAAATAATAAAAAAATGTGCTAAGAATCAAATTACTTTTTGATTTTTTCTAATCGTAATCAAAACTGATTACGACTATTAAAGAATCGTAATCAAAATGTTTGATTACGAATACTAAAGAATCGTAATCGTTTATTACCTTTTTTCACTACCTTTTTTAAAATGGGCAGAATTAGGCAAAGGGACGTGACACCTTCCATACAACCTCAGCTTTTACTATGCTATACATTTTGACTTATAATATTGCTTAGATAGGAGAAATGAAGACATAGATACATATACACTAAAACGGGCGTGATTGTAAAATTGGCGTGATTGTATCCACACTTTAAAAACGATATATAGTTGCATTTAAAAAACGCACGGGCGAAGATGTGCGTATTATTTTTGGTATTTTTTTCATACTAAAATAAAAATGTTGGTATTTAAGATTACAATAAGTAAGCAATTTTTTTACAGGCAAAATATCGTCTCATACCGGTATTTTACCGGCAACACTTTATATCGGTAACGGCAAACGGGATGGTGCAAAGCAATAAATTCGGTAACAGTAACGGTATTGCAGCGGACTCAGAATGTCGGGATAGACACAAGCCTGACATACTTGTCGTTTCTGTACTTCACAAAGGCCTTGATAGTTGGGGTTGGACACAAGTCTTGCACAATCGTGCCTTACAGTCTCCACACAGGCCTCAGTATCCCAAGCCAGACGCAAGCCAACCACACTCGTCACTCCCAGTCTTTATACAGGCTAAATACAAGCCTGGCCAAGGGCCTTGATATACCTAGCTAGGCTGGCACATTTTTATTTCCAGATTTCAAACAGGCCTTGTTAGTTTATGATTACACAAGCCTGTCCCCTCGTAAAAAACCATGCACTCGAATTCATTTGATTTGCCTGAGTTGTGTTTTCAATTTGTTGTTGTTTCTTCAAAAACTTTCTACAATAAAGTTTCATCACTGTAGCTCCTGTAATTCACAACATATATTAATTTAGTTATTTCAGTTGTATGGGAGGTACCACGCTCAATTTTAAAAATCTTCATCTACACGGAGGGAAAAGATCGGTTTGAATATGTTTGAATGTAATTCAAAAATAATCCGAAATCACCATACATGTATTACGAATGAAATGTAATTAAATTATTTTTCAGATGGTAATAACATATTACTATGTGTAAAGATTTTATATATTCCCCAGCAGAATCTGTCAAAATTATCATAAACATAAAATATTAATTGCATTTGAATATACAGTTTATTTGGTTATAACTATGTTTCAAAACAAACGGAAAATGCTATTCAAATCTAATTATAACGTATGTTCGCAACGCTCGTCTTCATTCGATTAGTTATCGACAGACGAAGTTGGCAACGTTGCACAGCATTTTCTACCTACGCCATCTCTTGCCATCGGTTGAACATATTGATGTTTAAAAACATACAATGAAGAAATTGGATTTAAATAAATGTATTCTTCAAACATTCTCCTTTCATACGAAGTTGGCACTCGTTGAGCAGAATTTTCTATCTATGTCTCTTTTGTCATCGTTTGAAGTATGTATTGGTCCTTTTAAACATACTGATATTTGAAAAGAAACAAAAAAATTAAATTAGATGTAAATAAAAGTATGCTGCAATATTCTTCTTGTATACGAAGTTGGCACTCGGTGACCGCCATTGTCTGCATACGTGTCTTTTGATGTTTGTTGAGAAAACGTATTCGTATCGGTAATACGATGTCATTTGTAAATTTAAAAAATATACAAATTGTGGTACAAAAAGTACAAATAGTAACAAATAGAATCATTTAATAGTGCAGTATATAATTTAATTGTTCCTGAATGTTTTTCTAAAAATACTGTGAAAAATCGACACGGATATTTCATAAAAAAAAACCACAACTGAAAAATCAGTGCTTCTATTTTAAAACAGAATTCGGCATTGTTTTTTACAAAAGGCTCCGCGAATTCCTTGTCAACGCTATGTGCTGCACTGAGACTTGTACTTGCAGTTTTAATTCAATTATTTATTTATGCATTTAAAATTTCTATATGAATTCAAATTTATTTATTCCCACTGTTCATGTTTAATGATTTTTAATAAAAATAAATAAAAAAAAAACATATTTTATTTTCAGGATTCCTTTCCAAAAATATTTAGATATGTTTTTATGCAAACATACTTTTTTTGAACTGAAACAACTGATATGTTTCTCTGGAAACATATTTATATTCAGGTCATTACAAATCATGTTATATTTAAAACATATTTATGTTTCGGTTCAAATATTTATTTTGTTTGGATGTAGTAATTATTATGTTTCTATTAGGACATACACCATTTTAAGGGGAAACATCAAAATGTTTCCGTGATATCATAATGTAAATCAGAGCTCATTACAACACTGTTCTAGTCTCAAGACAACCCTGTTTACAAATGATTTATCAGGCAATTATATATTATGTTTACATAAAATTCCAAACATACATGTTAATGCCAGCAAAATTATGTTTGGGAGAGCCTTTTTTTTGCAGCGTGTAAATGTTGATTACTAAGTTCTCATACAATGTTAGGTAATAATAACTATATGAGGTTTTTGCCAACGTTTGGTACTCTCTGCCCCAATGTGCACGGCCTCACATTCAAAGTAAAAAACTACAACATAAACAGCGATTGCCGAAACGACGCTTAGCTATCGTGCAGCGTACATCGTGCCAGCGCCAGCATCATAACATGCGAAGTTACGATTCAAGCGAATTGCAAATAACCCAATAAGCTCAAGTGTTTCAAGAAATCTACTGTATTCGCATTGTTTTTGATTTTATAAGCAATCAACATGAGTACAGAGTCTCACAGAGAAACACACTTGCGTGCTTCATGATTTTCAAGCAGAAGTTTTTTATTACTTGCTTTGTTTGAATGTAAATCACACTTAAGCTCATTATGTTCGAGCGCAACTCATACTTGGAGTTGTTTTTTTAGCGAGTAGCTCTTTACAGCTTCTGGGCCTCTTACTGCAGATCTCTGGTGTGTATCAACTTTGACTTTAGTAGATTAAATTTTACTATGATGATTTTTTTGTATTGTTTCGCATGTTAAAGAACACTTAACTGTATTTTTTTTGTATTGTTTCGCATGTTAAAGAACACTTAACTGGTGGAAACTATTTGGATTTGTCTAAGTCTTCAAATTAACGTAAGTGTTACTGTTAAATTGGTTGTTAACCTCTGACCTATTTTTTTATCTACAACGAGCCTTGATAATAATGATGACACAGGCTTGAGAGGTATTGGCAACAGCCTGTGTCAGTCTTATGCCAGTCGTTAAATCCTAATTGGGTGCAGGTCATTGTGTTGTGAAGTGATTACTATTCGCGTTAAAATAAGAGCAAATTTGTCATTTGAAGCAAAGTCGATGCTGAATATCTGATACAATATTATCGAAAAACGGATAACGGCATTAGAATGAGAATATATCTACTACATATTTGTGAATGTTTGTATGTATGTATTGTTACGAAAAAATTTGTCCCATTGTGCAAGCAATGAAAAAGATTAAATGAGACGCAAGACAATTCAGCAAACTGAAGCAATGTGTTAGAAAGAAACGGAAGATCAGCAAATTAAAATACATAAGTGCGAATGAGATGCAAATAAAATGCAGAATTCAAGAATATTGTGGAAGGTTCTCGAAGCATGTCGAACCGTGTCGAAACGTGTCGAACTAATGCATGCAGTAATAAGGGCGCCGCATCTTAGGCACATCACTTCAGTAGTGATTGGAAAGTGGTCTAGTGCATCTCGTGTAAGAACAATGTCAAGTTAAATAGTAGACATTCAGCAGTTGTTAGAATTTGTTATTAGTAAAATTTTGTATTAAAGTGAATTAAGAAAGCTAATTGTTAAATTTTAAACCAAACATAAGAGCGTTTTTATTTTGTACACAATCCAGAGATACGAACTTGTAGAAAAGTTTTCCGTAGACTGAATTTTCGTAACATTGGTGTCTGAAGTGGGATTGTGATACAAAATGATTATATTTGAACTTCTTAAAGTCGACCAGCAGAGCACGATTTTAACGAAACGTCTGGACACAGAAGGAAGAGTACAGTCCCAAGCATTTGATATGAGCCAGTTACTCGCAGTTATGCAGCGGCATTTTTAGAAAAAGGAAGAAAATTCCAATTAAATTAGACATGAAGCACGAACTTCTAGAAAATTCCAACTAAAGAGCAGAACAGAAATTTCAGGAAAATTTCAATCGGCTTGAGGCATAAGTGCTACAAAGTCCAAAAAATAAAAACGAAAAGAGGTAATTTGCTCCACTGTGCATGCGATGTGTAAATGCGACGCAAGACAGTTCAGTGCACTAGGCAATGTGTTAGAAAGAGACAGAAGATCATTCAGCGCACTGAGGCAATATGCGAGAGAGATGGGAGATCGGCGCATTAAAAACACATAAGTGCAAATGAGATGCCAATAGGATACGTCATTCACGAAACAAGTAGAAAGTTCTCGAAACATGTCGAAGCTTGTCGAAACGTGTTGAACTGGTGCATGCAGTATATAAAGGCGCCGCATCTGAAGCACGGCACTTCAGTTGTGTTTTGATAGTAAACTAGTGTGTTTCGTGAGTGAACATTGTTAAGCTAAATTGTAGAAATTCAGCAGTTGATATAAGTGATTATTATTTAAGTTGTTATTTAAATAAAAACAGTTGAAATAATATTAGTGTGTTTTTATTTTGTACACAATCCAGCGATAGGAACTCGTAGAACAGGTTTCTATGGACTAAATTTTCGTAACAATATGTGTAGTTGTCTTAGACCGACTATAACGTTCAAAAGGACTATAACTGTCTAAATTGATTCGAAAAGTGATGCTAATCAAGAAAATATATACTTTTCACACTAAGATGCGCTAAAATATCCATTACATAGTATAACCTGTAGCCCATGTGTGTAGAATGGGATTTGTTTAGTTTTCAACAAATTCTAATGCTTTATATGAATTTTTTCTGACCTCAAAATATTTCCATAGATTTATTTTATTTTTACGTCGTTTTCTTTAAAAGGGTGCAGGCTAATTTTGGAATATCAGACTGTGAATCATCTCGCTTTTTAAATATTTCACAATTTTTTAAATGCATCTTTGATTAAATTTTTTGTCGAAAAAATTACATTTTTCGAGTTCCTCCATCGAATTCTCTCAAACTAGTAAACCAATTTCAAAACGTTGTTAGAAATGTTTATTGGATTTTAAATTATCGCTTATTTAGTATAAAAAAATACCCGTCATTTAAAACGCGAAATATTTGAATTTTATTGACGGTAATCGATGGGGGCTATGGGGGCGATTATCACAAGGCAACGTGTCTGAGCGCTTCAACATGAGCGCTTCAAAGCAATCCTTGTCGGTGTCGTCTCAAGTCAACTCACTGGTCACCATTTGACAAATTGTCAAATGGCGACGCTTCCACTTCGGTGGAAGTTCTCCGCGCGGAAGCCCATGGAAACGACGCTCTACACCACCCGGTGTAGAAGTCGGCTAAAGTGAGTGGCGAACATCTCCCTCAGAAAGAGGGTTCGTGCGTTGGGTTTGGGTCCCACCACTGAAAAAACCAATGCGCCCAATCAAAACACAAAAGAAGCCTCGGATAACGACCGATTACCACGATGACGACCCACGCAAACGTTTTAAGGACCATGATTTACAAATATGCACCTGGAATGTCCAGACCCTTTATAGGGAAGATGTCCTCGAAAAATATAAGGCTGACATCACCGCTATCCAGGAAATGCAATGGACGGGACAGGGCTGCTCGAAGCAAGCGTCCTGTGATATCTACTACAGCTGCCATGCGGAGAGACATGAATTTGGATGTGGATTTGTGGTCGGCAAGAGACTTCGCCACCTTGTCTCTAGGTTCACGTCCGTGGACGAAAGACTGGCAACAATTCGCATCAACAATTCACGCCAAGGTGGGCAGAGAAGCCATCTATTGTCCAACAATCGGTAAATTTAGCCTCCATGCCAACACTTCCGATAACAGAACGAGACTAATCGACTTCGCCGCAGCACAACATTGACGGAAGGCACGCTTGGAGCGTGATGGACGTACGCACTATCCGAGGTGCCAATATGGTTTCGGATCATTACCTTGTAACAGCCAAGGCCCGCACACACTTAAGCGCTGCGAAGAACGTACGGAACCAAACGCAGAGAAAGCCGAAGAGGTGCTTGGATTCCAACGCCCCCTGAGGAATCAGTGGTATGACGAAGAGTGTCGCGCGGCCACTGCAGAGAAAGACGCTGCGTACAAATCCACCCTGCAGTCAGTAGCTACGCGAGCTGCGAAGGAGCGATACAAAGAGAAGAGAAGGGAAGAGAGACGTCTTTTCAGGCGTAAAAAAAGCGAGGCAGAAAGATCTGAGGAGATTGAGATGCCTGGAGACAGGAATGAGGTTCGAAAATTCTTCGAGAAAACAAGAAGCCTAGCTGGAGGTTCAAAATCCGGAGCCTCTTCTTGTAAAGATGAAAACGGGAATCTAGTCACAGATATCCAGAGCACACTGAAGATATGGAGGAATCACTTCTCTAAACTGCTGACCGGTGATGATGACCGCAATTCCACCGATAGAGAAGTAAACCCGGCAACCCCAGTGCTTGACGACGTTGAGATTCCGCCACCCGACCATGACGAGGTCAGAACAGCCATCACTCGGCTGAAAAACAACAAAGCCGCAGGTGCTGATGGCCTGCCTGCTGAATTCTTTAGGACCGGAGGCGAAGAGCTAATAGAGAGCATGCACGAGCTCGTAAGCAGAACCTTAAGTGTACTCTGCCCAATCCTTAAGAAAGGGGATCCCACTATCTGCGCCAACTACCGTGGGATCAGCCTACTCAATATCGCATACAAGGTTCTATCGAGCGTATTATGTGAAAGACTGAAGCCCATCGTCAACAGACTGATTGGACCTTATCAGTGCGGCTTCAGACCTGGAAAGTCCACCATAGACCAGATTTTCACATTGCGCCTAATCCAGGAAAAGACCCCAGAAAAACAGATCGACACCTACCACCTATTAGTCGACTATAAAGCCGCCTTCGACACTCCGATAAGGGAACGATTATACGCCGCAATGTCTGAGTTCGGTATACCTGCGAAACTTATAAGGCTTTGCAGGATGACTCTGAGCAACACACATTGCTCAGTGAGAATAGGAAAAGACCTCTCCGAGCCATTTCATACCGAGCGAGGTTTCAGGCAGGGTGACTCCCTATTGTGCGACTTTTTTAATTTATTGCTGGAGAAAATAGTTCGAGCTGCCGAACTCCGTCAAAGCGGTACTATCCTCAACAAAAGTGTCATGCTGATCGCATATGCCGAGCACACGAGCAGTCAGCGCAGCTTTCTCAAGATTGGAGAAAGAGTCGCGTCGAATGGGTCTAGTGGTGAACGAGGACAAGACGAAGTTCCTTGTGTCAACAAGCAGAAAGGAGTCCGTGCGTATTGGACAAAAAGCTGATTTTGACACCAACAAGTTCGACATTGTGAAGGACTTCGTCTATTTGGGATCCAGCATCAACAGCAACAACGACGTCAGCCTGGAGATTAAACGGAGTATAACTCTTGCCAATAGGAGCTACTTTGGACTCAGTAGGCAATTGAAAAGTAGAGCCCTCTCTCGCCGGACAAAAATAACGCTCTACAAGTCACTCATCATTCCTGTCCTGCTTTATGGTGCAGAAACATGGACGTTGGCCTCCACCGATGAGAGAGTACTAGGAGCGTTCGAGAGAAAGATTCGCCGTAAAATCTTTGGCCCTATTTGCTTTGCTAACGAGATTCGAATCAGGATGAATCATGAGCTGTACGAGTTATTCGACGACAGTGACATAGTCAAGCGCATCAAGATCCAGCGGCTTCGCTGGCTAGGCCATGTCGAACGAATGGATGAAAACACTCCAGATAAGAAGGTGCTTGAATCGAGGCTCGAAGGTGGATAGCGTAGAAGAGGTCGTCCAAATCTGCGTTGGAAAGACCAAGTTGAGGACAACCTGACAACCTGGCGTCAGCGCGCGCAAAGTAGAAGCGACTGGCGCGGCTTTACATCAGCGGCCAAAACCGACCCACGGTTGTAAGGGCCATTTAAGTAAGTAAGTAAGAAGTAAGTAATCGATGCAGAGTCGCCACTGCCTGCTCTTCTTCTCGGTGTGCGGACTGTGCGACGGCCCTATGCAGCGTTTGTTAATCAATTCATCAATTTCTGCGTTAATTATCGCCTTCATCGTTGGATTCTTTGGGTAGTACCGTTGTTTGATCGGTCTGTCGTCCCGTATCTCAATTTTGTGCACTGCTATGTCAGTGACTGCTATGTCAGTGAAATTTTTGCAGTTCATTCTGTAAAATTTTCGGAATATACCGCTTTCTACCCTCACTCAGCGCGTTCCTGCCGAAGTGTGTGTGCGCATGCGTTTCTGAACACCAAAAGTGTTATTACGCAGTACTTATCAACTAGCCTCGCCACTACTTCCATTTCTTCGTCGACACGTTGCACAACTCTATCAGCCATCTGTCGCCTGTATCATGCGCCTGACGCATCAGATTTTGGGTTGCGAACACATAATCACTGAAAGCTTCGCCTGCGTTCGTTGACGGACTTCATCTTCTATGTTATCCAAATAGAGTGGTGGCAGGTAAAACATCATTAGACCTCATTTGAAAGCACGCCACTCTGTCCACTGGCTGTTGTTGTTGCGGTACCAAATTAGCGCCTTGTCCCGCAAAAATGTAGGCATGTCTTTTCGGTATGCCATACATTTCAGTCAGCGCCTCCACCCGCTCGACGAATGTTTGGGTCTTGTCCACCGTCATACGTCATTGCCCATTTGCGTACCACGTCAACAACGGCTAGGTAATTAACTGAGAGTGCCTGCCGTGTGAATTCGACATCAGTTTGTGCGCACATCATCGGTGTCTGTTGTCAGAATGCAGCTGGTGCATATTGTGCGGCACCTTCTGATAGTGTTTGGTGCGTCTGTACATTTGTTGCCTTAAAACGCTGGCTCGATGCGACTGCAGAGGTTGTAGTCACATGCAACTTTTTACGTGCAGCTCTTATAGTCGCGCTATTGTCTCAGGCTTCATCTCTTCACTCTTAACGAACGTTGTGAACCGTCTACGCAATTCACCGACGGTACCAGCGTCCTCCAAACCAAACTCGTCGGCGTATGTGATCAGCTCGTCTTTACGCAGCTCCTTGGTCCAGGACGTTCGCACCATGTGGCTATTTATTGTTTTTGTTTTCTTTTCTGTGTTCTTTTTTTTCTTTGTTCTTCTTTTTTCCCTTGTTCTTTTATTTTATTTAGTTTTCTTATGTCTGTGATTTAATTTTTTTCTCTTTAATATATATTTTTTTTATACTTCATTTTTTTGTACTTTGCCATTTTTATTTTTTGTTTACTTTTCTTCTTTTCTTCTTTTCTTCTTTTTTTATTTTTTTTTTCTTTTCCGCTTTCGCTGAACAAATCAATTTTGTACTTGTTGCAGGCGAAACAATTTTGGGATTATAAGTAGTAATCGTTAAAGCATCCAGATGAAAATTATGGCTACACAATGTTGTTACGATTTGTTAATTTTCCTTGATTCAAATCTTGCAAATTATATTTTGAGGACTTGTTTTCAAAGTGTTTAGAGTCCCTGCTCAGGCGCCATCTGTAATGGATCTCAGGCTAGGGTATGCTCTCCGTTGTCCAAGGTACAGAAAATTTATTTAAAAAAATTAAAAGATATATTATTTTGTTGTTAAAATTCAATGTTGGTTTTATTTGAGAAATTAAGTTCTTCCAAATATTATTTATTTTTATTTTGGGAATTTAGTGTCCTCGAAATATATACTTATTGATATCCTAATATTCTTTTGGAAATGGTAAGTCCACCAAGCTAACCGGTTCATTGTCAGAAACGACCTGCCGTCTACCAAAAATATCAACCGTTTATACACAAATTATTCCGTGCTCCAGTGTATTTTCGGCAAATGCGCTGCAGCTGCGTCCCCGTCGCCTCTATCCCGCATTTGTTGGTGTCGGTAATATTTTGGCGCGATTTCTTGCGCTATTCCTTCACGTGCATTTGTTGTTGCCATTTGTGGCGCAAGAAATCGACATTCCCGCGCTATTGTTCTGACGTATGGTTGTTGAGCATAGATCAGTGCGTACAATATAAACAGTGTGCTGTTTTTATTGTAGCACTGAGCATCAGTTAGTGCGTGTGGTAGTTGCTGCAATACTGAACATCGGTCAGTGCGTGTGGTTATTGTTGCAGCACTGAGCATGGGTCAGTTCGTGTGGTTGTTGTTGTAGCACTGAGTATCAGTCAGCGCGTGTGGTTGCTGTTGTTGTTGCGTCCTCACAAACTTTAAATTTTTTTATTAGAAAACCGTGTCGAACTAACATCTTATAGAACAGTTTTACGCCTTTGGATGGCAATTTGTTTAAAATAATACATATTTTATATGAATTATTATATATATTATTTTGTACAAAAATCTTTAACTCGGGATCTCTTTTTATCTACTCAGAATTTCGAACGATATCATCGCGTTAACTGAAACATGGCTAAATAAGAGCTTTTCAAACGTTTGAATTATTTGATAATTCATTCAATGTTTTTAGAAAAGATAGATTTGACATCGAAAAATCTCCAGTCGGTGGTGGAATATTAATAGCAATAAAGAACAATTTAATAAGTTCCTTATTAGAAATTCCAATTGCTGCTTCATTAGAGCTTATTTGTGTTAGGATTGTACTTCACAATTCCTGTGTATATGTCTTAAACGCTTACATTCCTCCGAAAAGTAGCGTAGAAGTCTATGAGACCTTATCTAAGTCCATAGATTTTGTATTGGAAATGGTTAATACTTCTGATGATATTATACTTTTAGGTGATTTTAATTTACCAGATTTAATATGGAATAACTCTGACGACGACACATATTTCTGTGCGTCTAACTCTAAATCTCGACAAGAACAAATTTTGGTTGACACTATATCATCTGACTTACAACAAGTAAGTTGTATTACTAATTGTCTGGAACGACAACTTGACTTAGTATTTACTACAGATAGTAACAATGTGGTAGTTACAAATTCAATGAATGTTCTAATGGACACTGATGCATATCATCCGCCTCTAACAATATTTTATCAATCTGATAGAGCGAATATCATTAATAGTAAATATGCAGACAAGGCTTATGAATTTAATTTTAAAAAAGTCAACTTTTCATTGTTAAATGAATTGTTGTCTGCTAAAATTGATATAATATCAGACTATATTAATGATAATGAACTTGATGTTGCCATAAATTATTTTTACGATGAACTCTTTTCCTGCATAGCACTATCTGTACTATATAGTCTTAAGTTCACTCAGATCTCATCGTACAAGATACAAATTTTATCAAATCCAAAAAAGTTCCGGGGTTTCATCAGTACTAAAAACAAGAGCGATGGTTTTCCTGCTTCTTTTAAAAATAATGATGGATTCACTAGCGACCCTAATGTCATATGTGGCCTATTTGCAAGCCTGTTTAAACAATCATTCTCTAATGATTCTTTTATAACCGATGTTAATTATTTTGCTTACATGCGTTCTGCCCCTAAAACTTCATTAGTCTCTATATCCTTTTATCCATCGCATTTATTAATTTTTGCCGATTATATGAAAATATATAAATCAATAAATGACGATAAAGACGTTCATATACTTCAGCCCGACTTAAAACCATTTGAAACGTTGTGTTGTAAGAATAACTTGATTCTTAACCCAGAAAAGTGTCAAGCCATGACATTTTCTCGCAAAAGAAAAATACTAAAATACAACTATTCACTAAAAGAGAAAATTTTAAATCGGGTGCACGTGGTGAAAGATCTTGGTGTGTTTGTCGATAAAAAATTTATCGTTTAATTTACAAATTGAAAATATATGTAAAAAAGCCTCATCATTACTTGGTTTTATCAAACGATGGGCTAAAGAATTTAATAGTCCCCTTACAACTTTGACTCTATATTGCACTCTGGTTCGTTCACAATTAGAATATGCAAGTCAAGTATGGTCTCCTTTCTACAAGGTACATAATGACCGAATCGAAAGGATACAGAAAAACTTCGTACGTTTCGCTCTCAAGGGTTTAAATTGGATGGATAACTTACATCTTCCTCCATACGTAGATCGTCTGAAACTTCTAAATTTAAAGACTCTTGACGAGCGCAGACAAATTGCCGATATCATTTACATACATCAATTAATAACCGGTAGATTTGATTCACCCGAGCTTCTTAAATATATAAGTTTTAACCATAATCGTAGAAGTAGCAGACATCGTGATGTTCTTTGTTATGTACCTTATAGTAGAACTAATTATGTTGCTGCTTCACCCTTCAATCGAATGTGTAATTTAGTTAATAATTGTCCACAGTATAATATGAATCTGTCAAAAAATCAACTCAAATGTAGACTAAAACTATAATGTAACCAATGCATGTGTTGTTCACGAGCCCAACTAATTTAGTGGGTAAATATTTTCCAGCTTTATGCTGTGAAAGTGCAATCTAACTGTATTAGCTAAATCTCGATTATTAAAAAAGGTTTTATGTGGGTTAAAATGGGTTAAATATTGCTCAACAGGCAATTTCCGAAAAATTGGGGAAAATTCCTTAATTCCCACGGCTAATTTTTATAATCCCACGAAAACACTTTTGTGTTGTACAGCGTGGCATCCCTATATACACTTTACAGCTGCGCTCTTTACTGTGAGTGTATTAGTGTTTATGTTACTTTATTTTATGAGCAAATAAAACATAATAAAATAAACGAGTGCAGCGGCGAGTAATTAGCTGAAAACAAAAAAATTAGAGATTGTATCTATTAATGTCCTTCTAAATTTTCATCAATTTTGAAAAAAAAATCTTATACTAGCACATCGTCCTTGAAGTTGAAAAAGTACTAGAAAACCGACATTTTCTTTGGTTAAACCGTTCTAAAATTGGCATAGGTGGTTATTTTGAAATGTAATTAATAATTTTTTATATATATATTTATAGGTGTGCTGAGTCCAAATTTGTTAACGCTCAATTTCTATCGCGTATAGTTAAAAAAAAAAATCATAAAATCTGGTGCCTTGCCCATTATAAATTTTTTTACTATTACATCATATTGTTTGATATTTGTTTGGAGTAATTGGCTTTATAAGTAATATAATAGTCCTAGAAATGACCACAAACAATTTCACAAAAAAAAAAAATGATCCAAAAAAAAATATTTTACCCTAAACATAAATATATATTTCTTAAAGAAATTTTTTACCTTCGGTTGCAATGCGCGAGCATAGGACAATAATTTTTTTAACTAAAATTGTATGATTGAAATTCTAGGACCATTATGTAACTTTTAAGACCAATAACGACAACAAATGGCAATATGATGGAATCAGTAACAAATTGTATAATGGGCAATGAACCAGACTTTAGAGTTTTTTTTTTATAAAACTAAACCCGATTGAAATTGACCGTTAACAAATTTGGATTCTGCTCACATAAAAACAAATATAAATAAAATTACATGTCAAAATAACAACCCATGCCGATTTAAAAGGGTTTAAACAATGAAAATGTCGATATTAATAGATATAGATATATAATATATATATATAGATATATAATAGGACTAGGCATCCCATAATGTCCGCAATCGATTTCAGAAATAAAAGTTTTGTGGTCAACAACTGGTTATTGGTGGTCATTGACCACTATAAATGGTACCATTAGTCATCCCATGTTGTCCGCAATCTATTTCCGCTATAAAATGTTTGTGGTCAAAAATTGGTCATTGGTGGTCAATGACCACTCCAAATGGTACCATTAGGCAACCCATGATGTCCGCAATCGAGTTTCGCAATACAATTTTTTTGGTAAAAAATTGTTTTTTTACGCACTTTTGTGTGGTCATGATCACAAAATGCAACACTTAACGGCATACACAGCGTGAATAAAAAGTTTTGCTAAATTTGATCTTTATCGCATATGAATATGAATAACATAGAAAATGTTAGTTGCTTCACCTTCGTTAATAAAAAGTAAACAGAAGAAAATCATTAGCCTCGTTCACCAGCAACGTATTTCAAATCTATAACGAGTATTCACTTTTGATCGTACTCATCTAAGGCAACGAGTGTTCATGAACTGTGAAGCAACGATAAGAAATTTGTGTTTACGTTCATGAGCATGAGTGAACGTGAGTGAGTATTTCCGAACTCTGAATTTCACTTCAAAAACTCTTGCCACTAAACTAAATCATCTAAAAGTGTAAAAATGGTCATATTGCGTAGCTGAAACACTAAGGTGATAATTGATTTTTGTTAAGGTCGCTAAAAGGTTTTGGTAACTTTAAATTTAATTTTATATTAAAATATGGTTTTATTACAGTATTTATTACTTATTTATATAATAAAAATATGAATTAAAATTATATTTTAACAAAAAATTGATAATTTATGTTAGGGTGGAATTATGCGCAAACACAACAATTCCGTCCTATGGGCGGAATAAGGAATTTTTAATGCATTTTTATATTGTAATTTTTAATAATATAATGTTCAGAAAATTATTAATTGTGACTTTTAATAAACTGAAAAAATAAGGAAGATGAGCTGCAAGAAAGAAATGAACAGCAGAAATTTCATTTTCATTTTTGACATACTTTACGAAGAAGTATTGCTAGTCTTCGCTGACATGCAGTCGGAAATAGTGTCAGTTGCAACGGAAGTGAAGTGTTAAAAATATCACCCGAAATGCTGCATTATTTGCTAGCCCACAACGACGAGTTCACCATTTTCGAAGATCTACTGCAGCAGCAATACGTGCAGAATTCGCGCTCAAATCTGTCCACCTTCGACTTGGTCACAACGGCACTCAAGACAGTCGCACAACTTATGCCATTCGGAAGTGGCAGTTGCGCTTTACCGTCCTAAACATTTTCGGACCGAAATTTTTTTTTCTATAATTTAAAACATAATATTTATGCCTAAAATTAATAAATTTTATACAAATATACATTGGTTTAATTAAAAGTAATAGTCTTTTGCTACAATTTAAATTTGTAAGCAATAGAAATTAAGTTATTTTCAGCTCTAAATAATTAGGACGGAATTAGGAATGAACATTTTTGGCATTTTTCTTCATTCCGCCTTTATAATAAAAAACGTTATATTTTGTAATAAAAAACATTTATACAAAAAAGTACATAGGTATTTAATTTCTAATTAAATATATTATTAAATTTATATTTAATAAAACGTGTTTAAAGGGAATAAAATTCTATAAAAACTATTCAATTAAAATTTAAATTTAAAAATATTGGTATTCAAATAAAACGACAACATGTGAAATACTTTTTATTTATTTTTATTACTGTTCCCAAGATCAAACTAAAAATATAAAAAAATTGATTTAAATAACTGAAATATCTGATGGATTAGCTAATATATTAATATTTTACTTATTCATAGATTATAATGTTTATCATAAATAAGACAGCTCTGAAAAACAATTTATTTGATTAGCTTAATTTAATAAATTAATTAATGGTAGTTAGTTTGGACTATGCTCTGGATAACCATAAATCATTTTCTTATAATTATTTTTTTTATGCATGCATACGCCCAGCCCTATTCTGCCTTAAAGAAATAAAAAATGTATTTATTAATGTGTTAAAATATATTATTTTATAACTAAATGCATATTTTTTTTTAAATATCTATTTTTTTAAATTATTCAACTAAATTCTAAAATATAAATATAAATATATATATATATATATATATATATATATATATATATATATATATATATATATATATATATATATATATATACATATATATATATATATATATATATATATATATATATATATATATATATATATATATATATATATATATATATATATTAGGGTGATTCAATATTGGATCGAATTTTTATTTTCCCACGAAATCGCTCACCATACGATCAGAAAAGTTGAAAAATCGATTGATGTTTAGAGGTCGCGCACTTGGATTTTCTGTTTTTGGAGATCTGAAAAACGTAAGTTGGCTTCATGGGAAAAGTTAAATATCTCCCAAATTTTAAGGAGTAAATTCACAAAATTTTGGGAAAAGTGCTCTAATATAATGTAGGTTCTAAAACTGTTGCTAACATTACTTAAAATCGACTTACTAATACACAAAATAATTTTAAATTCATGAATTAATATCAGTTAATAAAAAAAATCCGCTTATCAGTTGGTATCCGCTACACCCAATAATTGTTTCTTAGATATCCAATGTATTTAATAAATATAATTTAACCGCGGGCTTAGGCAAAATATAGCGGAAACGCAAGTTTTCAGAGATTGATTTTATACCTTTAGTATTTGGAGTAGGATGTCTTAAGTTTTATATATAGTGTAAAGAATACGTCTGAAAATTTTCATAAAAAATTATAATACACATAATTGGTAAAGTTGTACCGAAGTTATAGATGATTATATTGTCAAAAAATGCATTATTTTTATACATTTTTATTTTAAATAGCTTCTGATCCTTTGTTTTGATTTGTACAACTCTGCTTTTATAAAGTCGGGAGTTTTTGCATTCTGAAAATTTTTGTTATATGGAAGGTGTCACGCCCCATTGTCCAATTCCGCCCAAATTATACGCAGGGCTCTCCACTCTCCAAAAATCCGTCCGTTTTTTTGTCTTTTATATCCAAATAATTTAAAATAATTTAATGATGTAGTCGCCGAATCCATGGATTTAATTCAATGCTATGCCAATTTTAAAAGCGGTAGATATTGATTGAATCTAATAGGTTTTGAAGAGTTGTCGTGTTATAAAGAGGTTTAATCAGGCACTTAGGCCGTTTCATTTTCTCGTCCATATGACTAATTCAGTATATAGAAGAAAACGGCAACCAGATCCAAGACGGTGAATTTTTTCCACAAAGTATCTTTTAAACAGATGTTATTTAGCAGTTCTTGTCATCGAAAGGGTGGGTGGTATAACTAACCGATAAATCCTATTGAAATTATGTTATTTATAAATAATCAAATAAAAAATTCGATAAAATCCAAAATAATCCAATAAAATCCAATAATAACCAAAAAAATCTGGTGGAGAGGATTTAAAAAAACATACGGATTTTTTCCAGCCCTGATTCTACGTGATGTTTAATATAATATTTTGTTTCGATTTTTTAGACTCTGCTCTTTGTAGAGTAATACCAATTTTAAGGGGTTTTTTTTGTATGGGAGTTGCCACGCCCCTTTGTCCAATCCCGTCCATATTCTACGTGATGATCGGAGTTTTAAATATGAAAATTTTATTTGATTTTTATAACTCTTTATTTGATTTTTATAACTCTAGGTGCCACGCCCATTTATATAATCCCGCCCACATTCTACGTGACCTACCTTTTTAATATGAATATAGTCAGGAGTTATAGCATTTTTAAAGTTATGGTTATATGGGAAGTGCCACGCCCCTTTATAAAATTCCGCCCACATTTAGCAAAAATATAAACAACAACAAAATACATTACTGAGCCCAATTTCATAACGGTGGGTATCTTATACAGATATTTTGAATTTAAAGTTCAGTTTTTCCACGCCCATTTTTGTACCTAAGGAGGCGAATTTCAAAAAAATCCCTTCGTAGTACGCTCTCACGTCGGGAAATCAACACCCTGTCCAAATTTCAAGTTCCTAGGTTCAAATTTAGATTTTTTTCGATTTTCCGGCTTTTCCGCCTTTTCTTTTTTCCTAAACCACTCTTGCATTGACACGATCAAAATACAAATAGAATCAGGAAAATCCGTTGGTTCGTTCTCCCGTGATGCTCTGGCACACACAGGACATTTCATTTTTATATATATATATATAGGTATATAGATATAGATAGATATAATTACTCAACAGAACAAATATAAAATTCTATAATAGTGAAATGTTTTATTTTTTACGTATTTAACAAAAAACCAGTTGGGAAGGTTAGATCACATGGGAAATTTTAAAGTAGGTGTAATTCTGATAGTTAGGATTATCAAAATTATAGTCGGTCTAAGCCGACTATAAATACCCTACACATATGTGTGGTTACCATTCAAAGTGATATATAGGTCACCAGGGTATACGAATCCTGAAAATAACTACAAACATTCAATCGCTGAAGAATTTCCATTCATTTGATACCCATATTTACAAATGTGTAGGTGTACCGAATTTCGATTTTTTTTTTTGTGAACCACAAGTCTTTTTGCCGGAAAACATTATTATAATGTATTTGAGCATGATATCAATATATATTTGACCAAAAAAGTTTACCTAAGCACGTATACATAAAAATTGATCTTTATATGTACATTTTATTATATGAGGTATTTGAACATAAGTGGTCGGATCATAGGTCACAATGGATCGATCTCGCCAATTTTTTCGCACATACAGCGTAGGTATATTAGTAATCTAAGTTATAAGTTTCATTTATCTAGCTCTTCTATTTTAAAAGTCTTAGGGATTTCAACAGACAGACAGACGGACAGACAGACAGACAGACAGACGGACAGACGGACATCGCTAAATCGACTCAGGAGGTCATGCTGATCAAGAATATATATACTTTTCCATACCGGAGATGCTTCCTTCTGGGTGTTACAAACGGCGTACCAAACTGAATATACCCTTTCACTCTTAGTGTAGGGTATAAAAACAAAACAACCGAGTAAATTATCCAATATACAATAACACTACTCATCAAAACGGAAACTATCAACAACGCATATGTTAAAACGTAGTAAATATGGAAAAAAGTTTCTAATTTTAGTTTGGGCAATATTCTTGATAATCATATATCGCTTTCTTATTTATCATTAGATCCGAAATTCTAAAAAAATAATCCAAAAGTAGACTACACAATAAAAAAACATCGTTTTTTTTTGTACATACATTTTATTGCAATTTTAATTTAACAAGATATCGAGATATTCTAACAAGTTATCCAATGTATATCTAACATTATACAATTGTTACATTAACGATCAAACAGATAATCCATGTTCAGTTAACAATTTTTACTATTTATAATTAACATTATGAATAATAATAATAATTAAATTAATGTACTATATTAAAAACTAATAATATCAGCGCTACCAATAATCCTCGTTAACAATAAAAATAATGACCATCTTAAGATAGTAATCGATTTTGCCATAAATTTATATGGAAGATTTGTCAAAAAACCGACTATTTGTTAAAGCTGTACACTATTTTTTGATAATTGGTAGCGCTATATGAATCTGTTTGATAAAAAAATAACATGAAATCTGTTTAAACTTACATGATATTCTTTCCGTGGTTTATTAATTAGAAATTTTCATTAATATGTTAGGTAAGTGGAAAAAACTGAGTATGCAGTCAAAATCAGCATACATACACGATTTATATTGCATTGAAGTTTGGGATATCTCCATACGAATATTTTTTTCTCGTTTCTTGAGTAAAGTGTAATTGAATTGAATAATAGTCTCTAATTTGGGTGTTTCCTAACCAAATGCAATAAAATATATTTTATTAAATCAGTAATAAATGAAATATTTCACGATCGTACAATTATATATTTGATTTGAAAATGTATATTCAACTTTTCCCATGAAGCCAACTTACGTTTTTCAGATCGCCAAAAACAGAAAATCCAAGTGCGCGATCTCTAAACATTATTCGATTTTGGAAAAAAGGCACGTGTGTGCCTATGGTGAGCGATCCCGATGACTTTATTTTTTTTGCATCACCCTAATATATATATATATATATATATATATATATATATATATATATATATATATATATATATATATATATATATATATGTATGTTTTTAAATTTATTATAAAATATATAAATTTATTTAGTTTGATTTTAAATTTAAAGGAACAGTTTCAACATTGTGCAACCGATAACCACTGGATATTATATTTGTTTATGAAAATTTCCTGACATTATGTACTGGTCAAATAATTGTGCATATTTTACTGCTTGAACTTTTTGTCGGTTATCCATTATCTGAAATTAAAATCATTTAGTAAATTGTTGTTAGTTTTTCGACCTAAAATAGAGTTCAGTTAGAATAAAATATTCACTAATTGAATGGTGCTCGGACATTCTCATGTTTACTACTATTTTAGGTTGGATATCATTTTTTACACAAGTTTTTGGAATTGAAATTTAAGTTTATGTTTAAGTAAATTTAAGTATTATGTTTCTGTTTATAGTATTTTAAATTATATTTTATTAATCTATAATTATTGTGACATATAAAATATTTAATCTTAAAAAAAGGAAGAGTGCGTGAGTGCGTGAAAAATCGTTGAAATTTAATTCCTTAAAACTGTCTTTGTGTGAGTGAAAAACTGATTTAAAAACGAGTGCAAAAACAAAAAACTCAGAGCAACAACTATTCAAGCAGTTATTACTATATGGAAATTTATCAGTTCAACAACTGCTAGAATAGGGCAACTGAAGTGCCATGGAAATCAACATAAATGTTTTGTGTGTTTTTATCAGCTATGCTAACGAAATTCCGCAATTGGTGGGGAATTTTAGTCTTAGTGGGTAATCAGTAGAATAAATAATGTTTGAAACAGGGCTCGGGTGGAACCGGAACCGGAACTGGAACCGGACCGGAACTGTTTCATTTTTATAGAACTGGAACCGTTAATTAAATTTTTTATGGAACCGGAACTGGAATCGTTATTTTATTTTTTTATAGAACCAGAACCGGAACTGTAACCGAAAACCAAAACCGGAACTGGAACTGGAACCATTACTAAATTAATTAGATCATAAAAAATTTATCAAAAAAATAATTATTAAATCAATTTGGACCATAAATTTGGAAACAAAAACAAATATTAATTAAGTTACACATGTGTACAATGACATGTGTGCAATGGCATGTGTACAAAAAATGTTGAGCTTTGCAAATTTTTTTTATATGTACATTCGACTCACAAAAAAATCATCGAGTTTGTTTTTGAAGGTCACCCCCTAATGGTCTATTGAATGAGAAAATCGATGTGGAGAATTTTCAGCGAAATCATAATATGGGAAATGGACCCGTCGGTACCTCAAAGTATGCGTTTTCGTATCTAAATCAACAATTTCAAAATTGAATTGAAATGACGTCCCTCAACCGCAATAAACTAAAAATGTGGGTATGTCATCTTTTGGGAAATTGTATTAGCTTTTCAACAAACTATAAATGAAAAAAATCGGATACAAATTACAGAAGCAATGATTATTTAAACAGGCATCCTTAGTTTTTTTTATTTTCATCAGTTACGCCTGGCCCGAAACAAATTAATCTCAAAAGTAGATGCCCATCTCAATTTTTTTTAGAATATGTTGCGATTATTTTAAGATGAATTTAAATTATTAAAATTAATTATTAATTAATAAAAAATTAGTAAGAACTGCATCAAAAAATGAATTAATATCGCAATATATTAAAAAGTCTAATTTTTTTTATATTCATCCTAAAATAATCGCAAGGGATACAAAAACATATTTAAAATAAATTTGAGATGGGAATCGAACTTTTGAGTTTAAAGTGTTTCAGGCTAGGCATGGCTGATGAAAATAAAAAACGAAGGATACCTGTTAAAATAATCACTGCTTCTGTATTTTTTATCCGATTTTTATACCCTACACTAATGCCCGTAATTTCAACGAGTAGATATCTATTGGTGTTCGTACCGAACAGATATCTCTTACCTATCCGGTGTTTTTACTCATTAACTATGCGTTGAAGTTACGAAATTTTGCTTCCACGATAGATAACTAAGCACCAGTGGATATCTATTCGTTGAAGTTACGGGCATAAGACGGAAAGGGTATGTTCAGTTTGGCACGCCGTTTGTAACACCCATAAGGAAACATCTCCGGTATGGAAAAGTATATATATTCTTGATCAGCATGACCTACTGAGTCGATTTAGCGATGTCCGTCTGTCTGTCTGTCTGTCTGTCCCTCTGTATGTCTGTTGAAATCACGATTACAGCAGAAATAGAAGAGCTAGAACCGTGAAACTTTAGATTAAGATTACTTATATATCTATGCTGTTTGAGCAAGATCTTGGCATGATCGATCTATTGTGACCTGAGAACCGACCACTTATGTTCAAATACCTCATATAAAATATATATCTACAGATCAATTTTACTGTATAAGTGCTTAGGAAAACTTTTAAACAAATATATACTGTCTCATGCTCAAATACATGAAAATAATGGTTTCCGGCGAAATGATTTGTGTTTCCAAAAAAAAAATCGAAATTCGGTGTACATTTGTAAATATGGGTATCAAATGAATGTAAATTCTTCAGCGATTGAAAGTTTGTAGTTATTTTCAGGATTCGTATACCCTGTTGACCTATATACCACTTTGAGTGGTAACCACACCGTAGACCGACTATAATTTTTATAATCCTAACTATCATAATAACACCTACTTTAAAATTTCCCATGTGATCTAACCTTCCCAACTGGTTTTATTTATAGTTTGTTGAAAAGCTAATAAAATTTTCCAACTGATGATTTACCCACTTTTTTTAGTTTAATGCGTTTGAGAGATATAATTTCAATACAATTTCAAAATTGTCGATTTAAGTACAAAAACGCTTACTTTGAAGTCCCGGCGGGTCCATTTCCCATATTCGGATCTCGCTGAAAATTCTTCACATCGATTTTATCATCCAATGGAGCATTTATATAGGGTGACCTCCTCTCGAATCGAAATCATGATTTTTCATTGTCAGTCTAATGTACATATTGATAGTTATACAAAATATGTTTTATATTTTTGACAAATATTTCGTTCACTTATTTCTCAAAAGATGTATATTTTTGACGTTTTACTTGCGTTTAAGTATGGAACCATGCAACTTTATAAATGATCAATTCCCATATAATGCTTATATAAATATATACATATATAAGTTTATTTAGCCCCTTATCTCGTCTCGTTTTCAGTCCCCTTTGTCTAAAATTGGTTGAAACGTTTCGTTCGTTTCGCTCTTTGAACGTTTGTTCAATATTTTTGTTTTGCCAACTATTTTTTTGATATACAAAATTTTTTTTTTTTCACAACTCTCAAACAAGCGTACTCAACGTTTCGTTTAATACATGAATTAAAAATTGTAGTCACATGTAATTAAACCGATTCTGAACCGATTTTGAAACCGATATTATAGCCGATATCGTTGTTACCGGGAAATAAATGATCAGGGGGGTTAATATAAGAAATTGTCGCCCGTTCGAGCTTAATGGCTGCCGTGTGAAACTGTCTCCTAATATTCTAAAAATTCTGTCACCTAAATCCCATCTTTAAAGGTCACTAAATTTTGTCTAATTTCTAAATTGTCTCCTGTCCATGATTCTCCGGCCGTCTTACACCACCCCTATACTCATTTTGGTGCAGTTAAAGATAAAATGTTAATATTTAATATAGGTGTATTATTTTAAACATTTCAGATATGTTCAAATCTGCGAAGATGATTTTTAGCTAATAACTTAAAATTGTGTTGTTTCACCATACCATACATATTGGTGTTAAATAAATACGGAATGTAGGTAAAATAAATTAATATGCAGTTATGTATCTACATATTTCGGACGTATTAAAAAAGACAAAATGTAGTTATTTTCAATACAAATGTATTAAAAATTGTATATAAATGCAGTAAAATTATGTAGTTAATTGCATACAAAATAACTACATCAATGAAGTAAAAACGAATACATATGTGTAAGAACGTAAATCAAATACATATGTATTTATTTTATAGACATTTTTCTTCCTTTTAATACAGTTTTTTTTCGTTGTATATATATTAGCTTATATATTAGCTTCACCGGTGCGAAGTTTTCGTATATATTTTTTGATTTGATTTATATATTAGTACAATAAGAAGTGATTATTTTACAGTTCAACAATATTAAAATTAAGTAGATAATCAAAAGGATCAGTTTATAAAAAAGTAAAAAATTAAAAAAAAAATTAGGAATAATGTAAAAATTGTACTTATAATTTAACATATTTAAAGAGAAATTAGATGTGTGGTTACCTTTAAATAGTAGGTTTAAGATGTTAATAGATTATTGTTATGAAAAATGTATTAGTATATAATACCTAAATCTACATGTTCTGTTTATATTTTAAATACTAAGTGGTAATGAGTCGAATTGCGTTAATTAAAAATAGTATTTGCGATTGTAGATAGTTAAATTTTAGCAACATTTTATTGAGGCTTCTATTTAAAACGCTAAGACGTAGCTTATCAGAAAGATATAATGGAGTTTTGGGATATAACAATTTTTGCAGAAATATGCAGTTTCTTATATCCAGATATCGCGTCACATTATTAAAATCTCCTCTTAGGAGGTCAGTAGATATAGCATTGAAAAAAGTTTAGTTGTATGGGACGTGCCACTTTGCTTTGTCCAATCTATCCATAGTGGCTATATAAACGAACCCTCATCATGAAAACACAATTCCCATTGGTGGTACACTTAATGCATTCTCATACAAAACACAAAATTCGACTTTTCCGATTTTCCCGTTTTCCTTGGGAGTTTTCCGAATTCCCAGTATTGAGACGAATAAAACAAAAAAAATCATTCAAATCAGTCGATCTGTTCTCATGTTTTTGCGGGACTACTGCACGGCAAATAATTTTTATATACATAGATAGATATATATATAAATTTCATTGTTTTTACGTAAAAATAAAAAATATTTATATTTTATTGCATTTGTGGAACCGGAACTGGAATCGTTATTTTATTTTTATAGAACCGGAACTGAAACCGAAATAAAAAATAATTTAAGAACCGGAACCATTTTTATATTTTTTTATAGAACCGGAACTGGAACCGCAGAGAATAGAATTTCGGTAGCCCTGGTTTGAAATGAAATTAAACAGCATGCTTTGACATTAACGATTTCTTTGGGAAAATAATGAATTCAAAATCGTTTGTTTAAAATTTTGCATGTAATATCGGATTCGATCGAAACCTGAAACATGCCCCTATATTCCAATCATTAAAAACTTAGAAAATGTGAGAGTTCATACTTTGGCTTTTAATACACACAATCTAATAAATACGATTTCTGGATCCAGTTAAATTGAATTAAACAAACATTTCTCTATCATTTTTTTAATGTACCTACCGGCTGATGTTTTGTTTTTAAATTAGGAGTTAGACTGATGTGCGCTGGTTTCTGGTTCAAGGATAAATTTTTAGTTAATGTAAGACATAATAGTTGAAAAATATTGTTTTCAGTATTTTAAACATTGCGATAATTGTAAATTTAAAATTTCGAAACTAAAAATAAGAATGACAAAAATGTAGTAAAAAGTAGTCAAAAGTAAAAATCGAAAATAACCATTTTGGTGTAATCTTTATCAAATTGGAAGATGGTATTTTTGCTGCACTGTGTAATTTAAACACACTGAGAATAAATAGTGTTTTTACTACATTTTTGATAAAAATCGAAATATCCCATAGAACAAATATTCATTTAATATTAATTTAAAAGTGATGCTATATTTATTAATTAAGGTCCATATATAGTTCCAAATCAAAATTTCCGAATTTCCTATTCTGCCTTAAATAAATAAAAAATGTATTTATTAATGTTTTAAAATATATTATTTTATAACTAAATGTATATTTTTTTAAATGTCTATTTTTTTAAATTATTCAAATAAATTAAAAAATAAAAATATATATTTTAAGCTTAAAAATGCACACATGAAGTTTTTTTACTTTCAGAACTTTAAATGGTTTAATAAACTGCATTTCAAACTGATTTTCAAAAAATATTTAGGGCGGAATTAAGAAAATTTTAACTCTTTGTATAAATTATAAAAAATATCGATACCTTACGGGCAAAAGATCTTAAACAACAAAAAGCAATTTTCACAGGAGTCGAAAAAAACGTAGGTATATACAGCGTAGGTATATAAGTGTTGGCACAATAGACCGATCATGCCAATTTTCTTGTTCAGACAGCTTAGATATATAAGTAATCTAAATCTAAAGTTTCATTGCTCTAGCTCTTCTATTTTTACTGTAATCGTGATTTCAACAGACAGACAGACGGACATCGCTAAATCGACTCAGGTGGTCATGTTACAAACGGATACCAAACTGAATATACCCTTTCACTTTTAGTGTAGGGTATAAAAAAAAATTCGGTACACCTACCCATTTGTAAATATGGTTATCAAATTAATGGATATTCTTCAGCGATTGAAAGTTTGTAGTTATTTTCAGGATTCGTATACCCTGGTGATCTATATACCACTTTGAGTGGTACCCACATGTGGACAGTATTTATAGTCGGCTTAGACCGACTATAATTTTGATAATCCAAACTATCATAATAACACCTAATAAAGTCCCTACTTTAATATTTCCCATGTGATCTAACCTTCCCAACTGGTTACATTTAGATTCGATATCTTAGTACAATAAATAATTTTTGAAATGAATTCAACGCTTTCAATTCGTTTGGAAAATAATAAATTCAAAATCGTTTGTTTAGTAATTTTACGATCATAAAGCGAGGCAACTTGTTTCCTCGCTTTATAGTTGCATTTTTAAAAACGCGTTTAAAATTGAATCTCTAATGTTTAAATTTAAACTTTAAGAATCAACAATATATGTGTAAAATTAAACATTAAAATGTGTAAAATTACTCTATTTTGGTGTGAAACTTAAACATAAAATGTGTAAAATTAAGCATTTCAAAAATTAAATATGTGTAAAATTACACATAAAATGTTTAATATGTACGGGGGTTGCGTTTCCGAAATGTTTAAGTATAATTTTGCTCTGAGAACATCAATGCATTGATTTTTGAATCAACTTTTTTGATTTTCTTTATTATTTAAATTATTTTTATAATTAAAATCAGAAGATCAGAAAAGTAAATGCATTGATGTCCGCAGTATTTCACTGCGGACATCAATTTGCCGCATTGACTCCAAGGGGCATACTGGCAGGTAGCCGGGAGAGGTCCTTGGACGAGTGGCCAGACTAAGACGGTTACATCCCTAAAATCATACCATGCACCAGTATCTGGTGTCAGGCAGGTAGGCGTCTGTTCCCTGTGGGGCGGCTTCCTCTTCCGGTCTCCTCTTCCGAGGGTCTCTAAACACTTATAGGCGTCTGATCCCTGTGGGGCGGCCATTTTGTGCGTTAAACACATACAACCGAAGGGTCGGGAAACACTTCGACTTGCGGGGTCGTTAAAACCAAAAAATGAAGTCGTCCACGGAACTAGATACCGGGTCTACGGACCCAGGGGTAGGGATATCTGCCCCGGCGTCTGCAGCTGTCGCCATGCAGCCAGGCGTATGCCCTCCCAGCAGGACAGGCCGACTCAGCTCGGCTGGTAGGGCGCCAGTCGTGGCCTGCGAAGTAAATTCCGCAGGTGGAGAGAGGGTTGGAGTTACTAACTCCTCCCAGAGTTCGTACAGGCGGTAGTCGTGCGTCCTTCCGCAACTCCAGATGGTCATGGAGAGAGGAACCCGGATTGGAAAAGGCGACTCTCTGGTGCGGCTAGGCAATTAAAAGCCAAACAACGCCAGAGAGCTGCCTCTCACATCACTGGGACCCCCTCCCCGGACAGTCAACAAACCGCTGACAACAGGGACCCTCAGTTGAAGCCAGCCGCTACACTTGGTTCACAAGGACCGGGCAAGCGACTGCGCTCTCCTGAGGAGATGACCCAGGTTGGATTGGCGAAGAAAAACAAGACAAACGGTTCTAAAATCAAGGGATCTATTCCCAGCGATGACATCCCGTCGTGCTCGTCCAATGTAGCGTTTCGGCCTGCACTGTGAAATGCAGGGGCCCGCGCAACAAAAAGACAGGGTCGCGATGGGGAGTCTACGGCGAAGAGGTCGAAGGCGGATGGCAAGACGTATGCGGGGGTGGCACGTGAATCGATTGATGACAAACGCAAGTTTGCCATCATCGATGAAAGCCAGCCCTGTGGAAAGATTGCTGAGGATAAAAGGGGGCTGCTGGAGGAAGTGTGGAATGACGCACTTGCGAACTCGATTATCGAGTCTTCTGACAGCACCCCCGAAATCCATCTGGAATACTACAGATTTGTCCGCGGAGTCTATAGGATCACCGTGGTGTGTTTGGACTGTATCGGCACCCTGCGCGATCTGGTGGAAAGGTTGCCTGAGCAGACGCTAAGCTACGGCTTGTGGCTATGAGCGACATATCCGTTCTGCGTAAGGCAACCTTCTTCGTCAGAGCAAACGGGGCGAAGCGACCCACGTGTGATATCCTTAGGATTCTGGCGAGGCAGAACCGTGGGCTGAGAGTGGAACTTTGGGAGGTGTTCCACAGGGATGAGATGACCGATGGAAACCTCGTCGTTGTGGGCATTGACCAGAACTCCATCACGACACTGGAGAAGTCTGGGGGTCGTGCCTTCTTCCTTACGTCATCCGTGACCATTAAGCTGGGCGGAAAACCTGTCGGAGCTGGGGCCCAATCCGGGAAACAGCAATCCAAGGGCAATCTTCCCAGCCGGGTCGAGGAGGATAATAAGGATAAGGTCGAGGCCGCGGGCAGTATGGAGGTTGAGGTCGACCCGACCAAAGAAGAAGGGACGAGCGGAGGAGAGGACGAGGGCCTATCAGAATTTTCTGATGATACCCTTACGCCCTCTCAGGAGGATGATCTACTCGCCCAATGATTCTGCTTACGCAGATCAACCTCCATAGGAGTCGACTGGCGACGGCTGCGCTTATGGAGAGAATGGAAGAAGGTAAGACGCACATCGCACTGATCCAGGAACCCTGGACTGTAAATGACAGGGATGCTGGTTGGGGTGACTAGCGATACCAAATATTTTATACACTCAATGCAGGCTGCCCTAGAACCTGTATTATCTGTAAAAAGGACTTTAACTTTTCTTTCTCCACAGAACTGTCTTCCTCAGACGCCACCACAATTTTTGACGGGAGCGGTGGCCTCATGCTGTCTTCAGTATATCTCCCGCATGACTCCCCGGAACCTCCACCCTCCGAGGAACTGCTGAGGATTACAAGGTTTGCTGCCGAAAGAGGTAAGAAATTCATAATTTGTACAGATGCCAATTCTCACCATACAACATGGGAAAGCTCCGACTGTAATGCTCGGGGACATGCCCTATTTGAATTTATTAATGCGTATGATCTTCTGACCCTAAACGTTGGTTGCTCTGCCACCTTCATCACTAGAGTCAGAAATGAAGTACTTGACATAACTCTTTGCTCTAAAAACATACTTGACATAGTCCAAGACTGGCATGTCTCTAGCAGACATTCCTTCTCGGATCATAGATACGTCTGTTTTAAACTATCTATCCCTAACATACCCCCACCTATGTTTCGCAACAAATCGAAAACTAAGTGGGCTCTATTCAGAAGACTTTTAGAGAATGCGTTAGACGTATCTCCCGCACCCCCCTTTAAGTTCTATATATAACATTGACGGGGAGGTCAAAACCATAACAAATAGCCTTATACGAGCATTCGAAGAGGCTTGCCCTCTTCGCACCCGAGAGTCTTTCAAGGAAAAACCCTGGATGACAGGGGCTTTGAAAAACTTAAAAAGGGATACTCGGAGACTTTTCAGTAAAGCTAAAAGATTAAATACTACAGAGCATTGGGATCTCTACTACCAAAAACTCAGTGTATACAAAAAGAATATGCGCTCCGCAAAAAGAGGGTCATGGCGACTCTTCTGTGCTCAAGTTGATTGTGTTACAAAAACCGCAAGAATTAAGAAATACCTTTCGAAAACCCACTCCCAACCGGAACTCCTGATAGACAGGCAGGGGGTTAGAGCAGGTAACTCTGAGGACTCTTTAAAGATTCTAATGGAGGAGCACTTCCCAAACTGTTTCGTCAACTCAGATGAGACGATGCTATGGGAAACTTCTCAATACTCCCACAACTTAGCCATCACCACCGATTGGTGGGGAAGGCAATTCATAGCTTCCAGCCATATAAAGCCCCAGGGCAAGATGGAGTTTTCCCAGCCCTACTACAACGGGCAGTGGATCTCCTGGACGTCCGTCCAAACAGGCTTTATGAGGCATGCCTTATTCAGAGCTATACCCCCCTCACATGGCAAGAATCAAGAGTAGTTTTCATACCTGGTAAAGAAACCTACTCAACCCCTAAGGCATATAGACCCATAAGTCAAATGTCCTTCCTACTGAAAACAATGGAAAGCATATGCGACACCATGGTTAAGGAAAAAATCCCTTATGAGCAGCTGAAATTTAAGCAACATGCATACATAAAGGGTCGATCCGTTGAAACCGCCTTACATGAGGTAGTTAACAAAATTGAAAGGTCTATGGACCTAAAAGGACTCACTCTAGCAGCCTTCATAGATGTTGAGGGTGCTTTTAATAACGTTCACACTGACACACTGATCTCGTCCCTTGCCTCATTTGACGTAGACCCGGCTATTTTACACTGGGTACGTCATATGTTGTGCAACAGATCCATCACTTGTCAGCAGGGCAATATTACCCTAAGGGGAAGGGTGTTTCGTGATACCCCACAGGGTGGCATTCTCTCACCGCTGCTCTGGGTCGTCACCATAAACAGTCTCCTAAGAAGACTAACCGAGGCTGGTTTACATGCTGTCTGCTACGCAGACGACATCGCCATCCTTGCCTCGGGGACACATCCTCTTCTCCCTTCTAGACGAATCCAAGAAGCCTTGGATATCTCGGCTGAATGGTCATCACCTAGGGGATTAAATATAAACCCCCAAAAAACTGAAATCTGTCTCTTTACTAGGAAAAGGAAGCTACATAGCTATCCTCTTCCACAGGTAAACGGAGAGATACTGGCACTTACAGGTCAAGTCAAGTACCTTGGAGTAATCCTGGATTCTAAACTTAACTGGAAGGCACAAATAGCTAACAGAGCCACAAAAGCCGTTAGGGTTTGGGCAACCTGCAGAAGATGTATTGGTCCTACATGGGGACTTCGACCAAAGATGACCCACTGGATTTTCACCAGCGTTGTACGACCAATACTCACATATGCGTCACTTGTATGGTATACAGCTTTGGGACGAAAATGTAACATCAAACCACTCGAGAAAAAACAACGGGCGTGTTGTCTCGGCATTTCAGGTGTGATGTCTACCACTTCGACCAAAGCAATTGAGACGATTCTAAAGATACGCCCAATACAAATTTAAGTTAAATATGAGGCCGCGGTCGCAGCGGCTCGACTAAACGTCCTTGGGGGATGGCTCAATTCCGAGACATTAACCAATCACCAAACCATAATTAACTCAATTCCTAATACTGTTTCTACAGGTAATTTGAACTGCGACCGCATCCCGGAGGAAATCAATCACACCGCCGCAAAGTTCGCTTTCCCGACTAGGGAGAAATGGGACAACGGTCAGGTATTGTCTAGCAATCCGGGGATCCACCTCTGCACTGACGGATCAAAACTAAACGGTCACACTGGAGCGGGCTTTTTCTGTGAAGCCTTTTCTGCAAAAGAAAGCCTTCGTCTGCATGACCACAACACCGTCTTTCAGTCGGAAGTAGTGGCTATAACAGAAGGGACTAAATTTATACAAAGCACTCACTGTGTAGACAAGTGTATTAAAATTTTCTCAGACAGCCAAGCTGCCATTAGAGCTTTATCCACGGACAAGGTGAAATCCAGAGTGGTTCTACAATGTAAAGAGGCCCTTGCTGATCTCTTACTTGTTAACACTGTGGACATTATCTGGGTCCCAGGACACTGTAGCATTGAGAGGAACGAAATAGCCGACGAATTGGCGAGAAATGGATCAGAAATGGACACAATCTCAGTCATAACCGGCAGACCTTTCCAATTTCTAAGAAACGAGATGAGCTCATGGGCTTATCGACTTCACAAAAAATCATGGGAAGAATCGAGCGTGGGCCAAGCAACTAAATGTCTATGGGGCCCCCCGAACAAATCCAAAACAAACAAAATTCTAACGCTCAATAAAAAGGAGTTAAAACAATACACAGGCATCCTCACGGGCCATAATGAGCTAAGAGGTCATCTTTTCAAGTTGGGAAGAGTCGACTCTTACTTCTGCAAGGCCTGTGAGGAAGAGACAGAGACGCTTGAACACTACTTGTGTCACTGCCCGGCATTTGCCGGACTTAGATTCATCCACTTTGGAGCTCCGCTTATTTCATCATTGAAACAACTGGGAAGCTTGATGGAAAGTACTAAGAAAATTTGTCAAATCCACGGAATTTCTAAACTCCACTGAGTAACATAACAGCTACAACACATTATAGACGACTCATGATCCGAGGGGTCACAACGGGCCAACTTTATGACCTAGGTGTACTCTGGCCGATGCACAGAGGGGTTTTTCCCCCCTCCTTCAATCAATCAATCAATCAATCAAAAGTTCACGCACACAAACAAAAAATGATACCCGTCCATTTCGTTCACAACCTAAAAATAAAAAGAAATTTTGTTAAAATAATAACAAGAACACTTTAATATTCATGAATACAAAATTCATTTAAAAATGTTTATAAAACCATTGTCTTCTGGTTTATAGTTGAGTGATGTCTATTCTTTTATAGGAGTCTTTACTGCGAGCTAGTTTAATTAGAATGAATAAGCATGGCTTGGCGTCATTTTCACTACAGACTAGGGATGTCAATCCCGGGATCCCGGGATCCCGGGATTTGAGTCAAATCAGTCCTGAAAACTCATCCCGGGATCATCGTTAAATCCCGGGATTTTCGGGATTACAAAAAACGCTAGTAGATCAATTTTAAATAGTTTATTCAAAAGTCTTTCAATGTTTGTGTACACATTTTGTGAAAAAGTAAATCTAACATTTAATCAAGGTTTGAAACCTAAACGAATAACGGTTTCGATTTCGGTTTTTTCCGCGTTTTGGTTTCGGTTTTAGGTTTTTATTACGAAACGGTTTCAGTATACCGGTTCCAAGTTACGGTTTCGGTTTTGATTTCGGTTTTTGTATAAAATTTCTTTTAATTCCATATTTTTCAAATAACTTAACATTGCACTATGGGACATAAGCTTAGTCTAGCTCGCCGAAAATTGTACAAGAAAAAATTTTTATTTTGGGAATTCGAAATTTTATTAAATGACATTAAACATGCTTTGTATTTAAGATCTTCTATATAAAATAAAATATGTTTTCCTGTTTCCTTTTATGCTTTTTTAAAAACCGTTTTAAACTGATATAAAACCGAAACGGTTTATTTCTGATTTTCGTATAACGGTTTCGATTACGGTTTCGGTTTTAAATGGATATCGGTTTTAAACGGATATCGGTTTCGGTTTCGGCTACGGTTTCAATCCTAGGATTTAATGGACTAAAATCTTAAAACACTGACGTAAATAATAATGAATTACATGCTTTTTGACTTTGAACAAATTCACAAATTTTTAAAAATTACGTCACTTTCGACTAATAACACTGTTCGGCAATCATTTTCTCATATCATGCCTATATAATTTTAATGTACTGATTCGAACTTCGTTTTTAGTTTTTTCCGTATACGTAATGTTTTGGAGAAAAATGCAATTAATTATTTTTGCATTTTTCACTGCATTTAAAAACAAACTTTTTTTTTATAAAAAGACTAAACAGCCATTGAATAAAAATTAAAATAGTTATTGCCCATGAACAAGTCAACTTCGTCGTTTGAGATTTGGTTGCAATAACCGGTTAAATCACATACAACTTAAATAATTTTGAAATTAAAAGTTCAAATATTTCAAAATATGTAAAACTATTTATTTTTTTTAAATTATATTTTTTTTTATAAAATATTGTTTTCCACGAAAAACCAATATCCCAATAACAAATTTTGTTGTTCATTCAAAATTTTAATTTTCTTATATTTGTACTAAAAAATAAATTTTAAATAAAAAGTATTAAAAAATGTTTGATGATCAACTGGGGTTTATATATCGCGGATTTAGTATACCATATTTGAATACCCAACCTGAAAACAGATGCATTTGAATATATGACTTTTGTTTGACTTAAGCATTATAATTGTTTATTATTTAAACACAGATATGGTTATTTTATGTCTTTGCTATTATTTTTTTTAATCCCGGGACTAATCCCGGGATTCAAATTTTTTAGTCCCGAAATTTCGGGATTGAAAAATAGTCAGGGATTGACATCCCTACTACAGACTAATAGTCGCAAGTTTCAACCAGATGTGCTTAAAATTAAATGAATATTGTGTAAAAATAAACAAATGATGTGTAAATTTACTACGCGTGTAATTTTAAATATTCGAAATATTAAAATTAAACATTTTGTGCTTAATATCACACAACAAAGGTTTAAAAATAAAATGTATATGTACATGTAAATAGCTGTAACATTAAACAATAATTGTCTAAATCGTTTTTGTACACACTCATATACACATATGTGCACAAAATTCGCAAATTTACACAAAAAAATACACACTATTACGGAGTAATTTTAAAATCAGTTTTTAGAGTGTAATAACCTCATTGCAGCAATGAGAGTGCTCACAAGTGACGAATAAATGAGATGCCTTTTTATTCTTACGATAATTGAGAATAAAAATGAATAAAAATTAGCTTTTTTTGACAGCGAAACGAAAAAAACGCAATTTATAGGATGATTAATAATCAAAATACCTGTGTAACAAATATTCGGCTTCTTAGTATTACACATAAATTTATTTCAAAAGTTTACTACTATTTAACACAAGTTTTTGGAATTGAAATTTAATTGATGTTTTATGTGTTTTAATCAGTGATGCAATCGAAATTCCACAATTGGTGGGGAATTTTAGTCTTAGCGGGTAATCGGGGAATAGACCACTTTTGGTGGGGAATATCAAATTAGGATCTGTTACATTTTCTACATTTTTAAGGATTGGAATATATGGGCATATTGCAACTTTTGGTCAAATTTCATATTAACATTCGAAAACAAACGTTTTTACTTTTAGATGCAATATCTCAGTACAATAAATAATGATTGAAATGAAATTAAACAACATGCATTAAACAGCATTAACGATTTCCATTCTTTGGGAAAATAATGAATTGAAAATCGTTTGTTTAAAATTTTGCATGTAAAATCGGATTCGATCGAAATTTGAAACATGCCTCTATATTAATAATAATATAATAGTCCAATAAGAACTTAGGCCGCGCTATCTCACCATTTTGAGCTGTGTGTGTTATATTTGTACTCAAAGTGGTGGGACCTACAGTTTATTACCGAATCCGAACGGCGGGTGAGAGCTTTTCATAGGCAATGTTTTACTCTCGTAGGTGTTCCATTTACTGCCAAGCGCGGTATAGAAAAATGTGTCTATGAAAAGATGTTGTTAGCTCCAGTCCAGGCTTGAACCGGGGACCTTTCGGCTCGCAGTCCAACGCACTAACCACTGAGCTACCGCGGCTATCTATATTACAATCATTAAAAATTTAGAAAAGGTGAGAGTTCATAATTTGGCTTCTAATACACAAAATCTAATAAATACGATTCCTGGATCCAGTTAAATTTAATTAAACAAAAATGTCTGTATACTTTTTTTAATTTAACCGTCTGATGTTTTGTTTTTAAATTAGAAGGTAGACTGATGTGGCTGGTTTCTGGTTCAAGGATACATTTTTAGTTAATGTAAGACATACAAATTTAACATGCCCCTTAATAGTGGAAAAAATATTGTTTTCAATATTTTAAAGATTGCGATAATTGGAAATTTTATATTTCGAACTAAAAATACCAATGACAAAAATGTAGTAAAAAATTGTCAAAAATAAAAATCGAAAATAATATATTGTTACGAAAATTCAGACTACGGAAAACTGTTCTACGAGTTCGTATCGCTGGATTGTGTACAAAATAAAAACGCACTTATAATTGGTTTTAACTAGTATTATTTCAACTAGTATTAATTAAATTTATTTATTTAAATAGCAACTTTAAGAATAATCACTTATATCAACTGCTGAATTACTACAATTTATCTTTACAATGTTCACTCACGAGACGCACTAGTTCACTATTAAATCACAACTGAAGTACAGTGCCTCAGATGCGCGGCCTTATATACTGCAGGCATCAGTTCGACACGTTTCGACAAGCTACGACTTGTTTCGAGAACCTTCTACTCGTTTCGTGAATGACGCATGCTATTGGCATCTCCTTCGCACTCATGTGTTTTAATGTGCTGATCTTCCATCTCTTTCTCGCACATTGCATAGTGCGCTGAATGATCTTCCGTCTCTTTCTAACACATGGCTTAGTGCGCTTAATTGTCTTGCGTCTCATTTATTATTGTTGATTGCTTGCACAGTGGAGCAAATTACCTCTTTTCGTAACAATATATTTACAACTGCAAATTTGTTTATACATTTCTTTAAATAGATAAATTTAATTTTCGACATAGTTTTCTTCTATTCACTAAAGTGTATCTACATCTATTTCCCATTTTTAGTACTAAAGTACAACGTTTAATACTATTAATTTGTTTAATATGATCCAATTTTTCTGTCACTTTTTAATTAAGTTTAAACTAGATGTAATTGCATCTATAGTCAATTTTTTACCAATATATAAAATTTCATATTAACTGAGTACTAATTGTCTATCTCTCTGTAAAGTTTACTGAAATTCGGACATTTTTATTTGGAACTATATATTTTTGATTTTTGCTAATTTTCACTGTTGAAAAAAGATTTTACTTAAATTATAAACAATTGATAAACACTAAAAGAAAGTATATTGAAAAGAGTATTTTTATATATTGCATATTTATCTATTTTTATTATAGATATCATCAAAGTGGAAGGGTCGTCTGCATTAAACAAATGCATGGAAGGAAGCAAAACAACGGCAAACAAAAGACGTTTTAATACAAAACGCAAAACAAACATTACATTCATCGCAATAAAAATTAAAACTATAGAATTTTGGGTTTTTTTTGGTTTTATTTGGTCTAATTTTGGTTAGTTTACTATTTATTTAACCGTCACTAACCTCAAAATTAAAACAGTTTATGTTACGTAAAATATTTCGTTAATTTACCAGTAATATAATCGTCACTTATTACCAAACGAACAGTGACAATAATTCAATTGTAAACGAGAGAGAAAGAGATAACAATTCACACGCACACAAAAGTTTCGGTCATTTATTTCCCGACGCTCTTAAAAACGTTATAGAAACTTTTACTGAAACTTTCAGTTTTGTTACTTGTAATATTACGTGACCGGTAGTGTTCTTGCTGGGATGTGTACTGGTTTCTGGTTCAAGGATAAATTTTAAGTTAATGTAAGACCTAATAGTTGAAAAATATTGTTTTCAGTATTTTAAAGATTGCGATAATTGGAAATTTAAAATTTCGAAACTAAAAATACAAATGACAATAATGTAGTAAAAAATTGTCAAATATAAAAATTGAAAATAATATATATTTACAACTGCTAATTTCTTTATACATTTCTTTAAAAGGTTAAATTCGTACATGTTGATTTGAAACTATATATTTTTGATTTCTGCTAATTTTCACTGAAGAACTGGACCTTAATTAATAAATATAGCATCACTTGTAATGAATATTTGTTCTATTTCGATTTTTAATAAAAATGTAGTAAAAACACTATTCTCAGTGTGTTATAAATTACATTCGTGTGGGGAATTTTATAGTTAATTGGGAAATTTTGTTATGTTACGTAGGCAATGAAAATATGAGTTGGCATGGTTTTAGGTGCAGTGGTGGATCCAGAAGTACGGCTTGGGAGCGATTGGATTTTTTGCGCCTTTTTTCCAAAATTTTCAAAAATGTTCCCCAAAAATTTATATTTTTATATTGCGGCCTTTTTATATTTTCTCATCTAATTCAGTGAATAATGAATTATGCACAACTGTACTTCTTTACACCAACTTTTTTCTTTAAACCACCAGTTTTATTTGGTTAAAAATGAAAAAAATAGGGTCTGTGGTTCCCTAAAAAATCGAAAACCGGTGCACCTACCTATTTGGTCATATGGGTACTCATATGAAAGGTAATAAAGCCACATTTGTAATTATGTGGTTCTTTTAATGATTTGATAGCCATAACGATTAGGATTTGTAATTATGCAAAAAAATATTGTAATTATGAGAAAAATATTTAATTATTTATCTAAATACTAAAACGAAATTTGTAAATGAAGGCAGCTACATTAAAATTTTAAATTTCCTAGAAGTTGCCAAATAGTTAATTCTAATATTTCGTAGCGAAGTTATATGGAGGAAGCGCCGCAGACGAAATTTTATATAAAAAATATTTTTTATTTTTAAAACATAAATACAAACGTATATAATAGACTCCTGAGTTTGGGTACCCACACTTGTGTATATATGTTATTTGTGTATAAAATGGACTCTTCTACATGTTATTCGTCCTGAATTCACTGCACACAAAAAAATAATAGCTTGGCGTGCAGTTGTTTCAAAGAATATTCATTTGCATCTTCCAAATGTAGTTAGCCTCAACTGTTATTCATTTGTAGTAAACAATAGTATGAAGTGTAACCAACTATTAGTCGAAGCAACTGCAAATTGATTGGGGAAAAAAACTTTTTACCCATTTATAATTTTTGTATATCCATTGCTACGGCAACTAAATTCAAAATGAGATATAACCAATATTTAGTTGACTCAACGTATATTTAGTTATGTTTACTAAATGATATAACATTAGGTTGTAGCAACCAATATTTATTTGATTCAACTGCGGAATCAGCTGTTTTGCAAAGCCAAAGCAGGACAACATCAGTCGCACATGCTTCATATTTTTCACTCGTTGTTTTGAGTTTGTTTTAAAGCTTGTTTGTTGTTACTGTACGGTTTTTTCATGCCCAAATACTTTCTTCAACAACGGACATACTATTGCACAGAGTTCATGCAATTTATTTCTATCTGTTGTGTTTCTATATGCAACGTGTTGCAAACATGAAGTCAGCAGCACAACGAATCGTTAGGTTGTAGCAACCTAATGTTCGATATCGGTAACGCTGTTGTGACGCTGAAAATAATTACATATTAATCGTGAGATCATTACCTTTTTTTTCAGTACCTACATGTTCATATAGGTAGATGTATAAGTTTTCGATTTATTAGGGTACCAGAAGTCCCACCGCACCCTATTTAGTCTAGGAACCAAACCAAAGAGGGGATAGTTTGAAGAAAAAATATTTCACTTTATCGGGTTAGGTAAAGTTCAGCCATTTTTTTTATTTGTTTGGAGATTTTGAGATTTTTTACTAAAAGTAACGATTTTTTCTATATGTCTTAAAATATCTCAACAATATATCTCTGAAATTATATTTGACTTTTGAAAATATTTATCAATAATAATATAACATATAAATTTGAAAACAATAATCATTTTTGGTCTCTGATTTTAGGTAGGTATACATATCTCAGAACCCTTTGAAAACAAAAATCAGTTTGTGTATCATATTAAAGTTGATCAATACCGACATCTCGTTTGTAAATTACTTCAGGTATACACAATGTATTTTTAATGATTATTTTCACTTTTGATTATTTTCAGCATATTTCGGAAATCATAAATCCAACATATTTTATTTTTTTTAAAGTACAAAAGTTGTACCAAGTTGGACGTTTCACCTATGTTTTTGTACTATTTTTTTTAAGAAGTAAAAGGAATAGTTACTTGACCAATTATTTTATAATTTAAATTTTTAATTTTTAAAACCAGTTGGGAAGGTTAGATCACATGGGAAATTTTAAAGTAGGTTTTAGTATGATAGTTAGGATTATCAAAATTATAGTCGGTCTATGCCGACTATAAATACCCTACACATATGTGTGGTTACCATTAAAAGTGGTATATAGGTCACCAGGGTATACGAATCCTGAAAATAACTACAAACTTTCAATCGCTGAAGAATGTCCATTCATTTGATACCCATATTTACAAATGGGTAGGTGTACCGAATTTTCCTTTTTTTTTGGAACCACAAGTCGTTTTGAAACCATTATTTTCATGTATTTGAGCATGAGTCAATATATATTTGACCAAAAAAAGTTTTCCTAAGCACGTATACAGTAAAATTGATCTGTAGATATAAATTTTATACGAGGTATTTGAACATAAGTGGTCGGTTCTCAGGTCACAATAGACCGATCATTTTCTTGTTCAGACAGCTTTGATATATAAGTAATCTAAATATAAAGTTTCATTGCTGTAGCTCTTCTATTTTTTCTGTAATCGTGATTTCACCAGACAGACAGACGGACATCGACTCAGGAAGTCATGCTGATCAAGAATATATATACTTTTCCATACCGGAGATGCTTCCTTATGGGTGTTACAAACGGCGTACCAAACTGAATATACCCTTTCACTTTTAGTGTAGGGTATAAAAATATTAAAAATCACCATATACATTTGTACAAAAATTAGGGTTGTGCGATTAATCGATTAATAAAATTATATGTGTTGAGGTTTAAGTGTTTTATTAAATTGAATCTGGTTACAGTGTTAGAAACGCAAAAACGTGCTTGCTCGAGAAAGTACAAAAAAGGAATGAAAAATACAATGGCTGTTAAATAAAGTGTTGCCATATTGAGCAACATTCACGTTGGATCTGGGTTACCAATCATCAACACGACCCCTCAACGTGGATGTCACTTTACAATTTTTAAATTTAATTAATGTTCATCAAAGTTACACAATTAATATGTTTTATCTTTGACAAATTTTTAGTGAGAATATCTGCCACCATATCGTTGGTCGGACAGTATTGTAAAACTATTTCATTGTTCTGAATGACCTCTCGTATATGGTGGTACTTGATGTCCACGAGCTTACTTCGCTTATGGTATACTGGGTTTGTTGCTAACTTTTGCGCCCCTTGATTATCGATGTGCAAAATAACTGGTTCGCCTTTAGAATATCCCAGCTCCATTAACAGTTTTCGCAAATATACTGCCTCTTTTGCTGTTTCGAACGCCGCCATATATTCGGCTTCAGTGCTGCTAAGCGCCACGGAGTTCTGCTTCTTAGATTCTCATGATACTAAGCAGTTGCCTAAAAAGAATGAAAAACCGGTATATGATTTCCGATCGGAGGCATCACCGGCCCAGTCAGCGTCTACGTACCCTACAATAGATGCCTTTTGCGCCACACCATACTCCAACTTGTATTCTGCCGTTCCAGCGAGGTATCGTAGTACATGTTTAACTGATTGTAGATGTTCATGATGAGGATCAGAATTTCTTTGAGCCAATTTCGAAATCGAATGTAAAATATCTGGTCTTGTTGTTATAGCCAAATACATCAACGTGCCAATCATTGACTGATACTGATGTATGTCAATTTTCTCACAGTCACCTGAACACTGCACCTGATGACCTGGGTCTAGAGGAACGGTTACTGGTCTGCAACTATCCATGCCAAATCGCCGCAACATGTCTTTTATGTTTGACTTAATTTGATGGCACCTGTCTCCCCACATCGATCTATTTCAATTCCCAAAAAATGGTGTAGAGTTCCTTTATCAGATACCTCAAATTCAACGCAAATTTGCTCAATTCCGTAATGGTTGCAGCCTTTAGCCACTAACCGTGCCTTATGCCGCTCAATTTCACCATGCTTATTTATTTTTAAAGCAAATACCCATTTGCATGGTATCGCCCTGCGCCCGTCCGGCAAATCTGCAATCGTCCATGTTTTGTTTTTCCTTAATGACGAGATTTCTGCCTGCATAGCTTTTGTCCATGCCTCGCTATCAACACAAGAAGTTGCCTGGTCTACTGTCTGCGGAATTTGTATTTCAACAATGCTGTTTAATTCATTAAATGGTTTTCTCGGTCTTCCCTTTTTGTTTCAGTTGAACAATTTTCAGTTTCTTCTTCGCGCTGTTGTTCTTCTGATTGACTGTCATCATCAGCTGTGTCAAAATTATCTTCTTGCTCTTTAGCATCTGTTCCGCAATTGCTTCTATAATTTTCGCCCCCACTACTGTGTACGATTTGATCTGCAACATGTTCGACTGGATCTGTCACCACATCGACTGGATCTGCAACATGTTCGACGTCGGCATCATCAATACACATTATTTGGTAGTCCTTTGGTTCATGCTCATACTGCTGTTCGTCTTCATAGCTATTGTTGTTGTTTTTGAATGCATTTTCATCAAATAAAACATCACGACCTTCGAATATTTTTTGCGTTTTTTCGTCAAAAAGTCGAAATGCTTTTGCTACTGTTGAATAGCCAACCATAATAAACTGCTCGCCTTTTGCTTCAAACTTATTTTTATTAGCTTTGTTCAAAGCAACTGCGTATGATCCAAATGCTCTGAAATGCTTAACATTTGGTTGCCTGCCACACCAAATTTCAAACGGAGTTTTGTTCTGCAATATTTTTGTCGGACATCTGTTGCGCATGAATGTGGCTGTCATAACAGCCTCTGCCCATAAGCGCTGTTGTACAGCAGAATGTATTAACATAGAACGAGCCATTTCTACTAAGGTTCGATTGGCGCGTTCGGCCACACCGTTCTGTTGTGGCGTGTATGGAACGGTAAGCTGTCGCTGTATTCCATACTTCAGTAAGTATGATTCGAACTCTGCATTGACGTACTCTCGTCCATTGTCTGTACGCAATGTTTTGATGTTGCATCCAGTTTGACGTTCAACATGCAATTTAAATAGTTTAAATTTCTCCAAAGCTTCACTTTTTGCCTTCATGGTATACACATAGATTTTCCGCGATTTATCATCAATAAATGTTATTAAGTATCTTGCTCCACCAACTGACTTAATCCTGAACGGACCGCAAACGTCGGAGTGAATCAACTGAAGCAAATTCTCCGATCTATGTTCAGTTTCTGTTGGAAAGGGTAGTGCGTGAATCTTGGATATCATACATGTTTTGCAACTTTCGTTCTCATTGCTTGTAATACGCATTCATGTCACCATTCCCTTTTTTGATAAATCGTATAAACTTCAATGATTCAGATGACCGAATCTGTTGTGCCAGACTGCATTCATGTTACTTGTAGCAGCGAACGCATTCTCTGTAGAATTCTGCACTGTAACTCGGTAACGTGTCGCGCGTTCCCATAGCTATTACGAAGTTTTCGTTTTTCGGTAGACTGGACATCAACATTATAACTAGCAGCTCATCCTGCAGTTCTATCCCCGTTTCTGCGAGTTTTTCTGTTATCTCCGCAAAGGCGTTCAAATGTACTGCCACGTTTCCACCAGCGGTCATGTGGAGTCCTAGTAAGCGTTTGTAGAGACACACTTTCTGTATTGGACCTTTCGGCTGATATGTCGTTTGAAGCTTCTTCCAAGCTTCGGCTGACGTTTTTGCATTTTTTATATAACCTAACTGCGTTGGCTTCACGCTCAGTATGATGGACGCCAGTGCTTTTTCATCATCTGAGTTCCATTTGTCGATTGTTGATTGTTCTGTCAATGACTCCTTTTTTAACTCGCCGTTGACTACACGCCAGAAGCCACTATGCACAAGCACGCTTCTCATCTGCACACACCAACTATCGTAATTGGCGTCATTCAATTTGTCGATTTGAAATATGTTGTTCATCGTGCGTTCAAGTTTTAATACACATATTTAGTTAATAATTGTTACGGCAACTGGGCCCATAACCTGTTGAGGTTTAAGTGTTATATTAAATTCAATTTGGTTACAATGTTAGAAACGCAAAATCGTGCTTGCTCGAGAAAGTACAAAAAAGGAATGAAAAATACAATGGCTGTTAAATAAAGTGTTGCCATATTGTGCAACATTCACTTTGGATCTGGGTTACCAATCTTCAACAATATGATTAATCAATTTCCTGATAATTGATAGATTAATCAAATTTTTCGATTAACCATAACATTGATTTATCAATATATCAGGATTCTGATTAATCAAATTTGTGATTAATTGATTAATCAGAACTTTTACGTCTCGAAATATTTAAAAATAATTTACTATATGGTTCTTGAACATTAAAAACACTTTCTTTTAATTATCAATTATTTTAAAAATAAAATGTCACTTTATTTAAGTTGACAAAAATTTCAAATGCTATTGAATAAAATTAAATCATTTACAATTAATCAGAGTTCTGATTAATCAGAGTTCTGATCGAATAATCAATTAATCAGAGTTCTGATCGAATAATCAATTAATCAGGATTATGATTAATAAAGATTTTGATTAATTGATTAATCGCACAGCCTTAACTAAAATTATTTAAGCAAACAATCTACACGCAGCAATCCCTAACTATAATTTTTAAATTTAATTAAGGTGAAAAAAACTTAAATTTGCAGAATTTTCCAATCTTCAAGGGGTATCTAAAACAGTACGCAAAACCAAAAATGTTGTTGAAGAGGGAAACAAGGATACCTAAAAAAATTTTTTCTAACTTTTTAAATTATAATTTTAAACAATCATTATAGCGCAGTGCCGATTGGACAGAGTACCGATAATTAAAAAATATATTTTGTGAATAATTGATTTTTAATTATGAAAAATAAACAAAAACATCTAAAACTATGAGTTGTCGAACTTTTATCGAATTTTTAAAAATGCTATTTGAACTTTTAGTTTTAAAACGAATATAAACATATTTTCTAAAAATTATGACGCATTATCATAAACAATTAAAGTCAAATTTAAATTTCAAATCATCTTTTTTCTCCAGTCTTTCAAAATTACAAAAAATAGGTCAAAATCTCTTTTGTATGGTTATTCATATTTATATATCTCTTAAATTAGAAATGCTAGAAACTCCGTTGATAGTTCGTTTTAAAACTAAAAAGTTTGTAGCTTCTAAACTTGAACATGTGGCCAGTGGTCATTATCCTTGCACTTCAAAATTAATGTCCTTATAAAGGACCCTTTTTAAAATTCTGAAAAAATTATATATTTTGGTTGATTTAATACAAATGTTAATGTCAGATTTGAAGATGGTATTTTGATGGCATGATATTGTTACGAAAAGAGGTAATTTGCTTCACTGTGCATGCAATCAACAATAATAAATGAGACGCATACAATTCAGCTCACTAAGCAATGTGTTAGAAAGAGAGGAAAGATCATTCAGCGCACTAAGCAATGTGCGAACACCTAAGTGCGAATGAAATGCCAATAAGATGCGTCATTCACGAAACAAGTAGAAGGTTCTCGAAACGTGTCGAAGCTTGTCGAAACGTTTCGAACTGATGAATGCAGTATATAAGGGCGCCGCATCTAAGGCACAGCACTTCAGTTGTGATTTGATAGTGAACTAGTGCATCTTGTTGACGAACGTTGTCAAGATAAGTAGTAGTAATACAGCAGTTGTTATAAGTGATAATTAGCTGCGTTTTTTTTCATAATTTAAATTTGAGCTGGAACAAATTTTGTACGCAAAACAAAAACAATTTGAGCTCGATAAATCTATCTTGCTCAAACTTGTTTTTGTTTTGCGTATAAAATTTGTTTCGGCTCAAATTTAAATTATGAAAAAAACGCAGCTAATTATCACTTATAACAACTGCTGTATTACTACTACTTATCTTGGATGTCCAAGGCATTGATCTCGCGGAGGATGAGTTCGAAGTAGAAGCTGCAGCACCATCGTCGAAAAATCTGGATACTGAGCAAAAAGTACAGTCTCAAAGTTTTGATAGGAGCCAGTTGCTCGGAGCCATACAACAACAACTTCTAGAAAATTCAAATCAGATCAAAGCAGAACTTCGAGAAAATTCCAATCAGCTCAAATTAGAGGCACGAACTTCTAGAAAATTCTAACAAAATAGGACAGAAACTTCAGGAAAATTCGGAACAGCTGTAAGAACATTCTAAGCAGCTTCTGGAAGTTTCTTATACACTACATGGCAAAGTAAACGAACTTGAAGCGCATATGAATGATATAATAATAATAATAATAGTTTGGCACTACAGTCCTGTATAGAACTTCGGCCGAGCTCTCTCACCATTTTGAGCTGTGCGTGTTATATTTGTACTCAAAGTGATGGGACCTACAGTTTATTGCCGAATCCGAACGGCAGGTGAGAGCTTTTTCATAGGCAATGGTTTTACTCTCGTAGGTTTGCCATTTACTGACGAGAGGTAGCGCGGTATAGAAAAATGTTTCTATGAAATGATGTTGTTAGCCCCAGTCCAGGCTTGAACCGGGGACCTTTCGGCTCGAAGTCCAACGCACTAACCACTGAGCTACCGCGGCTACATATGAATGATGTTGATGATAAAATTCAAAGATTAGAAAATGGTATAGACAAATAAATCCAGGAAATAAAAAAAAGATTTGCATGTGTTGCAGATATATGGACCAACACCGCATGTTGTTAGTGGTATGACGCTAAAATCACTGATTTACGATGGAACCACAGCGTTTAACATTTTCAAGCTGCAATTTGAGATAACGGCTGTAAGTAATCGATGGAACAATGAGGACAGCGTAGCCGTACTTATCGTGGCGCTAAAAGGAGGCGCAGCAATATGGGTCAGAAACCGCATTAGCTTCTCATCAATACTTTAGGTGAAAGTCATCGGAAATGAATGAAATAAACGGGTTTAGAAAGATAAATTATTGAATTTTCATAATCAAAAACATTTTTTGTAATATTTTTGTTTTGAATATACGAAACACATGCTCAAACTTGAAAAAATATTTTTTTTTAAAGATTTTTTGAGCAGTATTTTTAAGTGCCTTTTTTTCGAAATATTTCGAACCAAAAATATATTATGTGATAACATTTTGAAAAGCTATGATATTCAGCTTACACTGTAAAAAATTAAAGAGTAGGTGCATATTTTAAATTCTAAAACTTATATTTGGTTAAACTTTTAACTATCGCGCTGTTCCTCGTCGAAAGAAATTTTAATGAATTTGTATAAACACTTTAATGGTCATTCATAAAAATGGATGCAGAAAGTGCGCATTTTTTCGCAAAATATGTCAGAGCCCAAAATAAACGACGGGTAAAAAAAATATATTATTTTTGTCAAAAATTCTAAAGCTAAAGAGCTAATTTAATTTTACTTACGTCCTGACAAATATTTCAATGTATATTTCATAAAATTTGGTTAGCCGTTCAGAATTTATAGTAATTTTTTTAATCGCATATTTTAAACTTTTAAATTTAATATATGAAATGTGCTGTTCGAAACAAGCGTCCTGTGATATCTACTACAGCTGCCATGCTGAGAGACACGAATTTGGATGTGGATTTGCGGTTGGCAAGAGACTCCGCCACCTTGTCTCTAAGTTTACGCCCGTGGACGAAAAGCTGGCAACAATCCGCATCAAGGCTAAATATTTCCATATCACCCTAATTTGTGCACACGCTCCGATGAACGAGAAAGATGACGAGACAAAAGAGCGCTTCTACGAGCGCCTAGACAACGCATACGAGCGCTGCTCCCGCCACGATATCAAAATCGTGCTAGGCGATTTTAACGCTAAAGAGGGCAGAGAAGCCATCTAAGTATTGTCCCACAATCGGAAAATTTAGCCTCCATGCCAACACTTCCGATAACGGAACGAGGCTAATCGACTTCGCCTCAGCACGAAACATGGTAGATAGTAGCACTAGATTCGAACATTACGATATCCACAAGGCCACATGGTTGTCGCCCGATCAAAAAACTCGAAACCAAATTGATCACGTTGTGATTGACGGAAGGTACGCTTCGAGCGTGATGGACGTACGCACTATCCGAGGTGCCAATAAGGACTCGGATCATTACCTTGTAGTAGCCAAGGTCCGCACACGCTTAAGCGCTGCGAAGAACGTACGGAACCAAACGCAGAGAAAGCTAGACGTCGGAAAGCTGCAATCACAACAGACAACGCAAGCCTTTTCCATTCGGCTCTCACACCTGCTTAGATAAAGCACTCCTCCTCTCGATGATATAAGCGCGCAGTGGAACCATATATCCTGCTCTATGCGTACGGCTGCAGAAGAGGTGCTTGGAATCCACCCTGCGTACAAATCCACCCTGCAGTCAGTAGCTACGCGAGCTGCGAAGGAGTGATGCAAAGAGAAGAGGAGGGAAGAGAGACGTCTTTTCAGGCTTAAAAAAAGTGAGGCAGAAAGACGTGAGTGTAAGGAGATTGAGATGCATGGGGACAGGAATGATGCTCGAAAATTCTTCTAGAAAATAAGACGCCTAGCCGGATGTTCAAAATCCGGAGCCTCTTCTTGTAAAGATGAGAACGGGAATTTAGTCACATATAGCCAGAGCACACTGAAGATATGGAGGAATCACTTCTCTAAACTGCTGACCGGCGATGATGACCGCGATTCCACCGATAGAGAAATAAACCCGGCAACACCAGTACTTGATGACGACGTTGAGATTCCGCCACCCGACCATGACGAGGTCAGCACAGCCATCGCTCGGATGAAAAACAACAAAGCCGCAGGTGCTGAATTGCTGAATTGTTTAAGATCGGAGGCGAAGAGCTAATAGAGAGCATGCACGAGCTCGTAAGCAGAATATGGTCGGATGAAAGCTTGCCAAGTGACTGGAACCTCAGTATACTCTGCCCAATCCTTAAGAAAGGGGATCCCACTATCTGCGCCAACTACCGTGAGATCAGCCTACTCAATATCGCATACAAGGTTCTATCGAGCGTATTATGTGAAAGACTGAAGCCCATCGTCAACAGACTGATTGGACCTCATCAGTGCGGCTTCAGCCCTGGAAAGTCCACCATAGACCAGATTTTTACATTGCGCCTAATCCAGGAAAAAACCCTAGAAAAACAGATCGACACCTACCACCTATTGTCGACTATAAAGCCGCCTTCGACACTCCGATAATGGAACGATTATACGCCGCAATGTCTTAGTTCGGTATACCTGCAAAACTTATAAGCCTTTGCTGGATGACCCTGAGCAACACACGTTGCTCAGTGAGAATAGGAAAAGACTTCTCCGAGCCATTTCATACCAAACGAGGTTTCAAACAGGGTGACTCCCTATCGTGCGACTTTTTTTAACTTATTGATGGAGAAAATAGTTCGAGCTGCCGAACTCCGTCAAAGCGGCACAATCCTCAACAAAAGTGTCATGCTGCTCGCATATGCCGAAGATATTGATATCATTGGCAGGAGCACACGAGCAGTCAGCGCTACATTCTCCAGATTGGAGAAAGAGTCGCGTCGAATGTGTCTAGCGGTGAACGAAGACAAGACGAAGTTCCTTGTGTCAACAAGCAAAAAAGAGTCCGTGCGTCTTGGACAAAAAGCTGATTTTGACACCCACAAGTTCGACATTGTGAAGGACTTCGTCTATCTGGGATCCAGCGTAAACAGCAACAACGACGTCAGCCTGGAGATCAAACGGAGAATAACTCTTGACAACAGGTCTACTTTGGGCTCAGTAGGCAATTGAGAAGCAGAGCCCTCTCTCGCCGTACAAAAATAACGCTCTACAAGTCACTCATCATGCCCGTCTTACTTTATGGTGCAGAAACATGGACGCTGGCCTCCACCGATGAGAGAGTACTGGGAGCGTTCGAGAGAAAGATTCAAGAAGCCAAAAGTATAGAACTGAAAAGTGTAGAAATTAAGTCTAAGTTTGAAATAAGAAATCAAATATAAAAACTATTCATTGGAAAATAATAAAAGCAGCAAAGAAGTAGTAAGTATAATTCAACGTTGGAAACAAAAAACATTTTGGCGCAGCCGGAGACTGGGAACCAAAAAGAAGGAAGAAAGGAAGGAGAAATTTTAGGGAAAAGGAAGCTACAAAAGAATTTTAAGTGAATATTACTGAAAATTATAAATTATGTGATAGAAATCAACCTAATTTAGAAAATTTAAAATATTTAAAATTCAAAAGGACATAATTGCAAATTTAAATCAAAATAAAATAAAATTTATAATATAAAGAACATGATTGCAAATTTAAATCAAAATAAAATGAAATTTATAGTATTGAGAACATAATTTCAAATTTTAATCAAAATAAAATAAAATTTATAATATAAAGAACATAATTGAAAATTTAAATCAAAATATAATAACAGTGAACTATTTAAACAAATTTAAATCAAAATAAAATAAAATATATAATATTGAGAACATAATTGCCAATTTAAATAAAATATAAATTGAGAATTTAGAAGCAGAGCCCTCTCTCGCCGTACAAAAATAACGCTCTACAAGTCACTCATCATGCCCGTCTTACTTTATGGTGCAGAAACATGGACGCTGGCCTCCACCGATGAGAGAGTACTGGGAGCGTTCGAGAGAAAGATTCAAGAAGCCAAAAGTATAGAACTGAAAAGTGTAGAAATTAAGTCTAAGTTTGAAATAAGAAATCAAATATAAAAACTATTCATTGGAAAATAATAAAAGCAGCAAAGAAGTAGTAAGTATAATTCAACGTTGGAAACAAAAAACATTTTGGCGCAGCCGGAGACTGGGAACCAAAAAGAAGGAAGAAAGGAAGGAGAAATTTTAGGGAAAAGGAAGCTACAAAAGAATTTTAAGTGAATATTACTGAAAATTATAAATTATGTGATAGAAATCAACCTAATTTAGAAAATTTAAAATATTTAAAATTCAAAAGGACATAATTGCAAATTTAAATCAAAATAAAATAAAATTTATAATATAAAGAACATGATTGCAAATTTAAATCAAAATAAAATGAAATTTATAATATAAAGAACATAATTGAAAATTTAAATCAAAATATAATAACAGTGAACTATTTAAACAAATTTAAATCAAAATAAAATAAAATATATAATATTGAGAACATAATTGCCAATTTATATAAAATATAATAACAGTGAAATATTTAAATAAATTTAAATAAAAACGAGTTGGGAAAGTTAGGTCACATGGGTAAGTTTGGTCACATGGGGCGGATTTTTATAGTCGGTCGGGCCCGACTATGGAATACCCTACACCTTTGGTGGGGATATTAACCCTCAGAATATTATTCATATATTAGAAATTTACGTCTTATATCCCCATAATTTAAAAAAATTATATAAAGTATAAAAAACTAAAAAAACAAATTTGAAAAATATAATTGGGCGGACCACGCCTATATTTAAAATTTTGAAAGGCTAATATTTCATAGATTTGATTTTAATAATTTACGGATCAAATTTCTACTATGAAAACCCTGGAAATAATGAAAAAAAAGTGGGCGGATCACGCCCATTTTTGGACCACATATTTTTAGGTGAATTCTAACAATACGTTTTAAATTTTATAACTGTACCTTGAATACTTTTCGAGTTATTAGTTCCGAAAGAGTTATATAAAAGTGACTTGTATGGGAGGTGGGCGTGTCCGTTGATCGATTTGGCTCATTTTCAAACTCAGTTCCTACTTTTGGCTAAAATATACTGAGACGAAATTTCATCGCATTCTGATCAGTATTTCTCAAGTTATTCTGTATTCGGACAGCAAGACAGCAAGACAGCAAGACGGACAGACAGACAGACAGACAGACGGACATGGCTAAACGGACTCGGGTAGTGATGCTGATCAAGAATATATATACTTTTCCATACCGGACACGCCTCCTAAGGGGCGTTACAATATATGCACAAAGTTAATATACCCTGTACCTCATAGGTGTAGGGTATAAAAATAAAATAAAATTGATAATATTTAGAACATAATTGCAAATTTTAATCAAAATAAAATTTATAATGTAAAGAACATAATTGCAAATTTAAATAACAGTGCACTATTTTATTTAAAATATTTATTTATTATAATAACATTTATTATAATTTATGTGATTGAAATCGACCGAATTTAGATAATTTAAAATATTTAAAATTCAAATGAACAAATTTTAGAATTAATTATATTTTTTTTTAATTGGGAAGCCGGGGAAACTGTAGAGAGTTCTAGGGGTTAAATTGTGATTTTTTTTTGTTTGTTATTAAAAATATATGGCGAAATTGGAACAGTTACAGTTAGCTTACAGACATATCTTAGGGCAATTGGACAGGTTCACGGAGAAATTGTGGGCGCAAATCAGCCTCGAAGTAAATAATAAAGAGCATTTACAATTAATAAAAACAAGAGTAAATAGCACAAAAGTTTCTTCTAAAGTAGAAGGAGTAAATGTCGTGTTCGAAGAATTAATATATCTCTTGGAACACAAGAGCGAAAATAAAATAAAAGAGATAGAAAACTGGAATGGCGAGTTTGTAGCATTAACGAAAAAAATAAACGATAAATTAGCAGAAAAACAGGAGAGGAGAGATCACGCCTGCGGGATAGAGTCTGAAAACAAAAATTAAGAGCCTTGTTAAAAGATATGGATAGGTCTGATGAATCAGTGGCTAGAGCACTGCATCAACAACCGATATTGGAATTCGAATCAGTCGAAGAGGCGAATAATAAAGTAAGAGAATTAGACTCAAAGATCAGATTTTTAGAGGCGGAAGTAAACTTAGCACATGAAACTTCATTGTACCATAAGGAAGCTTTAAGAATAGAAGAAAATTTAGAAACCATAACAACAAATAGAACAATAATTGAAATGCCTACAGACGATATTTCGAAATGCGTACGAAATCTGGTCCCGGTGTCCAGGGGCGAAGATTAAACGTTCCTATAAACGGAGCTTCTCAGATTTATAGACGGTTGTAAGGCAGCGAACCTTCAAATAAATGAAGAAAATCAGGAGAAATTCATGATATGCGTTAAACTGCGTCTTGATGGAGATGCATACGAATTAGTGAGGACCAAGAAAATCAATGTACTGAAAAATTACTGAAAAACACATATTTAAAGATGGCTACATTAGGTTCCGTTCAAGACAACATAAAACCCGCATATCAAGGTGGAGGGGAGAGTTTAAGGGCGTTTGCAAGGCGATTAGAAGTATTGCAGTTGAACGCAGACGACATAGTCGACACAATGTACAAAAAGAAAAACCTACCGACGGACATTTTATTCGGAACTATTAAATTCGGTGCTAACAGCATTTAAAGAGGGAGTGAGTGACCCGACTGTAAATGTACTGCTGTTGAGTAGCAAGGCAGATAATTTAAATGATTTGCTAGACGAAGCGTTACGAGCAGAAGCCACTATCTGAGGGGGCCGAGACTCCCGGAGGAACTGTATAGTTTTGAAAAGAGACCGAATGGAACTTCACTTAGTAAAAATATTCAAGAAAATGATATTAGAAATTCACGACAGGATAGGGGTAAAAATCAACAAAATAGAAATAATGGGAATACAGGGGGTGCCATGAGAAAGGGGCCAGTTTGTTAATTTTGTATTAAACCAGGATACACAAGGGATGTCTGTTATTTCCGCAAAAATACATCATTTTGCAGAGAATGCGAGGAGTACGGGCATGAATCAAGTTTGAGATGTGGATCTAATAGAATGGAAGGACGCCAGAAGAACCAACAACAACCATATCAAAATCAACAATATCAAGGTTTTCGAAACAACGGATATCAAAATCAACAGCAGCAAAATCAGCATCAACAATATCAAGGTTTTCCAAACAACGGATATCAAAATCAACAGCAGCAAAATCAGAGTCAACAATATCAAGGTTTTCCAAACAACGGATATCAAAATCAACAACAGCAAAATCAGAATCAACAATATCAAGGTTTTCCAAACTTTTCCAAAAATAATATAAATAATGATAAAACTAATTATAATAATTATAATAATAATAATAACAATAATAATAGTAATAATAATAATACTAATACTAATACTAATACTAATACTAATACTAATACTAATATTAATACTAATACTAATACTAATACTAATACTAATACTAATACTAATACTAATACTTATACTAATACTAATACTAATACTAATACTAATACTAATACTAATACTAATACTAATACTAATACTAATACTAATACTAATACTAATACTAATACTAATACTAATACTAATACTAATACTAATACTAATACTAATACTAATACTAATACTAATACTAATACTAATACTAATACTAATACTAATACTTATACTAATACTAATACTAATACTAATACTAATACTAATACTAATACTAATACTAATACTAATACTAATACTAATACTAATACTAATACTAATACTAATACTAATACTAATACTAATACTAATACTAATACTAATACTAATACTAATACTAATACTAATACTAATACTAATACTAATACTAATACTAATACTAATACTAATACTAATACTAATACTAATACTAATACTAATACTAATACTAATACTAATACTAATACTAATACTAATACTAATACTAATACTAATACTAATACTAATACTAATACTAATACTAATACTAATACTTATAAGGGCTAATAGGACATACAGAAATAATAGGCATGTTATGGGTGCGGTCAGGTCGGCCATATGATAGCGGATTGCCACGACAGGAAAAATTGCGTGCCAAATGGTAATAACGCTCAAAACAAGGGAAACTACTAAGGGCCCAGTCAAGGCCAATAAGCTGGGATCCCGTTAACATTAGTAAAGTTAGGTCAAAGGTAGAAATAGTAGATCATTCGGCAAAGGAGCCTGTGATTACATTTGCTACCGCAGCTTCAAATAAGAGCCAAAAAACAGTGGAAAATATTGTTCATCAAACGTCGGGAGTGACCGTGGATACATATGTTGAGCCGCTGTGTTTGGTCTGTAATGCAGTAGCAGGAATAGTAGTTTTTATCATACACTTTATAGGTATTGTGTCGATTACACTAGGGAACAAACTAAGAAAATTAGCAGGATATGAAAAGTATAAGGGAACTTTTGGAGAAATGAAATCAACAGACAGGTTAATAAAATGTTGGATGACAGCATTATATCGTCTATCATATCACCCTGGAATTCACCGATGTTGCTGGTTCCTAAGAAGTGGAGGCTAGTAATTGATTTCCGTAAATTGAACGACGTGACAATAAAACAAGTATTTCCAATTGCTCGAATAGACGAAATATAAGAGCAGTTAGGTCACAGTCGCTATTTTACAACTTTAGACTTAGCAAGTGGTTATCATCAAGTCCTAGTAGAAGAAGGGGATAAGGAAAAAACAGCTTTTAGTACAGGTCTTGGTCATTTGAGTTTAAAAGAATGCCCTTTGGTTTAACAGGGGCTTCAGCCACTTTCTAAAGAATAATGAACCACATATAAACATGTTTACAGGATATCGATTGCTTTGTTTATCTTGATGATATAGTGGTGTACGGAAAGAATTTAACTGAACATGAGCTTAGGTTGAGTAGAGTATTGCAGAAATTAAGGGAACACAATCTAAAATTAAATACAGAAAAATTTCAGTTTTTGCGTCGCGAAGTTGGCTATTTAGGACATAAATGTTCGGAACTAGGTGCTCTGCCAGACCCCTCTAAGGTTGAATGCGTAAAAAAGCGTTTTTGGGATTAATTAATTATTACCAATTAATAAGTTACTTAGAAAGAATGTTAAATTCACGCGCGGTACTATCGCAAGGCAAAGTAGGGAGCAACCGACCAATAGCGTTTGCTAGTAGGGCATTAAATGGAGCAGAAAAAAATTACTCCACCATTGAAACAGAATTTTTAGCCATAGTCTGGGCAACAAATAATTTTAGAGCATAATTATTAGGAAAACCATTCACAATTTTTACGGATCATCAGCCATTACGTAATATACGAATCTCAAAGATCAGACATCAAGGTTAGCACGTTTCAGACACAAATTATATGAGTATGATTTTGAAATAATTTATAAACCGGGTAAAAAGAATTAAAACGCAAATGCTTTAAGTAGAATTCCATATTCAGATCCTGATATTACAGCAGTGCAAACACAGTCCAAAACTACACAACATAAATTAGATCAGCAAATTTCAACAACAAAGCCACAAACCTGTACGCCGGTCGTAGATGACACAATAACAGATGCAAATAGTGAAACAAATATTGCTCAATTATTAACTGACCCAGAAGAAATAAAAACGATAATAAAAGATTTTCATGACTCAGCATTAGGAGGCTCAGTAAAAACATACTTTAGAATCAGAAAACAATTTAAATGGAAAGGAATGCAGAAACAAATAAAAGACTACGTTAAAATTGTTTAAAATGTCATGTAAATAACAGTTCTAGGCACTGATACGCCAGTGAGACCATTTGATAAAGTGTACATGGATCTTGTAGGAATTCTACCAGAAACTATATCAGGAAATAAATTTATTTTAACTTTTCAAGATGATTTTTCAAAATACATGTGCTGCGTAGCCATACCTGATGCGGAAGCAAACACAGTAGCAAAACCATTTTACGACGAAATCATTACAGGTCATAATATACCGAAAGTATTAGTAACAGATAATGGTTCAAATTTCGTTTCAAAATTGTTTTCAGATACATGTATATTGTTAGGAATAAAAAAATTGCATATTACGCCATATCATCCACAAGCTAATGTGTCTTTGAAAAGAAGCCATCGACCATTAGCGGAATATTAACGGAGTTTTGCAAAAGAAGATGGGTCGAACTGGGACCAGTGGTTAAATTCCGCAATGCATGTGCACAATAACACATTGCATATGACCACTGGTCAAACGCCTTTCCGTACTTTATACGGATACGACTTCGATTTGCCAACAAATCTTAAGCGAAAATGCTCACCAGTATATAATACCGATGATTACAACAAGTTATTAAAATATCAAATTCAACGCACTCACGAAATCGTAAGAGATAATCAAGACAATTCATAATTATTAGATGAGCTATAAAATAGCTAAAATAAAATTTAAGTTGTCACTACAAATGAGGTAGGTCAGTACCTCAATGGCATTGAACCAAACGAGAGGAACCAATGCACTAATTCACTGCAAATGAAATGAGATACGTTAATGCATTGAAAAAAAAGAGAGAAAAAAAAGAGGAACGAAATAAAATAAAATAGAGTATGAAAAGTAATAAGAAATGGATAGCTTGCGCGACAGGAGTAAAGGGAAATTGCACAGTAGCAAAAATGGGTTGAAAAAATATTTGCATGATTAATAAGTAATACGAAAAATATTAATTAAAGATAATACAATGGTGAAATAAAATGGAATGATGTGAGATTTAAAAAAAAGATAAAATATATGAAATCGGGAAATTAATAAAATATTAATATTGGGAAAATGAAGCAGAAGTGGAAGGTGACATTAAATAAAGAGAATGATAAATAGATAAAATAGATTAGAAGCATTTAATAGGGAGAAGTAAAAATGAACTAAAGCAACAAGGGCATAGGTAGATTGGATAACAGTAATATAATTTAAATGTAATATAATTTTAGTTCAATAATAAATAAAAAATTAGATATATATATATATATATATATATATATATATATAAATATATATATATATATATATATATATATATATATATATATATATATATATATATATATATATATATATATATATGTATATATATATATATATATATATATATATATATATATATATATATATATATATATATACTAAGAAAACAAAGATGATTGACAGAAATATCACAGCCCTAAATATCAAGTTATTTACAAATTATTTAAATCGTATTTGAGACAACCATCTCTCAAACATCCGTCAAATATGATAAATATTGCTAGCAACCATCTTTCAAATTTACGATTATGTATAGTAACCATCAATTAAACATCTGACAAATAGGAAGATAGTTGATGAAAATTTGGAAAAGGTACTCCATTAGAATTCGCGGAGTAGTTTTTATTGAATTGAAAGAAAATGAATCAAATGTATTTTTATTTATTCTAGAATTAAAACAGTATCCTGGTACATGGTACATCCTGGTATACATTGCCATAGTCTTTTTAAATCCTTTGATGGCAAAATTGTACAATGACTTGAGATTTCTTCGCAGAAGAACCAAGTCCGACCGGCGACGCTATCATCAAAGTAAACTCTGAAAAGAAATATTTTCCATCACGTGTTGATAATTTAAGTCACAGGATATTTTATTTTCACTTTTACCATTAAAATGTAATATTTGAGTGGACACTTTTTTGCAACATTGAATTTACTTAATTATTGTGGATAAATCGAACGTAAGGAAAAAGTACGCCATTTTCCTTTTTTATGGTAGTTAAATGTCAAAATACCTCAAAATTTTGCTGGAAATGTCCAAAAACTCAGGATGTTTGCTATCAGTCAACTGTAAATATCTCAATTTTCATTGCTGTTGTAGCAAAAATCTCGTAACTATCTGTATATATGTCATATTCAAAAAATATTAATAGTTTTGCAGCGACTTTATTGAAACTTATGGGATGTTTGAATATTTCCTACAAGACGTAAATTTAAACAGATAGTTGCAGCAAGACTTTCATAAACATCTTGTTTTCTTAGTGTATATATATATATATATATATATATATATATATATATATATATATATATATATATATATATATATATATATCGACGCCCCTTACAAACAAATTTTATATATTTTTTTCCCTTACGAAAATAAATACGTTATTTTTTGAGGTTCAGAATTAAAGTATGTTATTGTTTTTGATGAGATAAATAATACGTTTTATGGTTTTGCCAGGAGCTCTATTATGTTTTTGATATTTCTGAGAATATGCATATGTATATCCGTGTATCTACGAATATAAAAATGATTCAAATTTTGCGACGAAGATTGGAATCTTTTGTTGAACATGAATAATTCATTTATGATTGGGGCCTTCATATAAAACCTGTACATATTACAGCATTTAATAAATATATGTAATCGTTTTATAAAGACCACAGACCATTGGAAACTTATATCAGTCCTGAAATTCAACCTAAATTTTATGTAACAGTCTAGATTTTTTAGGAGACAATAACAAATAAAAATGGACATGTCCTACGGTCCTAATAATAATTACAATAATACTAGTTTAGCGATAATACTAGTTTAGCGATACAGAACTTAGGCTGAACAGTTTCACCATTTAAACATGTTACATTTGTACTCAAATAGCGGAACCTACAGTTTGACGCCGAATCATAACTTTTCATGGGTGATGTTTTTACTCTCGAAGGTCATCTACCAAGAGGTAGCGCGGTGAAGAAAAATATTTTCTATTTATTTTTTTGATGTTGCCTTCGCTGGTGTTTGAAATAACGACGTTTCGGCTTGTATTCCGAAGCACTAATCTTCTGATTCACCTACATAGTATATGGTAATGCATATTTTATATCATTATAGCGTAATTATTTTGAATTTTGTCAAACAAATTTTACAAATGACATATATCAAAACATAAAAGCAACGCAATATGATTTTGAAAAAAAATCTTTTTCAATAAAAAGCTCCAATTTTCGTCTAAAAATTTGAAACATAATAATTTTCCACAGAAAACTGTTTGTTGTACTAATTTTCTGTGAAATTTTGAGAACATTATAATATTCGTTATTTATGTAAAAATTAAATCGTAATGAAATCGTTTAAAAGTGATATATACTTTTTTTTCGTAAGACAATTTTAATATAATAGTTTTTGAATATTGAGTTTTCCCCCACCAGTGGTAAGAGACTCAATAACAAAAAAAAAAATAATTGTAAAAATTCATTATTTATATTAAATATAATAATTATTTATTGTGAACAAAAAAAAATTAATTATAAAAAATATACATATACGTATATAAATAAAATGGTGGAATTAGTGATATATAAAAATAAAAAATGTATTAAAAAATGGATCCCACCTCAATCATTGCAAAACAAGACACTATTGGAAAAGAAATAGTGATCTTGTACAATGAGATGACAGCGCAAAAGGACGTAACGCGGGAACAACTCCAGAGGTGGAAGAACGCACTGGAAAATCTTCGGAAGGATTTCGAGGAAAATGATGAGCAGTTCAAAAACCCTTCTCACACATTAAAGAAGAATGCATATTATGAGAAAAAATATGCAAATCAGGTACGTATGCATATAGTATCTTGTAAAACATTGCTAAGTAGCATTAAAAATAAAGTAGATTTAGAAATAGCTAATTCTATGGGAGCCTCAGTAGCGGAGGAGACAGAAAATAGAACGCCAATAGAAACCAGTTGGGAAGGTTTGGTCACATGTATTTGAGCATGATGTCAATATATATTTGACCAAAAAAGTTTACCTAAGCACTTATACATAAAAATTGATCTTTATATGTACATTTTATATGAGGTATTTGAACATAAGTGGTCGGATCATAGGTCTAAATGGATCGATTTTTCGCACATACAGCGTAGGTATATTAGTAATCTAAGTTATAAGTTCATTTATCTAGCTCTTCAATTTTAAAAGTAGTAGGGATTTCAACAGACAGACAGACGGACAGACAGACGGACAGACAGATATAGGAAGTCATGCTGATCAAGAATATATATACTTTACCATACCGGAGATGCTTCCTTCTGGGTGTTACAAACGGCGTACCAAACTGAATATACCCTTTCACTCTTAGTGTAGGGTATAATGAATATACCCTTTCACTCTTAGTGTAGGGTATAAAAATGATACCAGTTCATAAAAATCAAGGCGTAGTTAGGAAATTCCAATATGCATTATCGGAATTTACCGACACTTTGGAAACTTTCAATGCTGGAGTAGATAGTTCTGATGGTGTTAAAGAAGCTAAACGTTTAGCTGAAAATTCATTCATGAACTATATTGATATTTTCAACGATGACGAAATAACGGAATCATTTTATTCGTTGAAAGCTGAGTTTCATGCCATATCTAAAAAACAGAAAGTTAAACTTCAGAGGGTAGAAAACCAGGTTTATAGAATTCCTGCAATTGAGATACCAATGTTTGACGGTGATTACACTAAGTGGAATCCGTTCAAAGAACTCTACGTTCAATTAATAGACAGCAGAGAAATTTTAAATACCCAAAAGATGTGTATTTTGAAATCGAAGCTAAAAGGTGCAGCAGCGAATACAATTTTAAATCTTCCATCGACTGAAGAAAACTATCCAATTGCATGGAAGCTACTTGATGCAAAATATACAAATAAAAGAGCTGTAACTTCCATTTATTTTAAAAACCTTGTGGATGCACCATTGATAAATGAAAGTACCAATAGTGTTAAACAGTTTCAGGACACACTGAACCAAAAAAGTACATATCTACAATGAAAAAGTACATTATCACTAAGAATATTTCATTAAAATTGGTCCAATGTAATTGTTCATTGTCACAACGAATTTCCGGTAATAATACATTGAATTACAATGTATGGATCATGAAACAAAATGACAAATATTCATAATTACAATGAATATTTCATTAGCTATATTGAATGCGAGAGTTCATTGTCGCAATGAATCGAATACATACTTTAATGAACGAGATCATAAACAAAAGTGTATTCAGAAAGTTTTTTCATTTTATTATTTTAATGTAAATTCAATTAATATATACATTAAATATAATAGTATAATATAAATTAAATGTAATTTCGCACTTCATTTCACTTCATTTCGCAACTACTTCTTACATTTGTCGCAGCTTTCTGCGAATTAATAGCAGCAGAGCGCAGCTAACGCTACTAGCAACGAACATGAAAAACGAACATGCAAAATGTCTACTGCAGTATTTCAATGAATATAATTCATTGAAGTATGAAAAAAATCATTAAATTTATTTGTGTGTATTATGAACACTGATTCTTACTGAAAATGAACTGATCATTAAATTCACAAACAAGTTACAGGACAATGTACATTGTCACAATGTATCTTGCATTAAAACGTATGAATTTGCCTCTATGAACAGCATTCGTTAATATTATGAACCCGTTTATTTTCTGTGCACAATCCAAGAAAGTTTGCAAGCGCTCAATGCTACAGAGATAGCTTCAGATGAGTTACTTCAAGCTTTTATATGTTTTGTATTAGTCCGAAAAATGGACGACAATTTAAGAATGAAGTTCGAGACTTCATTAAAAATTGCAAAAAAAATTCCAAAGGTGGATTCTTTATTGACATTTTTAGAACATGAGTTCTATGCTTTGGAGGCTAGCCAGAAAACAATCACAAATAAAAGTGATGTTAATCAAGCGAAACCTATGAAAAAAGCATTAGTGTCAAAGGTGGCAAAATGTTTCATGGGCTGTGGATCCATACATTTTGCTTTCCAGTGTACAAGGTTTAGAAATTTAAATATAAATGAAAAATGGAATAAAGTTAAGCTTAATAATTTGTGTAAAAAATGTTTAAGAAGCGGACATACAAGCGACAAATGTACTGGGTATAACTGTAGGATATGTGATAAGGAACACAATATGTTATTACATAAAGAAAAAGAAGAATTAAAAAGCGCAGTAGTGAATGGGAGTAGTAAAAATGTAGATGACGAAGAGAAATGTGTGTTGCTCTCAACAGCAATAATCCAAATTGCGGATAAGCAAGGCAATTGGATAAATTGCAGAGCAATGCTTGATAGTGGTTCTCAGGTCAGTTTCATAACAAAAGGTTTAAAACAGAAGTTAAAGTTGCAAAGTCAACACACAAACAAATCAATTGAAGGGATAACAAAAAATATATCTCATATAAATGAAAGATTGTACGTTAATATTAAATCAAAAAATTCAAATTTTAAATCTGAGTTAGATGTTTTAGTTATAGCTAAAATTGTTTCCGAGGTTTCTGTTAAAAAAGTTGTTGCAGGAGATATTCCGTAACATATTAGATTAGTTGATCCAAACTACTTTATACCTAGTAGTATAGATATGCTCATTGGAGCAGAATTATTCTATGACATTTTGGACAAGGGGCAAAAACGATTAAATGATACGTTTTTGTTGCAAAATACAAAACTAGGATGGGTCGTAAGTGGATCAGCAGTTATCGAAAATGTATCTTATTGTGGAGTTGTTTCGTATACGGAAGAAAATTTAGATACACAATTAAGAAAATTTTGGGAAGTCGAAGAATTAAATAGAGAAGTAAAATTGTCAAAGGAGGAATTAAAATGCGAAGAAATATTTAAAAGAACGATTTCTAGAGATAGGGATGGGAAATTTATTGTACATATTCCATTAACAGATAACACAAAAAAACTAGGAAGATCAGATTTGATAGTTACATATGGAACTTCTTCTGCATCGTATTTAGCGGTCAAATGTTTACAAACAGCCGTAGAGTCTGTGAGAAGTAGTAACCCAAAGGCAGCTGATATTATAATGTCTGATTTTTATATGGATGACATTATGACTGGTAGTGAGTCTCTGAAAGAATTGATAACGTTACAGCATGATATTCAAAATATTTTAAAAGAACAGGGATTTCCTCTTAGGAAGTGGTGTGCAAACCATTCCGGTCTCCTCTAAAATTTTCCACAAGATGAATGCGAAGTTTCTGTAGATCTAAATAAGGATAACACAGATAGTGTTAAGGCACTAGGCTTAGCTTGAGTTCCATCTTCCGATGAGTTTTTTTATAAAATCAAGCTGGAATTCAAAGTTTGAAATTATAAAAAGAAGTATTTTATCTGACATTTCAAAACTGTTTGATCCTCTTGGGTTTTTAAGTCCAGTTGTAGTTATGGCTAAAATTATGCTACAAGATCTTTGGAAACTGAAAATAGATTGGGACACCGTAGTTCCCAATGACATAGCAAGTTTATGGGCTAAGTTCAGAAACGAAATGAATTCGCTAAATAAAATAAAACTGCCAAGGCATGGATTTTGTGATGCATCAATGAAAGCATATGGTGCTGTCATATATATAAAATCAGTCGACAATTTAGGAAGGAGTTTGTACACTTGGTAGCATCAAAATCAAGAGTTGCGCCAGTAAAGATTTTAACGATACCTCGATTAGAACTTTGTTCAGCTGTTTTATTAATAGATCTTATGAAAAAGGTCGAAGATAGTCTTAAATGAATATTAATAACAAATTTTATTTTTCAGATTCGGAGATTGTCTTGAGCTGGTTAAAACTGGATCCTGCTGCACTTCAAGTTTTTGTTTCAAATAGAATTAACTATATACAATTAAATAGTAGCGTAGCTAGTTGGAAATATATAAACTCATTGATCAATCCGGCAGATATCGTTTCAAGAGGACTTTATCCAAAGGAAATGATAGTTAATAAGTTATGGTTCGAAGGTCCAGCATTTATGAGAAGTAATGGGAAAGGGGATATACAACCATTTGTCCCAAGAGAAAAAATTCCAGAAATAAAGAAAACTCCAGTAATAGCTTTAATTTTGGTTAATTAATTAGGTTTTGAAAATATAAACCATAGGAATAATTTTGATTTCTTACGAAATGTCGTAGCAAATGTTGTTAAATTTATTAGCTTGATGCGGCGTAAGCAAAATAGATCATGGATAGATCACAGGAAAGAATCTTTAATTATAATATTGAAGCTTATTCAACACAAACACTTTGACACGGAAATTAAAAAGTTAAAGTCAGACAAATGTGTTCCTTTGAATTTGACAATAAGGACGCTGTCACCACTTTTGAACAACGATGACATAATACGAGTAAGATGCAGAATACAAAAATCAAATTTGTCTTACGAAGCAAAACACCTAATATTGCTACCATATGCTGATGATTGGGTGTCCTTATTAGTAACGCATTTACACAAAAAACATTTACATATAGGAGCACAAGGTCTATTAGCTATTACAAGACAACGGTTTTGGCCATTGAGAGGCAAGCAACTCGCTGCGAAAATCGTTAAAAATTGTTATAGGTGTTTCAGAGCAGAACCCAGACAAATTCATCAGACGATGGGAAATCTACCTGAAGACAGAATAATAAGAACAAGACCATTCTTGAATGTAGGAATAGATTTTCTGGGTCCAATAAGCATTCATCACAAGTTGAGAGGAAAACGAATTGATAAAGCATATGTATGCGTATTTGCTCATAGTTTACACAATGTGTATGCTTTATTTAAAGATAAGCATCATCAGCACAATATATTTAAATTCTGGATAAATGGATAAATATTAAAGAATGGATAAATATTCCAGCTAGATCATCTCATGTAGGGGGGTTGTGGGAAGCCTGCGTCAAATCTGTAAAGAAGCATTTCTATCGATTTATAGAAGGAACTATGACATTTGAAGAAATGTGTACTCTAAGGACACAAATTGAGTCAGTTTTAAATTCAAGACCACTCACACCTCTATCTGAAGATCCGAATGATTTTCAGGTTTTGACACCCGGTCATTTTTTGATTGGGGAAACGTTTTCAACATTAAATGACTCCAGTGGTAACAAAAGTTATCATGGTCTGCGGGATCACTGGAAATCAGTGTGCTCAAATGCAGATGAATTTTGGAAACGTTGGTCTACTGAGTATTTAACGGAATTGAAAAAAAAGGTACAAATGGCAAAATCCATCACCAAATATAAAACCTGAAACATTGGTTCTTCTTAAGGAAGATAATGTTTCTCCAATGAATTGCAGAAGGAGGAGGGTGATAAAAGCCATCATTGGAAAAGATGGTTTTTGTCGAACGGTAGAAGTAAGGACCAGCACTGGTGTAACAAAAAGATCAGTACACAATGTTTGTCCTTTTCCTACTGAAGAAACTATACAAACAAATTTAATTATCAATAAGAATATTGAAAATGTAAATAACTGTAAAACAAATGTTCAAAATTGCAATGAGAAAATATGTAGTAGAATTAAGGTAAAGAACAAGAATTGTTTAGTTCATATATTAAGTTTTCTGATAATTTTACCTTATATAGTAAATAGCTTGAGTATAGAGCCATTAACGGATCATTCGGGAATATTCTTCGAAGATCAAGGATTAGTAGGACTGCAAAAATCATCGTGGTCTTTGGTTGCTTTTGTAAACATGTCAATTTACAAAAATCGATACGGGGATGTAGACGAAACAGTTCAACAAATCAGATGGATGTGTGCAGAATTTGATATCGAACAATCGAATAATACGGGATGCAAGCAGATACAAGAACAAATACGTCGAAAAATGAGTTATATTATCGAAAATGATAACTTCATCAGGAGTAAGAATTACAAACGCACGAAAAGAGCTCCACTCAGTTTTATTGGATCAATTCAACACGCATTGTTTGGGGTAATGGATGAAGAGCATGCTGAGATATTAGCTGATCGAGTAGAAAGGAGTACTAACAATGAAAAATTTGTGTTAGAATTATTAAAAAATATGTCGTCAATTCAAGATGTCACGTCAAGCGTAATAAAGAAGCAGCATGAAATATTAGAAGATCAACTGTCAAAAATTAAATCGAATTTTGATTCTCTAGTGAAAGAGATCAATAATGGAATTAATTTACAGAATTTAAATTTTGCTTTATTGTATGCATTTTTTATTCTAGATGACTTTGACTTTATTCAAGATGATCTTAAACTAAGTATTGGAAATGTTCATAGCAACGCTGCTCACCATCACATATTTACCATTGCTCACCATCACATATTTACCATTACCATATTATTTTTGAAGCTAAAAATTCCTGTGATACATAAAGACATATTTACAATCTATCAAATTTACTCTTATCCAACCAAGCATGATTCCATATTTGTTAGTTTAAAACCGAAGTTTCAACATCTTCTGCTAAATGCCGCTAAAACAAGGTATTACAACGTCAACGATATTGATTTCTTAAGATGTATGCGAATGACTGGAATGTGGTTATGTCCGCAAACACACCCGATTTACAATATCGGCAATAAACAAGTCTGCGAGATAGAACTGTTATTAAAAAGTAAGATGATACCAGGAACCTGTGTCGTCGAGATTGGGCTACCGTCTTTTACTTGGATCCAATTGAACGCTGGAAACAACTGGTTATTTTCGCTATTTGAAGAAGAAGTCGTTGAGATCTATTGCAATGGGACCAAAACTGTGCATCACCTTAATAACCAAGGTATTCTTCGTATGGAATCTGGATGCCATTTAGAATCTTCTGATGTGACTCTGATAGCGTTTACAAAATCTTCACGTTTTCTACCTGCAATTTTCGCGCTACCACGAATTGGTTGATACAGAGATGTCAAGGCCGGGAGTATGTTTAATTATATATAGGATATATTTATATCGCGATGGTATTTCAGAATAGTGAAGCCACGTTAGTTTATTACATATGCCGTTAGGTATATTAGTCTTGTCTGTGCACAAGATAAGTTTAAGGATAAAACCTTGACATATGTTTATGTTATGTGGAACTCGCGTTGGTATTTTTCCAGACCACGTGTGTGAATTATTTGAAGTGCATGCATGTGCATCGCAGGGGTTTATGTATTCAGATAAGTTATGTATAAATATAAGTGATATTATTTTAATAAAGAGAGTCGTTCGAAACCGCCGTTGTGTCGTGTTGTTATTGAGTAGAAGTAGTTTCAATATATATATATATATATATATATATATATATATATATATATATATATATATATATATATATATATATATATATATATATAATAATACTAATAAACGCGCTGCTAACAGAAACTACGGAATTGCAGAATTAGCATATTTTTTTTACAAGTTGCGATTACATGTAAACCCAAAAGCAACATGATTAATTCTTTTGAAGAGACATAAAAAAATAATAATAAAAACTTGAAGCAAAAATGACTAATTATATATATTTGTTAAAAACGAAACAAGAGAAGAAGCAGAGATTGACAATTAACAAGTTTGTGTTCCAAAAAAATAACAAATGATGGATGTTATTTTTTTTGTGGATTTTTTTTTTATTTTCGTTTTCTTTGAATTTTGATTTTCACATAATTTTTCACCGTCTAGAGAGCGGGGGTCGACATTAGTGTGGCCTGTAAGCAGCCAAGTATAGAACGACCGGGGGGCGAAGAGCGTCACAATCATTCCGCCGGCTTCCTTATCTAGGCGCGCGATCTCGTCGCAAACTAACAGGAAACCCTCGAAGCTGGGGTCATCTTTGTAAGCTTCGATGAGGCGGTGCAGTCAGGTGTCAATTCCGTCGTCCCACCAATTCGCTCGAAGGATGTTCAGATAGGTTGCGAAGTATCTCAGTTGATTGCTATTCCAGATACCCATAGTCTGGTGGTCGCTCATCCTACCATAAGCGTTGTCGTCACTGAAGTCGACGTCCCCCCGTAGGCCCTGGGCCACGGTTGGGTTAAAAACATATGTTGAAGAATATATAAAAAAAAATTATTTATAAATAATTATATATATATCTATATATATCTATATAATTAAAAATAAATACAAATTTAACATACGGAACATAATTAAATAAAAGTTGAATATCCAAAGAATAAACTGCAACTAAATAATTGTTGACCATAGAAGACAGACATGAACACTGTTTTTAAAACTCCGCATTTCGATCGAGGATAGCCGGCGCCGTTTTTGTGAAATACTGAATTTGGATACTTTATTAGATACTGAGGACAGTTCGTTAGCTCATGACACATTGTTTAAATGAGTTACTGCGATGAGTGTACGACTATAACACAATATAGCACAAAATAAGATCCTTATGCTGGTCCTGGTGTTGGCAGCAGGCGAAGCAACCAAGATCACGCAGACGCCGATGAACGAGACAGGTTTTTTTTTTTTTGAGAAAACTACTGAGGCATTATTTTATAATGACGAATGGACAGTGATATCTAAGTTCATAGCACTGCAGTTGACGAATTTTCTGGATCTAACGAAAAAATATATGGAAGCAGCCATTGAAATATGCCGGAAACGTACCAGGAATGAATTTCGGAATATCGTGTGAAGCGGCAATGCAAGAAACATCGTAGGTAATGAGGACATTACAGAATAATGAGTGTGTTATTTAAAAGAACAATTCAAAAGAATCGCCAAAAGAGGTCGCTTAATTTCGTAGGTGAGGGCTTTAACTGGGCTTCGGCGTAATGGACAACAGTGATCGAGAAAAGATATACAAACATCTGGAGGACATTAAGAACTGAGAGAGCGAAACCTATGACGTCATGAGGAAATAGGTGACGGTGATGACATCTAATTTTGAAAAACTGTCAGCACCATTACTGGACTCTCTAAGGGTGGTGGAAGAACTACTGATGACATTGAACAACGCCATACAGCAACAGCAGAAAATAAATAAAGATATATTTTACAAGCTCAACAAAGTACAATTTATGTTACATTTGTTGGAAATACAGTCAACCATAAATGCTAATTTAATGGAGATTCAGGCAACAATCAATAGAAATGGCAATAATTGACGATCTCTACAAGGGGGATCTGCATCCTACGATAATAGACCGAAAGGAACTAGACGCAATGTTTTCCCGTCTCAAGTTATGGAGGAAAATCGAATTGGTTTATTCAACAGATTTTTGATATACATCATTTGTCAAAAGTACGAGTTTTCCCGGACGGAGATAATCTGATGTTCATTATCAAGACACCACTGCCGGATGATGTGTTATTTGCGTTGTACAGGATTTATCCGATCTCCATTAACATCAATGAGGAATCGGACTCGCTGGTTAAAACAAAGTATGACTACATAGCGGAGGCGGAGGACCGAAGTAGATTCATAGCTTTAACGCACGAGGATCATTTAAGATGTGTTACGGTGAACCGGAGACGTCCGGGAACGATTATGACGAGCAGCAACGTACTTTGTGAGGTCACGTTGATACAACACAGGACAGATAGAGTGGATACCTGTGAACACGTAGCTATTAGGAAGAGTTCAGGGTTGGTAGTGAAACTATGCGCTGCCAACTCCTGGTTGTTCAGGTTTGACACGCCAGCGGTTTTCGAAGCGATTTGCCGAACAAACACAGCTACACTGACGCTAGCAGGGATGGGGTGGATGTCAGTGAATGAGGCCTGCGACTTGCACAACAGAAAATAAAATTGCCTTATGAATCTTCACCAAGAATGTTCAGGAATGTAACCTATAAAAAAGAGAAGCACACCTTGTGTATCGAAAATATAAAGGGGGATTGGGGAGCGTTACGCACAGAAAATGTGTCACTTTTGCCAATACCGACGTCGGACCACAGCAAATTACGGTCAGCACTAAGAGATGGTCAGAGCAGTTTTGAAGATCTGAAAGCGGAATTGAGTCAGAAGCAGGAGCATCTAGAATGGCAAAAGCATCAGCACGAGATGAAGACTATCGGTGCATCGTACGGCGTGGTAGTTTTGGTTTTAATCATCGTGGTATTAGCGTATTCTTTGTACCTTTGAGTAGAATCATCGAGAAAGCTAAAATTAACAAAGTCACTGAAGGATAGGGATACAGTCGCAACAGTAAATGCCATCAGTAGCGTGAGAATTGAGGAGAAGCAGTTAGCGGAGCGTATTGAATTACGGCCAACCACAAGACAACGCGCTGAAGTTGTTAAACAGAAACATGAAGACGAAGAGCAGAGCCGAAAGCCAACCATAACGACATTGGGACCAGCTTATGGAATGATTTAATGGTATGAGTATGAGGGATTCAAGTAGAAAATTCAATATGAATTATAAATTTAAATTAATAATATTTGAAAAAAAATATATAAAAAAGGTGGGGGGAAAGAAAACAAAAAAATATAGAGTCAATATTTAAGTATTTAAGTTAAAATATAGTCGAATATGCCTAAGTTCAAGTAAACAATTCATTGCACAAAATGAAGCATAATTGCTCGTACATATAAATAAGAATAACAACAGAACAACGCAAAACAAAGCAATTACAAAGCAATAACCTGAGAAGCTACTGTTTTGCCAACTGTGCATTATAATCAATGCTCGGTCATTTTAAAATAGAATATGATAAATTATAATAATTTTACAATATATTTTTTTTAATAATATTCAGATATATTGATAACACTTGTTTAGTAAACTTATAAGAGTATAATTTTTAGGCAATATATTGATATAATTGATGCAAAAGAAAAAACTATTATTCATTTTAATAATATTTTTTTCTTAAAATAAGAGTGGAGGTATGTTGTAAGTCAACATAGTGTGTTTTGGTAAGTCACTATACGTTGATATTATAAACGTATCGGGACCTACTTACACGATGACTACTTCATGTAGTTATCGTTACGTTGCAGTAAAGTGCAACGTAGGACATATGTGTCATAGTCAATGAGCGAAGTTGGGTCATACCAGCAGCAGCGTGATTGGCTAAGGGCTTTTTCCCTTACGGAAGCAAATAGTGAGTGGAATTTACGCACGGTACTCTGCCGGAACATGTAGATTTGAAACATGCCTTCTTACAATAGTTAAGTTAAATTTTAAGTAAGTTGTGAAATAGAGTTTAAAGATGCAAGAAGCAAAAAGTATAGAGCTGAAAAGTGTAGAAATAAAGTCTAAGTTTGGAAAAAGAAATCAAATATAAAAACTATTTATTGGAAAATAATAAAAGCAGTAAAGTAGGCGTAAGTATAATTCAACGTTGGTGAAACTAACACAAACAACAATAATAAATGAGACGCAAGACAATTCAACGCACTAAGCAAAGTGTTACAAAGAAACGGAAGATCATTCAGCGCACTAAGAAAGAGATGGAAGATCAACACATTGAAACACATGAGTGCGAATGAGATGCCAATAGCATGCGTCATTCACGAAACGAGTGGAAGGTTCTCGAAACATGTCGAAGCTTGTCGAAACGTTTCGAACTGATGCATGCAGTATATAAGGGCGCTGCATCACTTCAGTTGTAATTCGATAGTGATCTAGTGCATCTCGTGAGCGAACGTTGTCAAGAGAAATTGTAGTAATACAGCAGTTATTATAAGTGAATATTATTAAAGTTGTTTTTCAAATAAATAAAGTTAATTAAAACTAGTTGAAATAATACTAGTTAAAACGAAATATTAATGTGTTTTTCATTTTGTACACAATCCATAGATAAGACTTGTAGATCAGTTTTCCGTAGACTGAATTTTCGTAACAATATTTTAAAAATTTATTTTCTAAATTTTTACATATTTTTTTGTATTGAAAAATATATATATTTTTAGGATAATGTGCTCAAGGTCCAGTCGGTACTAATTGGGTGTTTTGTACCAACAAATAAAACAACAAACCATTGGCAAAATGCATTGAGTGGTAGATTCATCAGAGATCTTTCTCTGCAGATTCTACATTCCAAGTCGCAAAAGTTTTCCTTTTCAAATGAACACAATGAGAATTATGTGCATTGAAGAAAGAAGGTCGTAAAACAAAAACAATTAATAATATAATATAATGCATATCTCAATAAGCTGTCCAAATTTCTTTGAAATCGAAAAGGTAAAATCTCAAAATTTACTTTTTTTTTCACTGGTTCCCAACCGGTGGGTCGCGACCCCCAAGGGGGGATTATATTAAACATGTAAACATGTTTATAATATAATATATTCTATTATATTATATTATATTATATTATATTATATTATATTATATTATATTATATTATATTATATTATATTATATTATATTATATTATATTATATTATATTATATTATATTATATTATATTATATTATATTATATTATATTATATTATATTATATTATATTATATTATATTATATTATATTATATTATATTATATTATATTATATTATATTATATTATATTATATTATATTATATTATATTATATTATATTATATTATATTATATTATATTATATTATATTATATTATATTATATTATATTATATTATATTATATTATATTATATTATATTATATTATATTATATTATATTATATTATATTATATTATATTATATTATATTATATTATATTATATTATATTATATTATATTATATTATATTATATTATATTATATTATATTATATTATATTATATTATATTATATTATATTATATTATATTATATTATATTATATTATATTATATTATATTATATTATATTATATTATATTATATTATATTATATTATATTATATTATATTATATTATATTATATTATATTATATTATATTATATTATATTATATTATATTATATTATATTATATTATATTATATTATATTATATTATATTATATTATATTATATTATATTATATTATATTATATTATATTATATTATATTATATTATATTATATTATATTATATTATATTATATTATATTATATTATATTATATTATATTATATTATATTATATTATATTATATTATATTATATTATATTATATTATATTATATTATATTATATTATATTATATTATATTATATTATATTATATTATATTATATTATATTATATTATATTATATTATATTATATTATATTATATTATATTATATTATATTATATTATATTATATTATATTATATTATATTATATTATATTATATTATATTATATTATATTATATTATATTATATTATATTATATTATATTATATTATATTATATTATATTATATTATATTATATTATATTATATTATATTATATTATATTATATTATATTATATTATATTATATTATATTATATTATATTATATTATATTATATTATATTATATTATATTATATTATATTATATTATATTATATTATATTATATTATATTATATTATATTATATTATATTATATTATATTATATTATATTATATTATATTATATTATATTATATTATATTATATTATATTATATTATATTATATTATATTATATTATATTATATTATATTATATTATATTATATTATATTATATTATATTATATTATATTATATTATATTATATTATATTATATTATATTATATTATATTATATTATATTATATTATATTATATTATATTATATTATATTATATTATATTATATTATATTATATTATATTATATTATATTATATTATATTATATTATATTATATTATATTATATTATATTATATTATATTATATTATATTATATTATATTATATTATATTATATTATATTATATTATATTATATTATATTATATTATATTATATTATATTATATTATATTATATTATATTATATTATATTATATTATATTATATATTATATTATATTATATTATATTATATTATATTATATTATATATTATATTATATTATATTCGCCCACATCTGACTCTAAAAATTGTCCTATATGCAAAAGCTAACACAAGCAGCGGATTGTAAGTACATGGAGAAGCATCTGTAGCTGATAGATGGACTGAACCAAACGAAGTCGCTTGTGTTTCTATTGCGTTAATGTTGGTCACGTGTGATTACCACCGTAAGAAGCTATGTTCTCTTGACGGATGTAATAAGATGCATCACTAACTTCTTCACGAGGTAATGATAAAAGCGAATACGTCATCTGAAGCTAAGCAACAAGATGATAGAAAGAAGAAAAAACTTCACTAAGCTGTTCCGCAAACATGAGCTATACACTTTTATTTCGAATGTTGTCTGTAACATTGTATGGTAACAACAAAAGCATTGACACAGACGCACTTCTTGATGAAGGATCATCCATAACTATGCTTGACAATGCTCTAGTCGAGCAGTTAGAACTTAAAGGACAACAGCATAAATTAAAATGTCCAATGGTTCGGTGGTCGTGTAGCCCAGAAGCCGACAGTTGTAGTGGATCTGCATATCAATAGTGCTGGAATTGACCACAGTTAGCAAGCAATCAATGTGCTGTCCAATAAAACCCTCTTACGATGTCACACCGAAGCTTATTCGTCTTGATCATTGCTATTTGGGTCTACCTTCAGAAGCCTTTAAGATCAATAATGGCGAACCATGCTGAGTACTTCGATATGGAATTCTTTCGAGTGAAATCGTCACCATTAATTGAGAATGCCAAAGATTTGCGTGCGCGTTCAATCCATCAATCTACGACAAAAAGGGTGGATGGGAGATTCGAGGCTGGACTTCAGTGGAACTACGTGACGTTAAATTTCAAGAAAGTCACGCCATGGCTTTAAAAGATTACTAACCGTCAAGAGAAAAATTAAGCCTGATGAATCATTTGCGGCCGCAGATGATTCATCGTCTCGTATGTAGAAAAAAGCTATGCTCGTAAACTATCGCTAGCAAAAGCAGCGAATTCAACAGGGTCGAAAACATGGTTTGTGTTACACTTTGGCGTAGTAAACCCAAATAATCCAGCCAAATTACGATTTGTATTTGATACCGCCGCTCAATTACTAAAGTGACCGCTAGAGTATAGCTCTTTGTCTTAAATACTCTTCTATGTTCATGAAGAAGCAGTTGCAGCATGTGAAGACATTAAAAAAAGACAAAAAAAATGTTCCACCAAATCCAGATACGCAAGACAGACAGATGTGTCCCAAGTTTTCTCTAGCGATGATATTAAAGCAGCGTGGTCGCCATATGTTGCAAATTTTAACAAAAGACACAATTCTATAGAGCATCGATACTAATCTGCCCGTATTGTGAAGTCAATTTTGGAATATCATTATGTTGATATTTTTAATACATTGGAAAAAGCTATTAATGTCTTTAAACAAGCGATATCCACATACAAACCGGATTTGAGATACATATCTTTTCGTTAAGTCGTCCTAAGGTACTAAATGCTTTGGGTGGTACCGAAACTACTCTGGTGACTACATCTAAGGATAGCTAAGCTTTTATGTTTTCAATACAGTGGAAAAGCATGGTTGCATTGCAGTTAATAGCAAATTAGATTATTTTGAGCTGTGGCATATGTAGGAGGTATGAGTAAGTATATGGTAAAGGGATTCCCTTCGTTTGATACAGCAGATATCAAATGCGTTGCATGTCTTCGAGGAAAGCAAATCGAGATTCGTTTCCTAAAAATACGAAAAATCATCGAAAGCAGTATTAGAAATAGTGCACTTATGCGGACATATGAGGACAGAGTAATTTGGAAAAAGTTGTATTTTGTTATGTTTACTGTCGAATACTCGCGAAATGTTTTCGGCACCTTTTTACGCCACAAATTTGAGTTCAAGGCCTACATATTGTGGAATAGAGCTACGCGCGAAATTAATAAAAGTCGTGACGATCGAATCAATGAAGGCGAGGTATCATCCAAACCAGCACACGATCTGAAGAATCAAGATGATGACCATTCAGATGGTTTTATTGAATTCAGAGTGAACTTCAACAACCAAAAGCAAAACAGTGAGCATGAACACGATTATGATGAAGTGAGTGGTGAATTCGAAGAGTTTGAGGATGCTGATTTAGAGCGATCGGAAACAGAGCACGAGTATAGAAGTGAGCAATATGAACCTACTCAAGATTTGCAACAATCAAACTGGAAAACAAAATAAGAGCAAGCAAACAACAGCCAAATGCACTTGATTAAATCAAGTCTCAAATTCCAATGGAAGATGATCCAAAAGAACGAGACATGGGAGTTACCAGAAGGTAAATTACGGTTGGTTGTAAATGGGTGTTTACAACAAAATATCGACCAAATACGATACTGGAAAAGGCAAGGCTCGGCTTGTTGCAAAGGGTTATTCTCAGAAGTATGGCATGGACTACATAGACACTTTCGCTCTTGTAGTTTGGCAAAATACTTTGCTCCTTATATACTCCTTCTTGCTCCTTCTTGCTGTTGAGAATGATTTGAAATTGAAGCAGTTAGATGTATCAAGATGTATTGTTAAGACGGAACGGAAGGTTTGTAAACTTAAGAAAGCTATCTACGGGCTTAAACAAGCTGGAAGGCAGTGATACAAAAAGATAGATTTAGTCATCAAAAAGTTAGGATTTCAAAAATCCAAATATATATACGACATAATGATTGTCGCCTTGTATGTCAACGATATTGTTATTGCTTTATTATACAACAATTCGATAAATATGTGAAAACCTTGCGAACAATTTTGAGATACGAGACGAAGACCAACCTGTATTCGGCTGAAGATTCACGAGAATGAGCTATCAATATCACAACCTGGATATATAATAATTTTGGTGAATAAGTACGGACTGCAGAGTTCAGTAGCAACTAAACTCCCAATGTAAGCAAATATTTCTTTGGAGAAGGAACCAAAACTAATTGGTGAAGCTAAAAAGGTTGAACAAGTTAAATTTCAGGAACTTATAAGATCGCATACAGTCGACCAGATATTGCATGCAGTGTCAACATGTTATCGAAATTTGCACAAGATCCGCGGAGTTAATGCAGCACTTCAAGTTATCAAGTACCATAATACAACAAGATATGCTGTACTGAAATATCAAAAAACAGGAATCTGACAAGATTTGTGGATACAAATTGAGCGCAGGATCGTAAGTCTCAATCTGGGTTTTGCTTCATTCTAGTTGGAGTTACATGGGAGTCGCGAAAATAAAGATTATTGCAACATCAAGTGCCGAAGCGGAGTATGTTGCATTGACCGATGCAGCTAAAGAGGCTTTGTATCTTGTAAACCTGCTGCAGGAACTAGAATTCCACACTCAAAAACCAGTGACGATTTTTGGAGATCGTTAGAGCGCAAAACATATTGCTAAATTTGGGACGCATCATTCAAGAACCAAGCCCATCGACTACAAATATCATTTAGATTATCATTCAGATTAAACGAAGAAAAATCTCGTTCAGCTGTAATATGTCCCGACGAATGAAATGCCAAAAACATAAATCGAGGGCTTATAGTCAATACTGCCTATCTACAATTTTGACGAAAATGAGTTTTTGATGCAGAAATCTTCACTGATCACCCCTGCATCTATGACATTAATTTAGAACCAAAAAAATATTTCTATTACTGTTATATTTTCATTTTAATAATTTGTCTATCTACATGAATGATTTTATATGAATGCAATAGTGTCTATCTACACGCAATTTTTTCTTAAAGGTTTATAATGACTATAAATAAGCGTTCCAAGTATGGAGTAGTATATATATTCATCTTTAGCGTAATTTTATGAGTCAATTTAATACTGTTCATCCGTGGGTCTAGTCCATCCTAACTCACAAAGAATCGACTCAATTTTTATGAAAAAGGATATAAAATCTATGTAAAAACTATGAAATCGGTTAACGAAGGATAACATCACATTTTCTCAATGGATATACAATATCATAGAAGCTATAGGAGCAATTAAAAGAATTTTTCGTATAAGGAAAACTAACTTTTCAAAGATTTTTCTATTCTAATATGAAGCCTTAAAGGACGAAATTTGAATTTAGTCTGTACTGAGGAAATATACCTTGTACCATTACGTTTGTGGTATTTCCAGACAAGATGTTTAGTGTTATTTTTAAAGAAAGTTTTCCGATATGTAAAGGATTCAATGATATTTACGAGGTCAATACACCCATACCTCCGAAATAGGATATTAGTTTAAATATTTAGGGTAACATTCTTGATTTTAAAATACTAGTTATTTTTATTTTAATCTTTAAAAAATGTCGGGTAAGATTACGAAATATTAACCTCTTCAGCCATCATATACTCGTGAACCGAAAATGGTAGATCAAAAATTAGTCGATGAATTTTGTTCAGGTTACACCAGGATATAAAAAAATTAAAAATTCGCTGATTCCAAGAATATTTTCTGATCTATTTCCACTACAATATTGTGCAATATGCTCTATCTGTTCGTATTTTCATAGACATTGATCACATTTTAATAGCAATAATCTCTATCTACCATAGCACTACGAATAGCGCGAAATTGCTGAATTTTTATAATTGTATCAATTAAAGACCATTTTTATTAATTCTTGTTGAAGAAAAATTTACCTCTACTTTCATGGTTTTCGATTTAATCAGTTTTTTCGGTCTTCTGAAAAATTGTGTTTTTGTAGATAGACTGTATTGAATATAAGCCCTCGAAAAGTAGTAAAAACATATAATTTTAACATACATTAAATACAAATTTATTTATCTTAAAGACATTTTTATTTATTTTTAATACAGTATTTTTTCGTTCCATCCATATCTATTATAACCGATTTCCTTTTAAATTTTAGATTAAACGAATGTACTAAAATAAGAGCTATTCATAAATTTATTTACTTGCAATGCCATATTTTTGGTTTTAACTCCACTGCAGTAATTGAGTTGCCAGTAATAAAGGCAAAAAGTAGTACTACAAAAATTTTGTTTCAAACCTACTTCAGGATTGCTTAATATCAAAAAAATCTACGAAATTCTACAAATTATGATGTAAAATTAAAAATAATTTAAAAATTACCTAACGACTAAAAAAAAGCCAAAAAAATTACAAATGCAATAAAAAAATGACATGTCATCAAAACCCAAGCCCTGTTTATAACATGTTCTTATAAAGCTCGTCATTCTAAACTTGGAAGGTACACATGTGCCACAAAAGTTTGTTCCAAATGACGAGCCGTGGTTACTTGGGACGGTGTACTAATAGTTATTTTATTGATTTTTTGGTACTATTTAACCAACGTTCAGGAGATGCATAGTTAATTGCCTTTAGAATACGTACCCATGTATTTTTTAATTCCGATGAACCTTTAGTACTTGGATGATTACGTCGATATATGAATCCGATACTTAGCAGTATCAATAAGACAATTACTGCTGGCAAAATGTAATTAAATGCAAAAGCTGTCAAAGAGAAAAAAAACTTTTTATATCTTTAATAGATCAAAAAAAAAAATACTTCGGTAAAATTAATTATATTAATGGTTTTCATCTAAACGTATAAATTTGATTTTGGTGTATGTTCTTTAGGACTTCCAATCACGGGATCCCGAAATTTAGGGAGTTGACGTCACATGTGTTGTCATTTCAATATTCAGGACAATTCCATTCAACTCACTTGACTCATTGACCTAATATTGATGAAAATGATGTAACTATATCTATAATGAAAACATGATATAATGCTATTGGCTATGACGGCATTCTATAAGATGTATTTTTACCCTACATTATTAGCCCCTTGACACACATTGTTCCAAGGTCATGGCGACAGTAACACCAATTGCTAAAGTTTCAAATGCGTGCTCTATGAAGGATTTCAGACCTATTAGTATCTTGTTGTCATTCTCAAAAATATGTGAGTCACTTATAGCTAAGCAAATCCGTGCATACTTAGATGCTCATAAAATATTGTTACCATACCAATATGGCTTTCGATCGGGACATAGATGCTTAAAGGTTATTGATAACCTACGCATGTCATATGATGTTGAAAATTTTACATTGCTATGTTTACTCTATTTCTCAAAAGTTTTTGACTGTGTTACTCACTATTTTTTAATTAAAAACCTACAATCCGTTTTTGGTTTTAATCGTTATTCTGCAGCTTTAGTTGCTAATTATCTTGAAAGAAGAATGCAACGGGTAAAAATTGGAAATCTTTTGTCTGAGGACATGGACCTTAAAGCAGGCGTGCAACAAGGATCAATCATCGGGCCCATATTTTCCAGTAATTTTTTTCAATAAATTTTACAGTCTGTAATTTTATGACTTATGCTGATGATATTCATTTATGTGCTAAAACCGAAATTTTTTAGAATTTGGGATACAACATTTTCTTTTAATTTTTTTTAATAATACATTAATTTCGTTTTGTACATGATAATGCATGTGAATTCCGTTCGTGTGAATAACATATTGCAAGGTGCGCAAAATCAAATCGACCAAAAAATTTGAGATTTTACCTTTTCAATTTCAATGAAATTTGGGCAACTAATAAAGCTTATTGAGATATGCATTAACCAATTTTATTTGTATCTTCCAAAGATACAGTGGTTCAAAATTACAAAAAAGGGCCAAAAATCATTTTTGTATCGTTGTTCATAATTCAATATCTATTAAAATAGAAATGTTAGAAAGTAGAAATGTTAGGTGCTCATATTAAAGCTAATAGAACAAGCTTTTACAAAAATTATGTTGTAAATTTTAAACTTGAACATGTCGGCAATGGTCATTATCGTTGCACTTCAAAATGGATGTTCTTAAAAGGTTCTCATATTGTTATTGTTACCCCATAGTGCAAACAATCAACCAAGGATTGAAACCGTAACCGAAAACGAAACCGATATCCGTTTAAAACCGTTTCATTTTTAAAACCGTAACCGAAACCGTTATACGAAAATCAGAAATAAACCGATATCCAAATCCGAAATAAACGGTTTCGGTTTTAAACCGGTTTAAAACGATTTTTAAAGAAGCATAAAAAGAAACCGAAAAACATATTTGATTTTATATAGAAGATCTTAAGTACAAGGCATGTTTAAATGTCATTTACTGAAATTTGGAGTTCTCAAAATAAACATTTCCTGTTGTACAAAAATTCACATGTTGTTGAGAATCAATATTTCCAAAACAACGGTCTTTGGTCTAAAATTTGTTTTTTGTTTCATTAACTTGTGTAGCGGTAAATCGAATTAACAACAAAACACCAGCATTTCCAAGCACAATTTTTATACCCTACACCTATGAGGTACAGGGTATATTAACATTGTGCATATATTGTAACGCCCCTTAGGAGGCGTGTCCGGTATGGAAAAGTATATATATTCTTGATCAGCATCACTACCCGAGTCCGTTTAGCCATGTCCGTCTGTCTGTCTGTCTGTCCGTCTCGCTGTCTTGCTGTCTTGCTGTCTTGCTGTCCGAATACAGAATAACTTGAGAAATACTGATCAGAATACGATGAAATTTCGTCTCAATATATTTTAGCCAAAAGTAGGAACTGAGTTTGAAAATGAGCCAAATCGGTCAACGGACACGCCCACCTCCCATACAAGTCACTTTTATATAACTCTTTCGGAACTAATAACTCGAAAAGTATTCAAGGTATAGTTATAAAATTTAAAACGTATTGTTAGAATTCACCTAAAAATATGTGGTTCAAAAATGGGCGTGATCCGCCCACTTTTTTTTTTCATTCTTTCCCGGGTTTTCATAGTGGAAATTTGATCCGTAAATTATTAAAATCAAATCTATGAAATATTAGCCTTTCAAAATTTTAAATATAGGCGTGGTCCGCCCAATTAAATTTTTCAAATTTTTTTTTAGTTTTTTATACTTTATATACATTTTTTAAATTATGGGGATATAGGACGTAAATTTGTGATATATGAATAATATTCTGAGGGTTAATATCCCCACCAAAGGTGTAGGGTATTCCATAGTCGGGCCCGACCGACTATAAAAATCCGCCCCATGTGACCGAACTTACCCATGTGACCTAACTTTCCCAACTCGTTTGTTAAAAATTGGTTCAAATTTTAATGATGTTGGTTTTTTATTTATTGTATTAGTAAAATATATAGGGGAGCCTGGGGTAAAGTAGGATAAATTTTGAAAAGTTAATTTGAATATTGTATAAATTCTTTTAAAGGATCTATTCAATAGAATACCATTTATAGTGATTTTTTTGACTGATTTTTCAAAAAGCTCAATTTCGAACGTACAACAATGGTAATGCAAGAAAAAATTTGAAAAAAGTTTCAAATTATTAAAATCTCAGTAACTAGTTAAGAAAATACGAAAAATGAAGTGCAAATTCGACAAGTTCGAACATTTCAAGTATAAGGCAGATATTGCAGTTCACTGAATTGTTGAAATTTTATTTCTTTGGCTTTTATGGATGGAAATTGTACAACATTTTTTTCCTTATGAATTTTAAGAATATTTACCGATATATTCTTGTTGCTCTTGTTAAAGGTTCGCTTCTCTGATCTCTTTTGCAAATCAGATCGTATCTCACGTTAATTCAAAATGTTGCTTTTCATTGGTTTCATCACGAAGTTTTGAATTGACATTTTTTCTTTGCGAAATCAATTAAATAATTTATATAACACAATATTTTTACTGAAATAAAAACAAACATTGTTTAAAATACGTTTCCCACCTTACCCCAATATCACAATTTGAACATAACTTAGCACCATATAACAATGTTTAGTTATTTGAAAATTATGGAAAAAAATGTTATACAAAAACCGATATCAAAACCGAAATCGTAACTTGGAACCGGTACACCGAAACCGTTTCGTTATAAAAACTTAAAACCGAATCCGAAACCGAAACGCGGAAAAAACCGAAATCGAAACCGTTATTCGTTTAGGTTTCAATCCTTGCAATCAACAATAATAAATGAGCACAAGACAATTCAGCGCACTAAGCAATGTGTTAGAAAGAGACGGATGATCATTCAGCGTACTGAGACAATGTGCGAGAAAGAGATGGAAGATCAGCACATTAAAACACATGAGTACGAATGAGATGGAAATAGCATGTAGCATACACGAAAATTGGAGAAGGTTCTCGAAGCATGTCGAACCCATAGAAGCCACCTTCTGGATAAATCCCAAAAATGGGATTTCTCAATCGCAATGGGAATTGGGATTTCCCATGGGATATTCAATTGATTTGGGATTTTTTTTCACAATATAAAAAAAATCATTAATTGCAATTTCATATGATTTTTTAGTATCTATAATTATATAATTATATATATATTGTTTATAATAAATAAAATTAATTATTATGGATATATTAAAAGAAGTAACCGTTCTAGATCCAAAAAATATATTAAATAATAGCATTATACCATTAGTTTGTTTAGTTCCGCACATAATTAGTGTGGCGATATTCGATCCATCGAACGATCGACCAATCGACCCATCATACGATCAGCGCAGGCATTTACGCTGCTTGACTCATAAGCCATCGCTATGAGTCAAATAAGTATTAAGTGGTGTCGTTTATGCTAACGCTGCATAAACTACGCCCTACACTCGACACTGTGGTTTACATTCTTATCGCTATGACCACGACTGCGCTGTCGCTACCACTGCTTGGCTCGCTGTCAACGGACAGCCCAAGTAAGTATAAAGCCACGGTGTTTATGCTAACGCAGCATAAACAATCGTTACAATGTATCGCTACATAGTGGGTACTGTGACGATCGTGGTAATTATATATTTGGCAATTAAGCTAATTGCCAAGTGGCTTTGGTGGCATTCCTTTTGGGATATGCTGCTTTAGCTTCGGGCGTTGCTTAAGGTCCAAACGAAAAGCAGTTCAACGAGAACCAGCAAGCGAATCGTTCCTTTTGGGATATGCTGCTTTAGCTTCGGGCGTTGCTTAAGGTCCAAACGAAAAGCAGTTCAACGAGAACCAGCAAGCGACGAGCACGGGCTCCGCACGACAGTACCTATTATTGTAAATAAAGAAGTTAAACTTTAAAATCGCATTTTTTATTTGTGGTCAAAGCTACCACATTAGCAATGAAAATATTAACAAAATTCATTTAGAATTTAAGAAAATTAAACAACACAAAGAAAACAATGATTAAAATTTTACAAAATTTTAGCAAGCCATTTTAAATTCTAAAAATGAAAATAATTATTTTCTGTGTCTTGAAATGCGAAAACTAATTTCATTTATTTCATGTTTGCCGCACTCTTTTGCAAATGTGGAAAGGATATTTTCTCAATTTAGCTTAAATAAAAATAAAACAAGAAATAGACTTTCAACGGAAATGTTATCGTCAATAATGCATACGAAACGACTGACAGAGTCAAAAAATTGTTTTGATGCAGTGTTTAATAAAACACATTTTGAATTATTTACAAATGAAATATATGGGTTTAAAAATAATAACACTGATGATAATAATGAAGATGGTATTTTGTAAATATTCTTATATTTTTTTAATAAAATTATAATATCGTTAAATGTATTTGTATATATAATCTAACGATTTAACTTAGGTGACAAAGTTTTATAATATTTTAATTTGGGATTTTGGGATTTTAGATAGTATTTTCCACATCAATTGGGATTATTTTCCCATGGGATTTAAGGAGGTATTTTTGTTCTCACTCCGTGGGAAAATGGGATTTTTTTTGGGAATTGAAGGTGGCTTCCCTGGTCGAACCGTGTCGAATTGATGAATGCAGTAGAGTGATGCATTTTGTTAAAATTAAATTGGGTAAAAAAATAAAATTTAATTGGGTAAAAGTGGGCATTGTTTTCAATTGGGTAATTCAGGTAATATATTTTAATTCGATTATAAATGTAATATTTCAATTATCATCTTCTTAGGTTAGAAGAACCCTTTTTAAATCAGATGAAGCTTAAAGAGTATGGCGCGTAACTATAGTCATTTTTAAACTGGAGTTTATTGTAATGTACAGCTTTTTGACATTTATTTTAATAGGAACACATTTATTTTAAACGTCAAGTAAAACAAATCATTTTTCTATTGTAATCTCCGAAAAAATATAGCTGCTGTAACATTGTGACATGGTTATCACATAGTAATAAAACAAAAATATATCAGATTTTCAGCTTTTTTGCATAAATCAATAGAAGAACCTATGGTAAAGTTGGATTTGTTTTGAATTTCTTTTAAAAAAAGCATATAATAATATATTTTTTTAATTCATTTAAAGTCACCATTTTATCGACTGGTTCATGATCTAACTATTTGCATTAACAGAATACTATTTATATGACTTTTATTTGATTTTTGAGCCATTTTTCGATACAGCTCAATTTCAGAGAATAAGAAAACAAAAAGTTAGATTCATAAACATCTCAGTATTTACGTTAAAATATTCAGAGTTACAATAGAGACAGGTGTAGTTGCTGGTCGTCAAGTTCGCACAGTTCAAGTATAAATACCATTTGCAGATATTGCAGTTCACTAAATTCTTGAAATATAATTTCTTCAGCATTTTATTCATACAAATAAAATCTTCTGCTGAAGTTGAAGAATATTTACCGAAGTATTCTTTTTGTTCCTTTTAAAGGGAAAAGCAGTAAATGCTTTCTTCTGCAATTCAGATCTAATCTCAGGTGAATTCTAAATTTTGTTTTTCATTGGTGTGTTGCCAAGATTGTAATATATCTTGGCTAAAAAAACTTTCAATAACATTTATTTTCACTTGTTCTCGAAATGCATAAAAATGTATAAATTTGATAATAACCATGGATGAAAAAAAAATAATGCCAGATTAAGAAGCATATGAGAGTTGTTTTTATTTTTCTATGTACAAAAATATTTGCCAAAAATGTTCCCCTGATATTTGAAATAAAATGCTATAACAATAAATTGTATTATCTATGACAGACTTGTAAGATACCCAACGTATATCACTAATTACTAGGTATTCTATTTTTTTAATTGTCAAAAGAGTTACGATAAATGTATGTCAAAACCAAGGATTGAAACCTAAACGAATAACGGTTTCGATTTATTTTTCGGTATTTTCCGCGTTTCGGTTTCGGTTACGGTTTCGGTTTTAGGTTTTTATTACGAAACGGTTTCGGTATACCGGTTCCAAGTTACGGTTTCGGTTTTGATTTCGGTTTTTGTATAAAATTTAAATTTTCCATAATTTTCAAATAATTTAACATTGTTTGTATTGTGCTAAGTTATGTTCAAATTGTTATATTGGGATAAAGTGGGAAACGGAATTTAACAATGTTTGTTGTTATTTTAGTGAAAATATTATGTTATATGAATTATTTAATTGATTTCGCCAAGAAAAAAAATTCAGTCGTGACCACAAGTCAATGAAAAGTAACATTTTGACTTCACCTGAAATATGATCTGAATTGCAGAGGAGAGCCGAGAAGCGAACCTTAAATAAAAGCAAGAATGTTCTTAAACTTCATGAAAAGAAGAAGAATTATGTACAATTTCCATCCATAAAACCAAAGAAATTAAATTTCAACAATTCAGTGAACTGAAATATCTGCAAATAAATATCTGCCTTTATACTTGAAATGTCAGAACTTGCACTTTATTTTCCGTATTAGTTACTAATTTTTTCTTGTATCACCATTGTTTTTTTGTTACCTTATTACAAGTATCCGTAATATATATATATCCGAAATTTACGTGTTTTGAAAAAATCATTCAAAAATCAATCAAACTCAGACTTATAAATGGTATTCTATTGAATAGATCATTTAAAAGAATTTAAAATTATTCAAATAAATTTTCAAAACTTGTCCCACTTTATTTTGCTAATACAATAAATAGAAAAACAATATCATTCAAAATTTAATCACTTTTTAACAAAACAAATTTTGATTGGAGTTGCTGGTGTTTTGTTGTTAATTCGATTTACCGCTACACAAATTAATGAAAAAAAAAAATTTTAGACCAAAGACTGTTATTTGGAAACAATGTTTCTCAAAAAACGACATGTGAATTTTTGTACACCAAAAAAAAAAATATTTTGGGAACTCAAAATTTTATTAAATGACATTTAAACATGCCTTGTACTTAAGATCTTCTATATAAAATAAAATATGTTTTCCTGTTTCTTTTTATGATTTTTTAAAAACCGGTTTAAACCGGTATAAAACCGAAACCGTTTATTTCGGTTTTGGATATCGGTTTATTTCTGATTTTCTAATAACTTTTTCGGTTACGGTTTCGGTTTTAAAAATGAAACGGGTTTAAACGGATATCGGTTTCGGTTTCAATCCTTGGTCAAAACTAGGACTATGGGATGTTTTCATGTAAATAAAATTAATCATCACTGAACAGCCAAACAATCGGCATCTTCTTTTAATTAAGCCAATTATCGGCACACTAACTTGCCTTCGCACTTTTGAGTGCCGGCAGTTAAAATAAACTTTAGGCCAGTGGCGTTATTAAGCGCCGGCAATTAAATTAGACAAGACTTAAAAACATTTAAATTATTTATTAAACGTCCGCCTCAAATATCCATTATTACATGGTGATCCTGCCAAATTTGGCAAAAATTGTATGCCTTTCGAAGCGACACTTGGGAAATATGTGCCAGCAAGCGACGTCCTGTGCTACACCGCTGCTCAACAACGCAGCTTATCACGCAAATACATCGACAAATAACGACGAAAAACAAGCATATACAACCCAGCAACAAAACAATTAAATAAACACAATAATTTGAATTAAAAAAAATATTTATTTTCACTATATATAAATTATATTTGTACAATAAATAAAATTCACACGAAAAACTAAAATAAACACATTTTAAAATTTATATAAACAAAAAACAGAACAATACACTAAAGATAAACATAATAATAACATAAATGTAAACGCGTGGATCAAACGTCAAAAGTGCCACATAGCGAAACACGGCGAATTAAAAAGCACAGGTTGCACACAAAAAATAAATAAAAACTAATTTTTATATAAAAACAAAATGAAAAAAGTGGAATATGAACCAGAAATATATATAGATATATAAAAAAAAAAAAATAAAAATTTAAAAAAAAAATCTCAAACAAAAAACAAAATAAAAATATATTTTTTTTAAATAAAAAAAAAATAAAAAAACATGGACTATTCAAGTCCACTAAATTTAATTTGCAGCTTATGCAATTTTGAAATTAAAGATAATTACCATTTTAATTGTTTCGATGATTATTATTTAGAATCACAAATTTGTACCACATGTAATGAATACATAATGGTGTGGTTCAGCGAGAGCGAAAAAGAATAAAATAAAAATATTAAAAATAATAAAAAAATATATATACACCGAAAAAATTACTGGAGTAAATTATACTATATTTATGTCTCTGTTTTTTTTTTTAAATGCATTTCTACTACATTTTGATGTATTAATTTTTCTTCATATTTCAGGACGTATAAAAAAAGACAATTTTTAGGATGTAGTAAAAACAAATACATTTTCTTTCGGACGTAAATCAAAGAAATATGTATTTATTTTAAATACATTTTTATTTATTTTTATTACAGTAATTTTTCGGTGTACATATATACAAAAACTATTAATTACAATACGAAAACAAAAAATAAAAATGTACATATATTTCTTTTAGATTTGAAGCTTTGTATTATAATAAATCAAATATTAATACATAATTAAAACCAAAATATAAAATGAATGGAATCCATAAGAGAATATTTGTTAGAGTTAACGAAACTCGAGAGTAATTTAAAAAAGAATAAGGATAGAGTTTGTAGAAATGAATACATAAAGAAAAAATTAGAGATGTTTAGAAAAATAGATGATAAAGGTTATATATCGCATAAAGCTGAAATTTTTAGGGTTTTAAAAGAGAAAATAAATAGTTTACGCATAAGAGAAGATTCAAAAAGAGTTAAAATTGTAACTGAGTGTGTTTTACATTTATCCACCGTTTGGCAAGAAGAAAATTTTCAAAAAATGGCTCACTTAGATATAAATATGGTAGGTAAAAACCTACAAATTTTGAAAGGCGCTTTTAAATATTTAGATGATTTTATTATACAGGCGGAGCTATTGCATGATTTATTGGTTGATGATGATAAACCATTATTCATTAAGTTCGTCTACAATTTTAAACTAACAGACCTACAACATTTTCAGATTTTAAAAAATTGTTGGAAGACGCATATTCAAAATCTTTGCAACAAGTTTTAACAGAATAAGGTACAATAAAACAAACCAATAAAAATATTTCAGATTTTAGAGAGAAAATCGTAGTCGACGACATAATTGAGCAATCGGTAAGTCCGTACAACTCACCATTGCTCGTAGTACCCAAGAAATCAACTAATGATGAAAAGATATGTCGTTTAGTCGTAGATTTTCGAAAGTTAAACGGTAAAATCGTTAACGATTAATTTCAAGAATAGCAGATGAGTTAGGAAGAGCCAAATACTTTTCAACATTGGACATGACTAGTTCATTCCACCAGATAAATTTGGATGAGGGTTCGCGACCTCTGACATCTTTTTCCACTGGAAATGGTCATTTTCAATTTAAAAGATTACCTTTTGGTTTAAAATATCTTGTAATAGTTTTCAAAAAATGCGGACGATCGCATTAAGTGGTCTAGATGCAGAAGCTTTTTTATACGTCGATGATATCATTGTCTTTGGATGTAGTTTGCAACATCACAATGATAATTTAACAAAAGTTTTAGATTGAGAAAATTTAATATAAAACTTAATAAAATAAATGCAGTTTCTTAAAGGCTGAGGTCGTATATCTCGGTCATCTTATAACTAATAATGGAATCAAAACTGATCCAGCTAAGAACAATGTAATAAAAAATTAACCAATCTCTGAAAATTCAGATGAAGTAAGGAGATTTGTGACTTTTTGTAATTATTAGAGACGTTTTATTCCAAACTTTGCAGATATATCAAAAAATTTAAACGCTCTTCTAAAGAAAAACATGAAGTTTGTTTGGGACAAAAATTGTCAAGAATCATTCAATACATTAAAATCACAACTTATCAATCCACCAATTTTACAATATTCAGATTTTACCAAACCATTTGTGCTAACCACAGATGCGTCTAATTATGCATTAGGAGCAGTATTGTCATAAGGTGACGTAGGTTACGATTTACCAATTTCATACGCAAGCAAGTCACTATCGAAGCATGACTTGAATAGACCAATAATAGAGAAGGAACTTTTAGCTATCCACTGGGGTATAAATTTCGTTAGACCATACCTCTATGGTAGAAAATTTTCTGTAATCACTGACCATAGATCATTAGTATCACTTTTCTCGCATAGAAATCCGTCGTCAAAAATGACTAAAATCAGATTGGATTTATGTGATTAAGATTTTGAGATTATATGTAAGAAAGGAAAGATGAACCCCAATGCAGATGCATTGTCAAGGATAGTACTTAATAGCGAGTCACTAAAAGCAATGATACCCACCGGAAATGAAACCAGAAATGATGTAATTTTAGCAATAACTAGGATTATGCATAAGAAATTGCATTCAGACAGGAACAACATTCAGACAGGAACAACAACAAAATTAAGGAGTCTACATCCGAGCAAACGCTTGATCAACTTTTCATATGGGATTGTACATCCATAGCAGATTTGAAAATGTAAGTGTTCGGGTGGTGAACGGGTTGTCGAGGATGAATTTAAAATTATAAATATATCAAACCTTAATTGTTCAAGATGTTTTGTGTATTGTGTAGATGTTGTGTTTGTAGTTCCTGATCGTCTTCTTTTGAAGCGCTGTGTGGATTCCTTGACGGTGTTGTTTGTGTTGATTGTTGTGAAATGTTTTGTGTGGTTTATTTATGTGTTAACTATGTCGCCGTGACCGAATTGTCGCGTTTGACGGGTTATTGGGTTTAGTTGGTCGCGATGACGGGTTTTGTTTTATGTTAAATATTAACTTTTAAGTGCAATTTATGTCGCGGAGACGGGTGGGTTGTGCGTTCGGGTTTTTAGATGTACATGTATCGAGTGATACGATCTTTCACTTAAAACGTCAAAACTCATTGCAGCGAGTATCACTGCAACGAGTGGGTCCGGCGGGCGTGTTCAAACACATTGTGTTTACGTTCTAGGTAAACAGTAAGAAAACTAAGGTTTTTACCACACGGTTCTGGAAGATGTACCATTGAAGATAATAATTATGAAGTAATAGAAATTTATAGCGATAATCCACTGAGCACACAGCTGACTTTGGAGAAACTATACTCAGAAAAAAATACTATATAAATAATAGTTTTTTACTTTTAAAAATAGTCAATAGGATAAATTATTATTTTAATCAGAAAATACCATTAAATACTAAAAAATACCATTACATTGACATTGAGTTTATATGAAAATATTTATTTTTTGTATACTATTAAATTAATAATTGTCCTATTGACTAATTTCAATGGGATTTGAGAGAATTTTTCTGGGTGTATCAGCAAAAAATGCGAAATTTAAAAATATACGAATTAGCTTTGAACAAGAAAGATATAATATTTGAATCTATGGCCATAGAAGAATTTAAAATAATATTTAAGAAGTTGCAACAAGAGAGAAATAATTTAATAATTTAATTTTTAATTAATAAAATTTAAACATTAATGTATGAGGAACCAATAAGAATTTTATGCAAAGAAACACAGAAGAGATTAATTAAAGAGTATCACAATTCTACACACGGAGGTCATTTAGGTGCTAGAAAAATAATTTTAAAATTAAAACAGAGATATATATGGAAAGATATGAGCAAAATTATAAAAAAATATATACTTAGTTGCGAACAATGTAAGATAAATAAACAAACGATACCCTACAAACCATTTGACGATAATTTTTACATTCAATATAATAATGATAAATTTTAGATATAAAACACAAAGTATTTCAAAATTTAATTGCGTGTTCTTAATAATTTTTGTCAAAAAATAAAATTTTCTGAACAAATATCGAAAATAAATCTATGATATCATCTCGATATCTATAACGACAAAATAGATTATCGAAAACGACCATTTGAAGCTATAAACGATATCGTTTCGATATCGTAAAATTATCGTTTGGTTTGCTGGGTACATACAATAGAAAAATTCACTTTAACAGGAACGCCAGGAACAAGTTTTGAAATAGTATCGATGGATACCGCAGGTCCTTTACGATTGTCGAATCATTATAGATATATACTTTCGATACAATGCGAATTAACCAAATATGTAGTAGCATGTCTTATGGCACTTGCCTTGGCACTTTTGAGTGCCGATAATTGGCTTAATTAAAAGAAGATGCCGATTGTTTGGCTGTTCAGTGATGATTAATTTTATTTACATGAAAACATCCTATATATACTCTTAATCCTAGTTCTGACATTCATAGTTTTGACATACATTTGACAATTAAAAACATAGAATAGTAATTAGTGATGTACAATGGGTACATTACACCCTCAATAATATGTTTTTAAATGATAAAATATTGACACTGTTGAAAAAATCCTTTAGGGTAAAGCACGCATCAACAACTTTGGAAAATTAATGAGTTCGGTTTTACATTCTTTACTTATGGTTCTTTCTTCAATGCACATAATTCTTATTGTGTTCATTGGAAAAGGAAAAAGACATGGCTGTCTCTGGGGCTTCGCTGTCAGTGTGATATTTTCATAATCTAGTTGGACATAAATCGAATTTTAAAGTTACAGACTTGAAATTTTGTATAGAGAAGTTTTCTTGAAATAAAAACTTTTCCACAAAAAATGGGCGTGGTGGACAACTGACACGCCCACTTCCCATAGAAAAAATATATAACACTATACACATTTGGCAACAATTCTTCTACAACTGAAAAAAATTATATATTCTCCGAATTTAGGCATTAGATGTCGTTTTTCAAGAATATTACAATTTCAGTAGTTCAGTAGTCGTTAGATGCAAAGTCAACTAAATATTTCTTAAATCTAAAATATGTATAGAAGCCCACATATCAAGTGTTGTTCCCATTTTCAAAATTAGTATCTGGGATCCTTAGATATGATTAAACAAATTTAATTGTTACTATTTTTTTTCGAAATTTTTTTAATGTGACTATTATGTAGTAAAAAGAATTCTTTAATCAATAATATGAATTCCAAGATATTTATTTCCACCTGCAGTTGCCTTAGAATTGTTGCATTATAATTGTTAAATGCAAATCGTACTAAATAAAATATATGCATTCCACGAAAAAAAGTTTTTTGTTTATTTCAAATGCATTTTTCCTTCCACCTAAACGGTGAAAAATCTCCGTAAAAATGCTATTCATACAAAATTGCATGTCCTTCCCTGCTGAAAATAATAGACAAAAAAAATCAGCAGGACACCATCAGATATGACTACACTTTTGCAAACTTTGAATATTTTTGGAAATAATGTCCCATATCAAACAGAATTCGATTTTTTATTTTAAAATCCATTATCTAAAATCGCGATATTTCGTAAGTGCGCAGCCAATTTAAGTTGTTGTGAGGAGGGTTTTGACCAACCTCTATACTAAATGTGATCTGAAAGGGAAACAATGAGGAACAACTTACTAATACCTCTTTGTATTTCAAATATTACAATTTAAATACGATTTTAAAACCCATATATTACATTATGATTTGAGCCAAAACTAAATCATTAAAATAAAAATGCTTGTACAACAAATTAAACTTATTTAATGGCTTAAAAATTTGCATTCCCAAAAATGGAAAAACACTTCAATTTCTAAAGCATGGAGCATGTGATCTTAAAACACGAATACTTGCTTATTCAAACAATTTTACGTTTGGAAAAATTATCAAGTTTTTTTGACGTTTTTGTAGAAACCATATTTTTAATTTTATGTTTATTTTCGGCTTAATGAGACATTTTTCTACTAAATATGCGAACAAAAAAACAATTGAAAATACTTTTTTTTGCATTTTGTCCACCTAGATATGAAAAATATCACACTGTGCAAAAACCTGAGAAACAGCACTGCAACATCTGGTTGTCCACATCGAGCATGCTTTTCAAAGGAAAATGTATGCCATGGGCATATTTGTTGACATCGAAGGTGCTTTCGATATTGCTACTTTTGATGGAATGTGCGACGCAGCTAGACGGAATGGAATAGATGAAACTTTGTTCAAGTCGCTAAGGTCAATACTAACGTTTAGGATCATCACCTTTGAGGCGGAGATTGTGCTCATGGAGTCGTACTCTTCTCACTGCTTTGGTGTATGTTGGTTGCCTTGCAGGCCTATTCAGATGTTGTTGCCATTTTTGCCACAGGCTTTTCTCTTAATGAGGTCTGTTTTAAAACACAAATTTCATGGAACCGAATTGACAGCTGATGTACTGAAAATGGACTTTCCGTACACCCTCACAAAACAGGGATTGTTCTTTTCACTAAGAAAAAAATAATGACAGGGTTATCTCTACCAGTACGTAAGGGTGTCTAATGAAGTAAAATATCTGGTCTTTACTCTAGATAGTAAACTACTTTGGAGAAAACATGTTGAAAATACAATTTCGCGAGCATTGAATGCATCCTGCAATGTAGAGGAATTTTTGGGAAAACATGGGGACTATCGCCGAGCAAAACCTTATGGCTTTACACGGCAATGATAAGACCGATGAAATCATATGCATCTGGTGGAACAAGCTGTCGTGAAAGTGGGTGACAACTAGTCTTGGCAAGATTTAGAGAACCGTGTGTCTATGTGTTACGGGTGCCTTTCCTACTACACTTGAATCTACCGCCACTTGATATTTTCATCAGAGGCGACGCCATGAAGGGCAGCTGGAGAGTAAAACGAGGTGGTTTAATGTTCCTTGGCATATTTCTGACATTGCACTCGACACTCGATTAGATATTTGTCTATTGAAGATGCCCTCTGATGCAATGACAAGAGTAATATTGTCAAAACGAAAATGTGTGGTTTGTCAACTTGACATACAAGACTGGCTAACGCCTGACTGTGAGACAGGTAGAGGGTTAAACAGTATTTACACTGATGGCTCAAGAAAGGATCAGGGATCAGGTGTTGGAGTGTTTGTGAAACAGAACGACCGCAGACTTATGGCTATGGACTACATTGCAGATAATAGGTGTCGGAATAGAGCTATATATCTTTGCAGCGTCAGATCACGTCTCAATTGTGTTAGTAAATACAATACACTGAAACTGATTAGCGTATCGGGCCATAAAGAACGTGCTGGATCTGAGGATAATACAGTTGGACCAGAACCTGTGCTGGACAACCTGCATCTACGGGAAAACTCTAAATCATATTTTAGGTCACCTCTGCATACAAGAGCAGATGGCTGAACGTAACCAAATGCAGATTTTCCAAGCTCTTGACACCGACGATAACCAAGAGATTGAACGCTTTTCTATTTTCAATAAGTAGAAAGGAGTGCAGATCACTGACGGGACTTCTAACTGGATACAACTCATGTGAAAAACATATGAACGCAATCGGCCTTGCCGAAAGGCATTCTACCAGCTACGAAAATTCTGGTACCACAAGGGACTTTCTCTGTGATTGTTCAGCCTATTCACAGACGTGATGAGATCTGCTTCACCTAATAGCCTTCTTAGATTTAATAATAAATCTGAGAAATTTCATTAAAAACCAGGAAACTGGCTATAACTACGTATATACTACGTAACACCGCAAGTAGATACGCAATCTGGTAAAACTTGTATAAAAGATTGGAAAAGGGATTTGACTGCTGAAAAGAAGAGAAAAATAAAACAGCTTATGGATAAACACTTCCAGTGTTTATTTTCTTTCAAAGGGAAAAATTACGGCAGAACTGCCAAAGTAAAACATCGAATAGACAGCTGACTCTAAACCAATTCGTCAAGTACAAAGAAGAGTATCACTTGCCATTTTTACGAGGATATGGACAACAATTTCGATTTCGGTTTTCTTCCTCGTTTCGGTATAATGCATATGCATGCAAATGACACTAGCGTAGCAACAGAAACAACACATCTTTAGAGTTGCGTGTCATTTTGTAGTTGTATAAAACTTACCGCTAAACAAGTGATGAAAGTAAATAATAATTAAATGCATTGATATTCGGATTATGAACGACACTAGTGAGTAATGCAAAATAACACAGATTTGTCTATTTTGTTCCTGGAGAATTCGATTTACTGCTAGAGAAATGAATAAAGAAAAACAAATTTCTGATCGAAATTCGTCCTGAGTAATTTTTTTTCTTAAAAATTAAAATTTGAATATTTGTATACAACAAGATGTTTTATTTTGGAAATTCCAGATTTCATTAAATGGCATTTAAACAAATCTTGCACTTTAAAGCTTCTATATAAAATGAAAAAATTGGTTTCTGTCAGTTTTTATACTTTTGCAAACACCGTTTTAAAACCGAAACCGTTTATAACAGTTTTGGATATCGGTTTATTTCCGATTTTCGTATAAGGATATCCTTTTTAAAAACGAATCGGTATTAAACGGATTTCGGTTACGGTTTCAATCATTGGTTAAAACGATGTATAAGTGTGTTTTTATTTTGTACTCAATCCAGAGATACGAACTAGTACGAATAGTTTTTCGAAGACTGAATTTTCGCTTGAATGCAATCTTCAGCATTCATTTTAATCCCGTAGGATTATATACTTAGTAATTTATTACAATGTAATGGAGAGAGATATTAAACACTTTTTGGGAGAATTTTACTTTACTTGCCCTTCATTTTGAAAAAAAAAAAAAATAATGACAACAAAACAATGAAAAGTCGCTAGGTGCCCTGTTCGCTTGGGTACTCAAATGAAAGGCAATTGCCTTACGATTACAAATATGTAATATTTTTATGACCCAAAAATGATACTTAGTTTGGAAATGAGCCAAATCGGTCACGACCACCTCTCATACAAGTCACTTTAATAGAACCTAACACAATGGTTACGTTCCACTATAAGCAAATCTCTTCCATTATACTTATTCGTCGTAGTTGCAACAAATATGTTTCTAAAAATAGTAAGGCAAAACTGAAAATTAGACGAGTGATGGATATGTGGTTCAGTAGCCTTGGACCTAATGTGCTTGACTACCCATCGATCCCAAACACATCGAGTTCATATGTATGAAATATTTGATGTCATCATAACGTCATCACATAAATATCACTGATGAAGCTCCGAAACGGTCTGTATGATAATTGCATGAGTTGTGTTTTCAATTTATAGTTGCTTTTTTCAAACTCAATATTTATTAACGTATATGTATTTAAAATTGTGGTGATAACAATACTTAATAAACGTGCTTTATTTTGTTTTGCTTACCCTTTTGTTTACTATATGTTTTGAATTCAGTACTATTTTCTTTCGTCTCAAGTACACGGGTAAACTCAGTAGTAGCTCTAGTTTCGTCATGAAATACAGTAGAATCTTCTGTATTAATTATTGCTATCATTGTAAATGGCGTCGTTGTTATATGATTATATTTATCATTGATAGTATAAATTTCTGTGAGTGTAGTGAAGAATGATTGATTAAAACGACTTAATTTCGGGTTTGGTGGGATTGTCACATTGCTATTCTGTATCAGCTTTCCCAATCTGTTGTAATATAAATAATTAAAGGTAATTTTATGATTAGATAAATTATATTTGGCATATTTTCATCGGATCAGAATTTGATTACTGTTACAGTTCCGGTATCATACGAAAAAAACGACCCAAAATATTATTGTTATTACGTGTTCCTTTCCATTCCAAAAAATAAAAGAGTTGCTTCTAAATCGTGATTATAAAAGATTTACCAATTTTGTACGGATGTTCTTATGTATTAAACTGTAGACTCCACCAATTTGAGTACAAATATAAGACACACAGCTCAAATGGTCAGAGAAAATATTACAGAGGAGCAGCTTGGATCATATCTGATACCGTTTTTTTTCAAATGTTTAAAGTCTAAATAATAAAGTTCTCTCAACCGTTTAGTCACTGTTTGTTAAATTTAAGAATTAGCATTTTAGTTTTTCTACTGTACATTTATGTTTTTATAAAAATAAGATTTTGTTATTAGCTTTGTTAAAATATTCAAATTGAAAAATAAAATTTTCATTCGTTTTTAAAACTCTTTATAAAAGGGTTTCTCTTTGTGTAAAAAAGTAACTAGTGAGTGTTAAATTTAGAATCGTGATGGCTCCTACGCAGCACCAGATTGAGAAGCGCCGCGGAAGTGAGAATTTAAAGGATTAGAAATTTGAGGTTAAAGCCTTTTTTCAAATGCGAAACTTGTGGAAGGCAGTACTTGGGACGGAAACGAATGCTGAGAAACTGTTGGAGGCGAAATCCGAGTTGCTTCTTTTGGTCGTAAAAACAACTACGCGCACATTCGCGACTGCAAAACTTCGAAAGGAAATTTGGGAGACGTTTGCCAAAATTTATCAAGATTCAGGTCTGGTAAGTAGAGTTGGATTGATCCAGAAGTTCTGCACTACTAAGCTTAACGAATTTAGCAGTGTTGGAGATTGCGTTAACGAGGTGCTCAACAACGCACACGCGCTCCGTGGTGTTAGCCTCAATGTCGACGATGAATGGGCAGGTTCTATGATGCTTGCAGGGCTGCCAGACGAGTACAAGCCCATGATCATGGACATACAGAGCTCCGGAATGTCGATTACAGGCGACGCAATAAAAATGAAACTACTGCAAGACGTCAAATGCGTGACAACAAAGGACGAAGCTGCATTTTCTGGACATCAAAAGTTTAAAAAGAGCCAGAAAAATAACAAAGACCTGAAGTGCTACAACTGTGAAGGATTCGGACACTACGCATCCAATTGTCCAAAGAAGAAATCCTCAATCAAGAAGAGCCAGGGTCAAGCGATGCTGGGATCGTTTGCAGCTCCGGTAATCATGAAATCGGAGTGGTACTTGAACTCTGGATCATTGTCGCATATGTGCTCCGACAAAATGAAGTTTACGAGCAAGATAATTCCAAACGAACAGGAGGTTATGATCACCAACAAAACAAGTATGCATGTTGAAGGTGTTGTCGGAAATATTGATATTGTTCTTGATACTGATAAAGCCGAAGCATGTGACGTCGTATTCCAAGATGCCCTGCATGTGCCAGACTTAAGTACTAATTTGTTGTCGGTGTCGAAAATTGTCAGCAAAGGTCATACAGTTCTGTTTAATAATGATGGTTGCAAAGGTACCAACACTGACGGTGATGTTATTGCAACAGCTGACCATGTCAATGAAATGTTTCGTTTGAATGTGGCTAGTAAGCAAGCGGCTTGCGTATCTCGTGAACAAGAGGACTCCAGATTATGGCACAAACAAGTTGGACATGCGAGCAACGACGTTTTCAAGAAGATGGTGAGTGGTGCGGTTAGTGGCATCAGCAGCGGTGTTGAGAAGGCAAAATACGAATTCTTATCGAAATAAGAATTGGCGGAAAATCAGTCTGGAAAAGGCATTTAAGCTTTGCGCAGCGACAACGGCACAGAATTTGCAACTCAAAGATAAAAAAATTGTGAGAAATTCAGGTATTCAGCACCAGTCAACAGTTCCATACACGCCTGAACAAATTGGTATGGCCGAACGTATGAATCGGACGATCATCGAAAAGGCGCGCTGTTTGCTGATAGACGCAGGATTGAAAAAAAAATCTGGGCACAGGCGGTGTACACATCTGCTTACCTCATCAACTGGACACCGTGCACAGGTCTGAAGGACATAACGCCAGAAGAAGCTTGGATTGGCCGTAAACCCAACGTCAAACATCTACATGAAAGGTACGAAAGGTGCGAAAATCGAGTTTTGTCGTGATGACCGAGGAACACTGGAAGGCTATTTCGAAGCAAAATGGGCAAGCGATATCGATGCGGGAAAATCGGTAACTGGATTTGTGTTCAAGCACCAAGGCGGCTCCATTTCGTGGGGATCAAAAAGCAACTGACTGTAGCCCTGTCTATAACTGAAGCAGAATACATGGCTCTGGCATCCGCATCGCAAAAGGCTCTGTGGCTGACGGCTTTGTTCAGGAAGCTGCTCAATATATCTGGACAATTTAGGATGATACTATATTGTGACAACAAGAGCGCAATCAACTTGTCGCAGAATGGTATGTACCACGGTCGTTCCAAGCACATCGATATACGACACCATTTTCTGCGAGACTTAGTCAACGAACGGAAGTTGCTGATTGAATATCTCTGCACGAAAGATATGGTGGCGGACGTACTGACAAAGGGTTTAGTTTTAAGTAAACATAAATATGTTTTCTATGAAATAGATGGTGGCAGTCGCTGGGGATCGAACCGCGGACCTTTCGGCTCGTAGTCGAACGCACCAGCGACTTTTCGCTCGTAGTCCAACGCACTAACCAGATGAGCCATCGACGCTACTTTGGTTATTAGCTGTGTTAAATTATTCAAATTGAAAAATAAAATTGTCATTCGTTTTTAAAACTTATTATAAAACTTTTTATAATCAAAACTAAAAGAGTTATAGTTTGGACTACGATCAATTTCAAACAGTTTGAAAAATTTAAAAAAATAATAAATCCGCTTATATTTTTAGGGTAAAAACAATTATTTGTGTGGATTTTATACTTTCAGTTACACAGAAGAAAGTAAATTATTTTAAAATATTATAGTTTATTTGAAATCACATATTTTTGGAAATGTTTTTCTTAAATGTTAAAGCAATATCTATTTTTAATATTTCGGATATTTTTAATATTTCCAAAACAATTTCCTCCAATGGTTTTGGACATCTAAAAAATATGAATTATCTAAATTTCATTTATTAAATAAATTAATTTCCAACTATTTTATTATATTCCACAAGCGAATACCAACAAAACTCGACTTGCAAACAGCGAAAACCAAAATGAGCTACAAATAGGAGAAAAAAAACGGTAAAAAACATTAAAATAGTTACTCCAAACAGTGATTTGTTAAAGAATAGTTATTTCAACTAAGAGAGTTTTTGAATATCAATGTAATTCTCTCATAGTAACATGGTAGAGAATGTAAATTTTGAATGGGCATTCAATAATTGTTAAAACTAATCTCATTTAACTATTTAAATAGTTTAATATAACAATTTAACAGTGTTTAAAATGACAATTTTTTTGAAACTACGTAAATCTTTAAAATGTTACACAACAACTTTTTATTGTGGTTTTAACCAGGGCTCGGGCGAAACCGGAACTGGAACCGGACCGGAACCGTTTCATTTTTATAGAACCGGAACTGGAAACGTTTTTTAAATTTTTAATGGAACCGGAACTGGAATCGTTAATTTATTTTTTATAGAACCGGAACCGGAACTGGAACCCAAAACCAGAACCGGAACCATTACAAAATTAATTAGATCAGAAATTAATATATCAAAAAATAATAATTAAATCAATTTGGACAATGAATTTTGAAACAAAAACAAATATTAATTAAGTTACACATGTGGACAATGGCATTTTTAAAAATGTTGAACTTTGTAAATTTTCTTTATATATATTGATTGTTATATAAAATATGTTTTTTTATTTTTGACAACTATTTCATTCACTTATTTCTCAAAAGATGTATATTATAATTAATGTTGACGTTTTATTAACGTTTAAGATCGTGTCCCCGCGAGGAAACTTAAATAGGACTATGAAACCATGCGACTTTATAAATGGTCAATTCCCATATAAAGCTTTTTTTATATCAATATACTCATTTTGGTGTAGTTAAAGATAAAATGTCAATATTTAATATATATTATTTTAAACATTTCAGATATGTCCAAATCTTTGAAACCACACCATCTGGATTGGATGATTTTTTAGCTTATAACTTAAAATTGTGTTGTTTCACCATTCCATACATGTTGGTGTTAAATAAATACGGAATATAGTTAAAATCAAGGATTGAAACCTAAACGAATAACGGTTTCGATTTTGGTTTCGGTTTTTTCCGCGTTTCGGTTTTATGTTTTTTTATTACGAAACGGTTTCGGTATACCGGTTCCACGTTACGGTTTCGGTTTTGATTTCGGTTTTGTATAAAATTTCTTTTTTTCCATAATTTTCAAATAATTTAACATTGTTTATATTGTGCTAAGTTATGTTCAAATTGTTATATTGGGGTAAAGTGGGAAACGTAATTTAACAATGTTTATTGTTATTTTAGTAAAAATATTGTGTTATATATTATTGTATATATTAATTGATTTCGCCAAGAAAAAAATTTAATTCTGACCACAAGTCAATGAAAAGTAACATTTTGACTTCACCTGAGATATGATCTGAATTGCAGAGGAGAGCCGAGAAGCGAACCTTAAATAAAATCAAGAAGAATACATCGGTAAATGTTCTTAAACTTCAAGAAGAAGAATTATGTACAATTTCCATCCATAAAACCAAAGAAATTAAATTTCAACAATTTAGTGAACTGCAATATCTGCCTTTATACTTGGAATGTTCGAACTTGCACTTTATTTTCCGTATTAGTTACTAATTTTTTCTTGTATCACCATTGTTTTTTTGTTACCTTATTATAAGTATACTTAAAATATATGTCCGAAATTAAGGTGTTTTGAAAAAATCATTCAAAAATCAATAAAACTCAGACTTATAAATGGTCTTCTATTGAAGAATTTAAAATTATTTAAATGAACTTTTCAAAACTTGTCCCACTTTATTTTACTAATACAATAAATAAAAAAACAATATCATTCAAAATTTAATCATTTTTTAACAAAAAAAAAATGTGCTTGGAGTTGCTGGTGTTTTGTTATTAATTCGATTTACTGCTACACAAATTAATGAAAGATCAATTTTTATGTATACGTGCTTAGGTAAACTTTTTTGGTCAAATATATATTGATATCATGCTCAAATACATTATAATAATGTTTTCCGGCAAAAAGACTTGTGGTTCACAAAAAAAAAAATCGAAATTCGGTACACCTACACATTTGTAAATATGGGTATCAAATGAATGGAAATTCTTCAGCGATTGAATGTTTGTAGTTATTTTCAGGATTCGTATACCCTGGTGACCTACATATCACTTTGAATGGTAACCACACATATGTGTAGGGTATTTATAGTCGGCTTAGACCGACTATAATTTTGATAATCCTAACTATCAGAATTACACCTACTTTAAAATTTCCCATGTGATCTAACCTTCCCAACTGGTTTGGATTGTTTGTGAAACCGGAACTGGAACCATTACTGGGAACTGGACTGGAATCGTTATTTTTTTTATAGAACCGGAACCGAAATAAAAAACCAGTTGGGGAGGTTAGATCACATGGTAAATTTTAAAGTAGTGATTTTGTATAGTATGCGTTATTATGATAGTTACGATTATCATAATTATATTCGGTCTAAGCCTATAAATACTCTACACCAGGCATGTCAAACTCATTTGTCATCACGGGCCGCATTGGCAATTCAAAAGATGAGGCGGGCCGCAATTGTGTACCATACAAAAAAAATTCGCTCGTTTTTTACATTTGGTTCTTCAGTTGGAAAATAAAATATAATGTTAAGATGATAACATTTTCCATTGATCCTCGTTAAAAGCGCCGCAGGCGAATATTTTGTAAAAAATTGTGCGATTTTTGTCTGTTTGAAATATGTCGAAAAAATGTTCGAATTTCTTTGATCCTACCAAAAATTTGGTCAGGGGTATATACAATGGAGTATATTTCAAACACCAGAGACAATTTTGTCAAACAGATCTAACAATCATCCAAAATTGTTGAACTTTTTATGTCCGTAAAATCGTACGATATCTAATTAGCTCTTGTACCAATATCGAGGGCCAAATCGTACTAAAACTACAAAAATAGTTCAAAGCGACAGATCGCCGTTTTTTTTTCGAAACGATAATAAAAACTATTCTGGATTCTAGTGGATTCTAATATAGCTCAAATATATAGAGATATATTTCAAAAACATTGCGTTGTGGAAAATGTTTAAATATCCTAATATAAAATTTTATTCTACTAAAATTACGAAATTTTAAAAATTAGCAACGAGATTAAATTTTGGTATCCAAGTTAGTTCGAGAAAACTACGAGGCATAAACCACATGGCAGACTTCTTACCAAACATATTGAAAAAGTTTTTTTTTTAAATATCGTATATAAATTTGATATTTATATAAATTTGAAATTTATGTAAATTTGAAAAGGGTTCCTTTTTATGCACAACTAATTTAAATTGCAAGGACAATCCATTGATTAGAGATGTACGGATTTAGAAGATTATTTTATTATCCTTAAAATGAGGTTTGTCAAGAGTTTTTTTCTACAACCACAAAAAGTGATTATTGATGAATATTTTGAAACTTTGGACCACTGTATCTCTGGAGAAGGTGAGTCTGGAACTCTGATAGATTTGGTGTGGAATGTCTCTACACAAAAAGTTTTACTTACTAAAAAAAAATGTTAAAATGAATTCAATTTTTACAATGCAAGACTCTTGTCTACAAATTTTTGATTCTTGTTTTATTTTGATTGCGCCTTTATTTGATACTGGAGCTAATTCTGAAAATGGTTTTGTTAAATAGGGTATAGTTTTTAAGATTTTTAAGTTTTAATTATTTTTCTCTCCTTTTATTTGTAATAGTCAAACAAAAAAAATAATGTATTTATCATTTATAATAGATTTTAGAATAATATAATAAAATAATTATAATATTTAAATAAAAGTTCGAGCAACTCCAGAAAACAAATAGCAGACAGAGAATGCGGCGACGACAAAGAAAGCGTGAACGGACAGTTCAAAAAGAGTGCAACTGTCATTTTTGTGGAAATTACACTCTTCGACAAAATGATCACTTGTGTTCCTCCCTGTCTTCATTCATATCCTTTCTACATAATTTTAATGTGCTTATTCGAACTGCATTTTTTAGTTTTTTCCTTATTAATTTTTGAGAAAAATGCTTTTTATGATTTTTGCAATTTGTACTGCATATTATATTTTGTTTTTTATGAAAAGACTGAAAAGCCATTGAATAAAAATTAAAACACGAACATATCACGAACAAATCAAGGAATGTAATGGCATTAAGACAATTTGAATATCGTTTAAGATGTGGTTACAATAACCGTGTTATATTTGTACCCAAAGAAGAGCTATCGATTTCATACCAGTATTTTCGAATAGCCCGTGTACCCAGACGCTCCAAATTCCGGGTAATACCCGGGTAGTTTAAATATCCCTACAATCCGGGTATTAAATGTTCGAGTTACCCGGGTAGTTTGTTCGTTCGTTGTTCGAATTATTCAAGTAGGTCGTTTGTTCGTTCGTTGTTCGAACTCATTTGATCGCTTGTTAATTTGCCGGTCCGCTCGTTTGCTTGATGTGGGAGTTGGTCGGAAGTGGTTGGACAAAAGTGGGTGGGAAAAAGTGATAATAAGACCGACAACAATTTTTATTGCAGAAATCGGTAGGAGAAATCGAATGGGAAATCGAATGGTACCAACAGTTTTTTGGGTACCATTAGGCGTCAAATGATGTCCGCAATCGATTTCCGAAATAACAAATTTTGGATCATAAATGGGTTTTTGACCCCCTTTATGGGGGTCACGGACCACATCAAAGGATACCATTAGCTTTCTATAGATGTCCGTTATCGATTTCCGATATACAAATTTTTGGGTCATAAATGTGATTTTGACCCAAAGGGTACCATTAGTCTTCTAATGAGATTCGCTATCCATGTCCACAATAAAAAAAAAAATTGGACAAAGTCTTTCTTTTACCCCCTTTTGGGGTGTATTCTACTGATTTATGTAATAAAAATTTTGTCGGTCTTTTTATCACTTTCCGCACACTTTTGCCCACCCACTTTTGTCCACCCACATTTGTCCACCCACATTTTTCCAACCACTTCCACTAAAATAAAACCACTAAATTCGTCAAATTAAGGCAGAAAAAAATATAAATTTTAATAAAAAAGCTATTAAAAATATTGGGGAGATAGAAAATTTGTATATTTTCGGTCTACATTTGACGCATTTAACATTCAAAAACCATTTTACTCATGTTTACCTGCTACAATCGAGCTATCGAACCGCAACCAACTCGGATGACATCTCTTTACTATATATACTCTCTGCAACTCCCACATCAAGCAAACGAACAGACAGGCAAATTAACAAGTGATCAAATGAACAAACGCCAATCGAACGTACGAGCTACCCGGATAGTTCGAACAACGAACGAACAAACAACTACTCGATTAGTTCAAACAATGAGCAAACGAACGAACAAACTACCCGGGTTTGGCGAACTACACGGATAGTTCGAACAGTTAATACCCGGGTATTATCCCGGGTATTATCTTGTCTTCTCGTCTCCAATATTTTTCCCCGCGGCAATACATTTCGTGGACACGAAGGGTCAACGATGATTACCAAATTCCCAACACACAAAGATTTTGCTTTCTCATGCCATTTTGATCTGCATGTTAAAGTGGGCAAATATTCAATTAACCATCTCTTCCAAAATGTGTCTGCATATTTCTGTGAAGTTAGCCAACTAAATTTCAAAACAATGCTACTATCAATGTAACTTGCAATCGGATTCATTCCATTTGATGAGCCAATTAGGAAGTGATTTGGCATTAAAGCCTCTGAATTTTCATCATGACAGGCACATATGTTAATGGTCGTGAATTAACTATATTTTCTAATTCGGCCATCATGCTTCGAAGAAGTTCATCACTAGGTGAGCGTGTGGGTGTTATATGGTATAACACAGTTTTTATTGAAAGCACAAGACGCTACCAAGCGCCACCCATAGTGTGGTGAAATCGCGAACAAAGGCATTAAGACCAAATCGCAATGATGCAATGATGCATTGACAGAAAAAGTGGAATCAATAGAAACCAATGATTCAAACCGAAAGTAGACTCATGCGCTTTATCGTAAATTCTCACAAATATCTTAAACGCATCAACAACGCAATAGTAGAGCTACTCTCTACTAGGTCGTCCGTTTGACATTTGCCTTATAATCGTTATTTCAAAGAATTTAGTTTCCTTAAAAAAATTATTTGAAAACAATAATAAAAATTTTGTTTGAACAAAAAAAATTATTTTTAGTGCGCGAAAATTGTTTATTTATACCGTGAAGAAGGGCAAACGGTTCGAAACGCAACCGTAACGCAATGCGTAATTGCGATTTGAAAAAGTGTGCTGATGCTTTGTGTTGACAGAGATCGTAACGCCTGAGCAACGCATAGCCAAAGTCGGTAAAAGGACGACCGACCTAACGCAACGTTGCGATTTGGCCTTTAGAGTCGAGCACTTGTAACGCATCCCGTAACTCTCTGCTCCGACAAAGTTAGTACCATTGTCGCTAAATATTTCTATTGGTGTGCCGCGTCGTTACGAATTGCTAGTATGCATGAGCTAGTGTTAAGTGTGTAGACTAGTTCTACGTGAACAGCCCTAATCGTTAAACGTGTGAATAACGCGCCAAATCGAAAATTTTAATAAACCAAATAATATCCACTAGTTCATAGTGGAAATATGTCCATGGCAGTTTTGGATATAAGAACCGACTTAGTGGTGTAGAGAACCGAATAAACTGGGTGGGCAATGAGTTGGTTGCGACAACATACATATTTTCTATGGCTTATATACAATTTTACTGACAAATCAAAACGATGCTATAGCCAAAACACATAAAAAGCAGCTTATGCGCACAGTCGTTTGAACAAAAAATTGTTTTCATATAGATGTGCCCAAATGACCATCCAACAAAAGAATGTTCTTTATATAGAATTTTACGTGGATAATTATAGTCTTAATTAAAAAAAAAAATTAAAAATACCTCTTATTTATTTTCTGTATTTTCAAACCTATTGACATAAAGCAAAAAAAAGAAAATATGGGTGGGTTTATTTCCAATGAGCAATCCATAAAAAAATTGAAGCAAATCCAAAGTGCAACTGAATATTTTTGACGAAATGCGTTCGATTTGAAAAAGGATGCCTCATACTTATGTATGCTTATGCTGACGATATTCAGTTGCACTCATCTAACCATTTTGGATTGTATATATGTCTCGACCAAAAAAAGATTAAATTGTAATAATCATAAAAGATTAAAAAAAGTTTGTAATACCTCTCGGCATTACATTGTAATACATGTTGTATTACTTTGCATTTAATGCTACGGGATTAAAATTAATGCTGAAAAAGATTGAAAATACGGATTTGTTTTTGTAAAAAAAATGTTATTTTATATTTTATAAATAATATATTCTTTTAATATTATTTTCATTATTTTATTTTTAGAATTCTTCTACACTCTTTAATTATTTGTCTCTTTCGAAATTATTTTCTTCCTCTTCATCTGCGCACATACCGGCAACCTAACATACCGGCAACCAACATTACTGCCAATTAATTTTAGGGCTATTTAAACATATTTCCGTCGAAAAAGGCAATTTGAATTATAAAGCGAGCACTCGAGTGAATGTTACTAACATTGCGACAATGAATTTATTTCAGTATCACACGTTCGAATCTCGGCCGTGGTCCTAATTTTTAATTTTTTTATAATTTTAATTTATTTAAAATTTATATATTTTTATAATTCTTAAGTAATAATAACAACAAAAAATAAGAAGGCATAAACAAATATTTAGAAAGAATCAAATTGCCCTGGCCGAGATATAAACCTGCGATTCTGAACTAAATTTAGTAAGTATGGTTTACAATTTAACCTTCTATGGTTTTAAATCATTAAATAAACTGAGAATAGACTATTTGAGTTTAAATTTTAAAACTTTATAACCGATCGATTATCATATGTCTGTTTGCTGTTATCCAATTTATTTGAATTTAGTCTGCTCGAAAATTTGCGAAATTGAAAAGTCGAACACTGCATTACCGACAAAATTTAGTTTAGTCAATTTAGTCGAATTCGCACACACCCAAAATAAACAGAAAAATTAACTATTTGAGTTTATATTTTAATAAAATTGGATTAAATTTAAATTTTTAAACCACTGGGATTATTTTATATACTAAAAACATTGCATTACCATGTTAAATAAAAAATATATTAAATTTCAATCTCAGAAAGTTTAAAATCGAGTGTAAACTATTGAAAAGTTTAAAAATTAAACATAAAAGTATTGGAATCATCTGTAATTCAAAGAAAAGTTTAAAAAATATTCCAAAATTTTTTACCGTGTAGAAGACTTATGTCATACACAGAAAAAATGTTGTTAATAAATGGAATGAACGCCGTTAATTGCGACATCGTTCATAATATATATGGAAAAAATCATTCTATTTATGAACTATTCTTCGTATATACGAATCGCACAATTTAAGCGAAATTGACATAATAAACGCTTTCATAATTGTTATGAATTGCGTTCATTGAGGTATTCATATTAATTTTTTGAGACAAAGCAGCACAACCTCCACGTCACGTGCAATTCAGCCGAGCATAAAGGCGATACTGAAAAATAAAAGAACCAGTCCACCGAAAGGAGAATAGAAAATACAACACAAAGTAGGTAGGTATTTGAATATGGGTGTATGATCGTATGTGTAACATACAACTTGTGTGTGTATGGGTATGTGTGCAACTGCAACTTTTGACTATTCTATAAATAGATATTTTTATTTTACTGATGCGTCATGCCGCATTGCGCGCAGTGATTATTTTGACAACTCGTCGCAACGCGTCGATAGTCGATGATAGCATATACAGTTTGTTACGAGCCTGCAAGTTCAATTTAGTCCCGGCTAAGGATGGGTTCTTGAACAGGTTCATAAACAAATTTTTCTGTTTATCAATTCATTTTCATAAACATTAACTACACAAAAACCAAGCAAAACTTTCACACTGTCATTCTGTCATGAGGTATCTTGATGTTATTAGATACCCCTGGTCCTAGCCCACCCCATTCAGACAAGTCTGACCATGGTTATTGCTTGACCATATATGCAATAACCCCTAATGTGATACCATAAAAAATATCTGTGCTAACCTGTCTTCATTTTGTTTAGTTCCCTCCTCCTCTAAAAATAAACTTAGTCACTCATTTCTAATTTCGTTTCAATTTTCATTTAATACATGAACAATTCATAATTATTTAAATAATAAACTAAACATTAATGACAAATTGAACGAATTTAGTAAATTATATATAGATTAAGATATTTACATAATTAAGTTAAAAATTTATTAATATATTAAAGTAAAATATTGATTAAGAATATTAAAATTTACGATTAAGTTCAGCAAAATTGAAGTTTATGATTAGGAAAAATTTAATTTAACGAAAAAAATTAGCAAAGAAAAAAAAATGGTGTCAATTCACACTGTTATTAGTTAAATATCATTTTATTGTAATGACTAAAATTTACTTATCCATTCTTAGGTTGTTTTATTTTGCACAATAAAACATAATTTAGAAACAAAAGAAAACTTACTTATTTTGATCCATTTAAGGATGTCCGCATCTATAAAATTTAAAAAGCATCGTCCATTTATGTCCGTTGAGCGCTCAATGACTTGATGTGACTTGCCAATGCGAAAATTTCATTTTGTTCTAAAAGATTGTAGAAATATGGATTAATAAATTATAATTAATATTTAAAGAAACTAAACTAAATACTTTGCTAAATTTTATATACTAATTAAGTTACATTACATTAATTTAAATATTAAATAGTATTTAAAAAAATTAATTAAGTAATGAGAATAAAAACAAATAAATTATAATACAAATATTAGCAATTTATACGTGCAATGCGAATTATTAAAAATGAGAACTTCCAACTTCCGCTATTATATTATTTGCAACAATTTGATGACGTCATAGAATTCGTGAACGCAACAAGATGTGCACGGAAAACTGCTTCAACGCACTGCACTTCCAATAAACTACCAGCGCTGTTAATAAATTAGATGCACTCTTAGTTAGATGCACAATCTAAGCCGAACCATGTGTCACCATATTTCTACCGAATAGGCCGAAATAAGGACTCATGCCAATTGAGGAATGAACTGAACTTCGCAGAGAAAGTCCTATAGAAGCTAGATTTTCATCCCAAGTGGTCTGATCTTCTTTTATATAAGAACGGATCGCTGCCAAAATTGAACGATTAACACGCTCGGAAGCATTACTCTGAGGTGCATAAAGACCTGTAAAGATGTGCCGAATTGCATAAGCTTTCATCATTTCAGAAAATTCTTTACTTGTGAACTGCTTTCCGTTGTCACTATGTATCATTTCAGGTACTCCAAACATTGAAAATACTTGACCTTCCAGAAACTTTATTATACTCGTCGAGGTAGCCTTTCGAAGTGGTTGCAAGAATACAAATTTAGAGAACTGATCTAAAACCACTAAGATGTTAATGTTACCACTTTTTGAGCGAGGATAGGGACCAAGCAAATCTATATACAGCTTCTGAAAAGGGCGTTCAATCAGTGTTTGTGCACCCATCGGAGGTCTTGTCACAAAATTTGGAGCTTTAGACATTTTACAAATATCGCATTGCCCAATGTAAACTTTTACTTGATTTGCCATATTAGGCCAATAGTACTTTTCTCTTAATCGAGCCAGGGTTTTCGAAATACCGCCGTGCGCTGCTTGTGGTGGATTATGAGCGGATGCTATCAAAGTTTCAGTTAATGCACTAGGAACCCACAACTTCCAGGTTAAAGTTTCAATATCAGCGCATTCTGAAGCAAACTGAGTTCTCTTATACACATATTTTTCAGAAACCTTGACATCTGGAAGCTGATCTTTGTTTGCATCCACATTTGATCTGAGATCACAATAATCCACTTCATCAAACTCAGGAGCATCCAAGTCAATATCTACCACACACAAGTCAAAGGCTGCAACCTCATCATTCAATGATCGAGAAAGAGCATCTGGCACCACATTTTCTACACCCCGTCGATGCTCAATTACAAAATCATAACCAGCCAGTGACAAGCTCCATCGAGCTAACCGACCCGAGAGATCTCTCTGATTCATCAACCATCGCAAACTTGCATGGTCGGTGATGATTTTAAATGGTTGCATTTCGAGATATGGTCTAAATTTTTTTACAGCGCTTACTGCTGCCAGACACTCTAACTCAGTCACTGAATAGTTCTTTTCAGCTTTGTTAAATTTTCGTGAGTAATAAAATATTGGCCTTTCTACTCCCTCGTCATCAGCTTGGCAAAGCACTGCCCCTAACCCTGTACTCGATGCATCACATTGAACAACGAATGGTTTGTTATAATTTGGATGTATCAAAACTGGTGCAGAAGTTAGTGCACTTTTAAGCTGCTGCATTGACTCCAAAGCTTCATCGCTAAAAACAAACTTCTTATTTTTCTTTAGCAAGTCAGTCAGTGGTGCACACAACGTTGAAAAATTTCGAACAAATTTGCGATAGTAGTTAGTCATTCCTAAAAACATGCGCACTTCGCGTGGATTTCTCGGAATCCTAAAATTGCGAATTGCCTGTACTTTTTCATCAGTAGTGTGAATGCCACCATTACCGATGAGGAAGCCAAGATAATTCACTTGCTTCATGCAAAATTTGGATTTTTTAACGTTAATGGTGAGCCCACTTCGCTGAATGCACTTAGCTACATTTTCTAACAATTTCATGTGCTCCTCAAAAGTGTTAGAGAAAACCAAAAGATCATCGAGGTAAACGAAAACCCTATCACGCAATTCTGCCGGCACCACTATATCCATCAAACGCATCATAGTTTGGGGTGCGTTGCAAAGCCCGAACGGCATCACTTTGAATTGATATAGCGGCTTTCCAGCCACCGTAAATGCTGTCTTTTCCCTACTCGATTTTTCTAATGGGATTTGCCAGAATGCATCTTTCAAATCAATAGCAGAAACGAACCATGTACCTGAGAGACGCATTAAAAGTCCTTCGATGTTGGGAATTGGATATGCATCTTTAATCGTGACTTTATTCAACTCACGACTATCAACACACATCCGAAATTTACCAGGTTTTACCACACAAGCTACAGGAGAGGACCACGGACTTTGGCTTTCTTCTATTACTCCTAACTTAAGCATCCGATCTATCTCCGCAAACAAGAGCTCCTCTTTAGCAGGAGATATAGGATAATGCCGACGTTTAATAGGTTTTGCATCTTCCGTGTCAATTTTATGTTCCAGTAAAATCGTACGCCCTAAACCCATTTTAGCGTAAGATGGAAACATTAATTTTACCTTTTCTAATGAACTACTTTGCTCGTCATTAAGAATGTGTGAGTTTGTTTCTGTATTACAACTGTCCTTAACGACCTCCGAAACCATAAACTTATTTAAACCGAACAGGACCCAGAAATCGTATCCTAAATAGAGCTGTTGACAAAGATCTGGTACAATGTAGAAAGTAATTTGTTTTGTTTCTCCCCTATACTCAATATCCACGTCAATTTTGCCTACAGCTGGTATTGCCGCACCACTTGCAGTTCGTATGGTTGAATTAAATGTTTTGTACTCTTTATTATGTTGCTTCAAAAACTCAAGTGCTCCAGCGCCAAGAACACTGATGGTAGCACCGCTATCTAATAAACCTCTCAATTTGTCATTGAACAGTACTACCTCAGCAAACGGACGAGGGTCAGCGTTAAGCTCTGAAACATCTTTCAACACTGTACTTACTACTCGTCGGTTATCTTGTCTCAAATCATTGTGTCTCTTTCTTGTTTTCAAAATACGATTTGAAATTGGTTTTAAAACAGATTCAGAAGGATTCTCTTCAAAAATTCTATTTCTAATTTTATGGTAATTTATCCATCGTTTAGAAAAAGAATTTTTAAACTCATCTGGAACGTCATGTATAGCAGTATTTAAGAATTGTTTATCTGGTTTTGATTCGTCTTTCTTGTTAATGCCGGGTATGTCATTTAGGAGGAGCTGAGCTCCCCGGTCAGTCTGCTCCTGTGACCATTTTTTGAAGCGCATTTTGGACAATTAGCTATTACATAATTATCTTCACCGCAACGATAACAGAATAGACGATTGCTTTTTTGCATGCAATTTATTGCAATGTGGCCGACACTCTTGCAATCAAAACACGTAAGACGGGAATGATCTGTGGCGTCACGCTTAGATTTTCGCACATCAACATTTAATGCTTCGACATGCTCCTGATGCTCCAGATCACCACTTGCTGTCAAAATTTCGTCAACAAAACTTAATTCGTTTATTTTAGGCCTAAAAGCAGATTTGTTAAGGTTGCCTTCAAGCTTCGAAACATGCTTCTCTGCACGGCGACACTCTTTGAGGAACTCAGACAAAGATTTAGTATTTGACGAGTGAATGAAAATAGTCATCTTACTATTAACATTTCGTTTGATAATTTCTATTATGTCTGAATCAGTCCTTGGAGCCTGCATGCGCGAATTTAGTTCTGCCAAAGAATTATAGAACTGATCAAATGTTTCATTAAGTTTCTGTACGCGATTCATAATTTGATATTCGATATCACAATCGGTTTCAGAAGATCGGAAGTGGTCTTCCAGTGCTTTCTTCAAATAAAACCAAGACGCATTTGGATTCCTGGTAATCCACTGAAAATACCAAGACGCAGCAAGTCCTCTGAGCAAAATGTAGAGATTGCAGGCCACTTCCTCAAACGAATATTGCTGAGAAAGCGCAATATGCTCGACTCGTTTTAAAAAATCGTCGACACGCAAACCACTTTCTTCGCCAGAGAACCATACATTCCACTTAGTCATGTCAAGTCTGTTGTGATGATTTTTAGTCATCGGTGTTCGTTGATATAAAACGTCGCATTCGGTATCTGTTCTTCTGTTCGGGTTAGTTGGTTGTTCAACATTATTGGATTCAACCTCGACATTACGATATGCGACACGATAGCCTACATTACGTGTTTGTATACTTGGCGGATCAATCTGAACAGAAGATTGAGAAACTCCTTGCGTTACAGTCGGAATCTGAGACTGCAATATATTTGCAATTGACTCAGTTAATCTAGCAAACAATCGATTTTCTAACTCTAACATTTCTGTTGACACTCGCTGTGCAACTTGGGTAGATATGAAACTTGTTACTTGCTCTTCTGCCATATCCTCATTATCTTCTCTAACATTTTCCGCAATATTAGCAGATTGTCCTGAATGAATATTTGGCGGAGAACTATTCACATTATTTCCTACTATTGTTATGTCTAAATCTGAATTATGTCCTTCATCTGCACTAAGCGTTCTGCGACGCTCTTGTCGCTGTCTTTCAGAATCTTGTCGCGTCACTCTACGAGTACTCATTGTAAATTACTAAATACCAAAACAAAATACTTTCAAAGAAACTATAAAAATCTCAAAACTAATTTCAAATTTAATGTGAATCGAGGAGGAGGACAACTAATTAACGAAAACAGGTGAACAACTTATTTAAAATACAACATAAAACAACAAAAACCATATGTATATATGTTTCCGTTTCATTTAAAATCACCAACAACCTAAATATTATGTCAAATAATACGGGATTGATGAAACAAATGAAACCAGGTAAACTAAATCTGCACAATGCACGACCATTCGACAAAGTACTATGAGCTGCAGACTTAATCACCTTTAATTGACATTTCATGACGTTCAATATTTTAAAATTTGTGATTACAAGTAACTAAAGCAATTTATCACAATTCGTTACCCTAACATTTTAGTAATCGAGACGAAAACTGTAAAGTACTTCTAACCACAATTCCTTTCTGAGTTTAATGTATGTGTTTAGAAGAATGTATGTTCCTGAAGACTAACGTCTTCGGTGTTCCTCGTTGGGCGCCATTGTTACGAGCCTGCAAGTTCAATTTAGTCCCGGCTAAGGATGGGTTCTTGAACAGGTTCATAAACAAATTTTTCTGTTTATCAATTCATTTTCATAAACATTAACTACACAAAAACCAAGCAAAACTTTCACACTGTCATTCTGTCATGAGGTATCTTGATGTTATTAGATACCCCTGGTCCTAGCCCACCCCATTCAGACAAGTCTGACCATGGTTATTGCTTGACCATATATGCAATAACCCCTAATGTGATACCATAAAAAATATCTGTGCTAACCTGTCTTCATTTTGTTTAGTTCCCTCCTCCTCTAAAAATAATCTTAGTCACTCATTTCTAATTTCGTTTCAATTTTCATTTAATACATGAACAATTCATAATTATTTAAATAATAAACTAAACATCGACAAATTGAACGAATTTAGTAAATTATATATAGATTAAGATATTTACATAATTAAGTTAAAAATTTATTAATATATTAAAGTAAAATATTGATTAAGAAAATTAAAATTTACGATTAAGTTCAGCAAAATTGAAGTTTATGATTAGGAAAAATTTAATTTAACGAAAAAAATTAGCAAAGAAAAAAAAATGGTGTCAATTCACACTGTTATTAGTTAAATATCATTTTATTGTAATGACTAAAATTTACTTATCCATTCTTAGGTTGTTTTATTTTGCACAATAAAACATAATTTAGAAACAAAAGAAAACTTACTTATTTTGATCCATTTAAGGATGTCCGCATCTATAAAATTTAAAAAGCATCGTCCATTTATGTCCGTTGAGCGCTCAATGACTTGATGTGACTTGCCAATGCGAAAATTTCATTTTGTTCTAAAAGATTGTAGAAATATGGATTAATAAATTATAATTAATATTTAAAGAAACTAAACTAAATACTTTGCTAAATTTTATATACTAATTAAGTTACATTACATTAATTTAAATATTAAATAGTATTTAAAAAAATTAATTAAGTAATGAGAATAAAAACAAATAAATTATAATACAAATATTAGCAATTTATATGTTAAAGAAGGCACGTCCATGATTATAACTGCATGAAGATCCGCTGCCTACATAGGGCTGATGTAATGGTGGTGTGCGATAATTTCACCTAGACTTATGTTTGATTTGGTGACGTCATGTGCTCGTGGTCAATAATGAAAGTTATCTGCGTTTAGTGGCGGTATACGTGCAATGCAAATTATTAAAAATGAGAACTTCCAACTTCCGCTATTATATTATTTGCAACAATTTGATGACGTCATAGAATTCGTGAACGCAACAAGATGTGCACGGAAACTGCTTCAACGCACTGCACTTCCAACAAACTACCAGCGCTGTTAATAAATTAGATGCACTCTTAGTTAGATGCACAATCTAATCTCTTCGTTCTCCGTAAATTTTCAAAAAAAAAACAATTTTCAAAATCAGCAGAAAGTAAAAATACGTCTGCTCTATTCAAGTTTTATTTTCTTCCTCCATTTTAAAAAATATCGTTTGACAATTTTTTAAAATTTCAAAATTAAAATTTTTTTTTTTTTTTTTTTTTTTACAAAGTAGAAAATAGTAAAGTGGAGACATTTGCCACAAGTTCTTAGTTTTTTTATTCGTATGTCATTTCGTACAAATATACCGAATTGTTTCAATTGTTGTTTATAACTCCAATTAAACGTGCACCACAGGTATTTAACATCACGCAACAACAAACAGCAGCAAAAGGCAGCAACAGCAAGAGTAGATATAAAATAAAATGTATGTAGTTAAAAAATAAATAAATTAAAATTATAAAAGAAAAAAGTAATATAATAAAATAAAAAAAATATATTACAAGAAAATAAAAAAAAATAGTTTTTTTTTATTTTTAATTAGTTTAAAGTTCATAAATACCATGAATTTTTTCATAAATATTATGAAAGCGTTCATCAATTTTATGAACTTTTTTATTACGGTTTTATGAACGATTCATAAATTGGATGAATTTGGTCATTTGATGAGTAATAATGAAAAATTCATAAAATTGATGAACAAATTCATAAATAGTATGAACTTTTTTTTTCTGTGTAGATTGAATGCTGATTTAGAAGCTATTTCTAAATGGGCCTCTAACAATAACCTGTGTCTCAATTCGAAAAATAATATATTCAAAGGACCCTTTTTAAAATTTTGAAAAAAATCACATGTTTTGCTTATATTAATGTAAATGTGCATGATAAATTTAAAGATGGTATTTTGATCGCATCGTATTTTAAAAATTAATTTTCTAAATTTTTACATATTTTTTGTATTGAAAAAAAAAATTTTTTTTTTTCAATAGTAAATTTTGCAGTCAGTTTCACCAAATTGTCTCTAGTTTTTGAGATATATACCATTTTTCGAAAATCGTAAGAACTATATCCCAAAATCAATATCTCAAATAACTAGAATCAATATGATTAAATTGACGCCATTTTAGAAATCAGAGTAGATTCAAGAATTATTGCAACTTTTACTTTCGAAAAAAATTATTTTTTTTTTAATACAAAAAATAAATAAAAATTTAGAAAATTATTTTTTAAAATATGATGCCATCAAAATACCATCTTGAAATTTGGAATGACCATTTATACACGGTAAAAAATGTTGGAATATTTTTTAAACTTTTGATTACAGATGATTTCAATACTTTTATGTCTTATTTTTAAACTTACCAATAGTTTACACCCATTTTTAAACTTTTTCAGATTGAATACAAAGATTAATAACAAAAAAAAAAGAATTTAATATAAAAATTAAAAAAAAAAAATTAAAATAAAATTTAAAAAAAATTAAAAAAAAAAAATAATAATAATAAGAACCACGGCCGAGATTCGAACCTCTGATAATGTCGCCATGTTAGTAACATTCACACCAGTGCTCGCTTTATAATTCAAAATGCCTTTTTCAACGACAATATGTTTAAATAGCTCTAATAGTAGTAAATGACAGCAAAGCTAGTTGGTATGAAGATCTGTAGGGGACAAGGTATGCGCTGATGACATGAAAATAATTTGGAAAGAGACGAAAAATAATTAAAGAGTGTACAAAGATTTATTAATTATGAAATTATAATAATAATGAAAATAATAAATATATATTATTTATAATATTGTTAAGAAAATTTAGTCTACGGAAAACTGTTCTACGAGTTCGTATCGCTGGATTGTGTACAAAATAAAAACGCACTTATATTTGGTTTTAACTAGTATTATTTCAACTAGTATTAATTAACTTTATTAATTTAAATAACAACTTAAAGAATAATCACTTATATCAACTGCTGAATTACTACAATTTATCTTTACAATGTTCACTCACGAGACGCACTAGTTCACTATTAAATCACAACTGAAGTACAGTGCCTCAGATGCGCGGCCTTATATACTGCAGGCATCAGTTCGACACGTTTCCACAAGCTTCGACTGGTTTCGAGAACCTTCTACTCGTTTCGTGAATGACGCATGCTATTGGCATCTCCTTCGCACTCATGTGTTTTAATGTGCTGATCTGCCATCTCTTTCTCGCACATTGCATAGTGCGCTGAATTATCTTCCGTCTCTTTCTAACACATTGCTTAGTGCGCTGAATTGTCTTGCGTCTCATTTATTATTGTTGATTGCTTGCACATTGGAGCAAATTACCTCTTTTCGTAACACTGCCCTCCACCTAAATCTGTTCGTCCCGAACAGATGTTAATCCTCTCTCTCTCTATACGGCGCCAACCTTTCTAAATGTACTACTTTCATTTTTCGTCTAACGCCCGCAGTATTCTGAATCCGATACACTACATCATTAATTCTTTTAATTATCTTATATGGTCCTTCCTTTGTGGGTTATAGAGCAAAACAAGTTCTCCTTCCGTAAATCCCTCTGAATTTGTGCGCAAGTCGTATCTGGCCTTCATCTTATCACTCGCAAATTGTGTACGCTGTCTTACAAACTGATGCACTTCGTTCATTTCTTCACTTTTTCTGGAAACATAATTGTGTATAGGAATTCCAGTTGAAGGACTCGCACCAAACCTTAAATCCGCAGGTAATCTTAAGTCTGTTCCAAAAACAATTTTAGATGGTGAAGCTGCTGTGGTATCATGAACCGCCGTCCGATAAGCCATGAGGAATAATGGTATGTGTGTATCCCAATCTTTTTGATTTTTATCAACCACTTTTCTGAGATACTCTTCCAAAGTCCGATTGAATCTCTCTACCATGCCATCAGATTGCGGGTGCAATGGCGTTGTTCGTGTTTTGTGTATGTTGAGGACTTTGCATACTTCTTTAAATACAGCAGACTCAAAATTTCTTCCTTGATCTGAATGCAATTCCAACGGAACTCCAAAACGGCTAACCCAGTTGTTAACTAACGCATCCGCAACTGTTGTGGCTTCTTGATTTGGCATGGGATACACTTCAGGCCACTTGCTGAAGTAGTCAATGACGACAAGGACATACTTATTACCCGCATTACTGATTGGAAATGGGCCGGCGACATCCATGGCGATACGTTCGAATGGTGCTCCCACGTTGTACTGATGCATCCTGCCGCGACTTCTGACTGTTGGTCCTTTTGCTGGTACACATTGCGGACAACTGCGGATCCAATGGGCGACTGACTCTTGGCATCCAACCCAATAAAAACGTTTCTTTAGCTTCTCGACCGTTTTATTTATGCCCAAGTGTCCTCCATTTGATCCACCATGGTATTCCGCTAATATCTCTCTTGTATTTTTGACTTGGGAACAACAATCAAACTTCGAGCGGATGTGCCATCTTCATTTTCCCATACACGATATAAGCAACCATCTTGCAGCTTTAAGCTCTGCCACTGTGCCCAGTAAGTTTTAGTTATGGCACTGTCGGCAGCTATATCTTCCCATGATGGTTTCCTTTGCTGTTCCTTGAACATCATGATTTTTGTGAGGTCGGGAACAATCTAAATGACCAAACTTCGTAGGTCATGTAGATTTTGCGGTCTGGGCCACTCCTTGACTGCAGCTATTTTATCCTCATCGGTATGCACTCCTTCCGTGGTAACTCGATGACCCAGATACTTGACTTCTTTCTTGAAAAGTGAGCATTTCTTTGGGCTAAGTTGTAGACCCGCATTTTTCAATCGAAGGAATACTTCCTCTAGATTTCTCAGATGTTCGTTGAAATCCTTGCCCATAACAATTATGTCATCAAGGTATACTAGGCATGTTTTCCAGTGTAAACCTTTTAATACGTGCTCCATTAACCGCTCGAATGTTGCTGGGGCATTGCATAGTCCAAACGGCATTAACAAAAATTGCCATAGTCCATCTCCAGTACTGAAAGCGGTCTTCTCTCGATCTTTTTTATCGATTTCTACTTGCCAGTAACCGCTTTGCAAGTCCAACGTTGAAAACCACTTAGCATTAGATAGTGTATCCAAGGTGTCATCGATTCTGGGCAGTGGATAACTATCTTTCTTGGTGACATCATTAAGTTTTCGGTAATCAATGCAGAACCGAGTACAACCGTCCTTCTTTTTCACCAATACTACTGGTGAACTCCATGGAATCTCAAATGGTTCCACCACGACATTTGTGTGCATTTCTTCAACCAAATGTGATACTTCGTCTCTTTTCGCAAGTGGTACCCTTCTTGGTGCTTGACGAATTGGGTTAGAATCACCAGTGTCTATTCTATGTTTTACAATGGCAGTTCTGCCATCCTTTTGGCCCTTTTCAGCAAATAACTCAAAATTTTTCTTGTTAGATCTAGTGTGAAACCGTTCCTTATCATGAAGTTCATGCCAAGTATTATTTCGTCTACTATTTCCGCCACTATAAAATCATGCTTAACTGTCGTAGTTCCAATAGTGATTTCCTTGGTAATTTTTCCTCTGATTGGAGCCTCTTCACCTGTCGCTGTTTGCAATCTTATTCCGATAAGCGGCTCTATTTCGTCCCTAACAAGGTTACTGCTTATAATTGAGTGTGAAGATCCTGTATCCAACATTACCATATATGCTACACAATCAATTAGCCCCTTGACAGTGAAACTATTCGAATTTCGAGCAATTTGTGAAATGGAGATTCTGGGGCAATCGGTTATGTGAGTCAGATCGTGCCCCGCAGATCTGACTCGTTTTAGTTTAAAGCTTGATTGAAATTTACGCTATTTTGGACATGATCCTGGGTTTCTTCATGTCGGGGTTCATTTGCAAATGGATTCATTGAGCGCTTGCGTTTTTTACGACAATCACGTGCCATATGCCCATATGTATCACAGTTGTAGCATTTACCTTTAAATTGGCTATCTCGGTTGGCAGCAGTGTAATCTGGATTAGCTCCACTTTTTAACGCTTGGCAAATTACCTGAAGTAGGTCTTCATTCTCCACATCTAGTTTACGGACCTTTGGCGCTGGGCGGCACAACGTAGTTGCTGTCTCCTGTGTTAGCACTGTGGTTCCAGTTTCCGTAAATGTCTCTTTCGGCATTGTCACTGAGGCACGTCTTGTTTCCGGATCACGTATACCGTCAACGAAGGCTTCGATCTTGCACTTTTCTATGAAATCACTCGTTGAATCTGCATACGACAAATGCGCAAGCCTCACGACGTCCGCTGCATACGCCTGCAATGTTTCACCATTTCTTTGCATCCGGCATTTTAGTTCCATTCTGTATATTTGCTTCATGTGATCACTGCCGTATTTTCGTTGCAGTGCAGACATAACCGCTGTGTAACTGTTTCTATCGCTTTCTGGAACTGTCTGCAATACTTCGGCTGCACCTCCTTTTAGTGCCACGATAAGTGCGGCTACGCTGTCTTCATTGTTCCATCGATTACTTACAGCCGTGGTCTCAAATTGCAGCTTGAAAATGTTGAACGCTGTGATTCCATCGTAAATCGGTGATTTTAGCCTCGTACCACTGAAAACATGCATTGAGGGTCCACTTAGCTGTAGTAAACTGAAATCTTCTTGTATTTTCTGTAGCTTTTTGTTGAAACCTTGATATTTCTCATCAGCGTTGTCTTCCAATTTTTTCATTTTATCATCAACGTCAATCATATGCGCTTCAAGCTCATTAATTTTGCCATAAAGTGTATTAGAAACTTCCAAAAGCTGCTTCGAATGTTCTTGAAACTGTTCGGAATTTTTTTTGAAGTTTCTGCTCTATTTTGTTGGAACTTTCAAGAAGTTTTTGTTCCATTTTGTTGAAATTTTCTTGAAGTTTCTCTTCCATTTTGCTGGAATTTTCTTGGATCTGTTTTGAATTTTCTAGAAGTTTCTGTTCCATTTTGTTGGCATTTTCTTGGAACTGTTGTTGTATTGCTCCGAGTAACTGGCTCATATCAAAGCTTTAGGACTGTTCTTTTTGCTCCGTGTCCACACTTTTCGATGACGCTGTTGCAGCTTCCACTTCAAACTCGTGATCTCCGAGGTCAATGCCTTGGTTCTCTAATTCTTCCATTAGACGCTTTTGTAGTTCTACTTTCGTACCTACAGTTGGAAGATTATGAATCGCCAGCTCCTTCTTTAGCTGGTCGACTTTAAGTTTTTCGAATTTAACCATTTTGTATCACAATCCCACTTCTGACACCAATGTTACGAAAATTCAGTATACGGAAAACTGTTCTACGAGTTCGTATCGCTGGATTTTGTACAAAATAAAAACGCACTTATATTTGGTTTTAACTAGTATTATTTCAACTAGTATTAATTAACTTTATTAATTTAAATAACAACTTAAAGAATAATCACTTATATCAACTGCTGAATTACTACAATTTATCTTTACAATGTTCACTCACGAGACGCACTAGTTCACTATTAAATCACAACTGAAGTACAGTGCTTTAGATGCGCGGCCTTATATACTGCAGGCATCAGTTCGACACGTTTCGACAAGCTTCGACTTGTTTCGAGAACCTTCTACTCGTTTCGTGAATGACGCATGCTATTGGCATCTCCTTCGCACTCATGTGTTTTAATGTGCTGATCTGCCATCTCTTTCTCGCACATTGCATCGTGCGCTGAATGATCTTCCGTCTCTTTCTAACACATTGCTTAGTGCGCTGAATTGTCTTGCGTCTCATTTATTATTGTTGATTGCTTGCACAGTGGAGCAAATTACCTCTTTTCGTAACAATATAAAATATATATTTTTTTTTAAACCTTTTTTACAAAAACAAATCCGTATTTTCAATCTTTTTCAGCATTAATTACAATGTAATGCAGAGAGGTATTACAAACTTTTTTTAATCTTTTAGGATTATAACAATTTAATCTTTTTTTGGTCGAGACATATATACAATCCAAAAAATTTTAAAATTATCCCAATATTTTTAACCGTGTATTAAATTAACCAAATTACACGATTTTTTTCAGAATTTTAAAAAGGGTCCTGTTTAAGGACATCTATTTTGAAGTGGAAGGATAATGACATGTTCACGTTTAGATGTTACAACTTTTTTTTCTGAAAGCTCGTTCTCTTAGCTTTAAATAAATATGAACCAACATACAAAAGTGATTTTTGGACAATTTTTTGTAATTTTGAGCCACTGTATCTCTGGAAGTAATTGACGAAAAAATGTCAGTACATATCTGGGTACCCTTTATCAGTTGCCTAAATGTTATTGAAATCGAAAAGGTAAAGTCTCAAATTTGACTTTTTTGGTCGATTTGGTGTGGAAGAGCCCACATAAAATAATCCCAAAGGTTTAAAAATTTAAATTTAATCCAATTTTATCAAAATTTAAACTCAAATCGTTTATTTTTCTGTTTATTCAATATGTTTAAACCATAAAGGTTTCAAATTTAAACTAAAATAGTATATTCTCAGTTTATTTAATGATTTTAAACCATAGATGGTTAAATTGTAAACCATACTTACTAAATTTAGTTCAGAATCGCAGGTTCAAATCTCGGCCAGGGCAATTTTTATTCTTTCTAAATATTTTTTATTCTTTCTTATTTTTTGTTGTTATTATTACTTAAGAATTATAAAAATATATAAATTAAAAAAAAATTAAAATTATAAAAAAAAAAAAAAAATTAGGCCCACGGCCGAGATTCGAACCTGTGATACTGAAATAAATTCGTTGTCGGCATGTTAGTAACATTCACTCGTGTGCTCGCTTTATAATTCAAATGGCCTTTTTCGACGGAAATATGTTTAAATAGCGCTAAAATTAATTGGCAGTAATGTTGGTTGCCGGTATGTTAGAGGACCTGATGTAGCGGGCAAAGTGTGCGCTGATGAAGAAGAAAATAATTTCGAAAGAGACATATAATTAAAGAGTGTAGAAGAATTATAAAAATAAAATAATGAAAATAATATAATAAAAATATATTATTTATAAACTATAATATAAATTCGTATTTTTGATCTTTTTCAGCATTAATTTTAATCTCGTAGCATTACATGCAAAGTAATACAACATGTATTCCAAAACTTTTTTTAATCTTTTAGGATTATTACAATTTAATCTTTTTTTGGTCGAGACATATATACAATCCAAAATAGTTTAAAAAAACCCAATATATTTTACCGTGTACGAAATCGTATTTTTCGCTGCGTTGCCTGCGATTATCTTCAGTATTTATTCCAATTAATAAAAATATTTATAAAATTAAAATAAAACTTGTTAGACAGTTACTAATCCTCATAGTTACTTATGGTGAAGTTGTATTTAGTGATCTAGAATCCCAATCATCACACAAGTTACGAGTTGCATTTAATAACATGACACGTTATGTGGCTTGCGCCGCTTTGATCACGTAAGCGATGTGGGGATGAACATTCTTGGGTGTGACTTTATTAATTATCTAAAAGCTAGAAACTGCATCTTTTTGCAAAAATTAATCATTTCTAAAACACCACCATATCTCATTAACAAGGTACGCTTCAGCATTTTAAAGAGGAAAATAAACTTTATTATACATAAATTTAACTATATTCAATCAAAAAGACTATTCTTCGTTAACGCTGTTCCTCCGAATAAATTTAAGCAATCTGTGATTTCATTTTTTGAAACCAGTAATTTAGTTTTAATATTTTTCATGTAGTGTGGACTTATAATGTAACCAAACATTACATAATTATTTGTATTTGTTATTATTTTTTAAATATTTACAGTCTATTTTAATTTAATTTTAATTTAATTTTTAAACTTATTTATTATAAATTTCATGTTTATTATAATTTATTTTTAATGTTTTTTCTTTATTTCATAAGGTATCAGTAATGTTGGTAATATAAATCTACTGTTGTACTGCAAAAGAATTATTCTTATTGTACTAATTGTAACAAATAAATAAATTACAAATTACATTTACTTCTCCCAAGGGTACACATTCTACGAAGTCTGCTATCGATTATCGCAATAAAAAAAAATTACAAAAAGTGATTTTTAACCCCTTTGTGGGAGTCATGGACCACTCCAAATGGTACTTATAGGGATCTAGAGATATTCTCTATCGATTACCGAAATAAAATTTGTTCGGTCCTTTCTTCAATTTCATAAAAAAAAAATATTTATGGTACCATGACATTTCAAAACATATTGAAAAAAAAAATGTATCCATTCTGGACATGTCCAGGAGCATCTCATCCTTCAATGGACATGTCGAAACGTTTGTTTAGCCAGTAGCAATCGGATATGTCCAATCCCTTATCATTTTTATCATCATTTTTCTCATCTATTTTTTCCTCTTTTCTCATTTTTTTTCTTATCTTTTTGTCATCTTTTCTCATCATTTATTTTCATCTTAAAATGATGAGAATTCGCGACGTAACACATGACCCAAAACACACTTCCAAACTGGTAACGGAGTGGCTAACCATGAAAAATAATAGGGTTCTTAAGTGGCCAGCTCAATCAGACAGACACACAATTTTTAACCTCATTCAAAATCCCTGGTATAATATTCCAAAAGAAGAACTTAAACATTTAATACGAAGTCTGCTATCGATTATCGCAATAACAAAAAATTGATTTTTAACCCCTTTTTGGGAGTTATGGACCACTCCAAAAGGTACTTATACGAATCTAGAGATACTCTCTATCGATTTCCGCAATAAAATTTGTTAGGTCCTTTCTTCAATTTAATAAAAAAATTATCTATGGTACCATGACATTTCAAAACATATTGAAAAAAAATGTGTCCAAGATCATTCTGGACATGTCCAGGAGCACCTCATCCTCCAATGGACATGTCGAAACCTTTGTTTAGCATATCATCCAGTAGCAATCGGATATGCCCAATCCCTCAAGTGTCATCATCTTTTTCTAATCATTTTTATCATCTATTTTTTCATCTTTTCTCATTTTTTCTCATTTTTTCTCATTTTTTTTTCATGTTTTCTCATCATTTATTTTCATCTTCAAATGATGAAAATTCGCGACGTGACACACGTCAATGACCCAAAACACACTTCCAAACTGGTAACGGAGTGGCTAACCATGAAAAATAATAGGGTTCTTAAGTGGCCAGCTCAATCAGACAGACACATAATTTTTAACCGCATTCAAAATCCCTGGTATAATATTCCAAAAGAAGAACTTAAACATTTAATAGATTCCATATCTCGTAGATATGCTGCAGTCTTAATAATAATGGTTATGGTATTGTTTATTAATAAATATGTGTTTTTGTATAACAATTTTAAGAGTTGCTTTAGTTTTGGCCAGCTAAAATTTGAGGTATTTTAATCAAGGCTGCATAAGAAAATATTTACAAATGAATAACATGGTTTTATGTGTTATTTTTGTAAGTGAATAATTTACTATATTAAAGAAAATAAAATGTATCTTTAATTTGAACCAAATTAAAGTGTGAGGAGGTTTGTCGAAAGCACTATTGAAATCAGTATATATGCAATCAACTTGTTTTCCTGACTCGATTTCACCAGTTGCGAATGAGGTGAAATCCTGTAGGTTTTATACCGTGGATCTACCGGTAACAAATCCATGCAGGCGTGTTGTAATTACATGATTACAATGAATTTTTATAATTGTAACATCGTTTGTGCACCCTTTTTTTAAAAATTGGACTTATAAAAGAGTTTTACGAAAATATTGGAAAATTACCTTAATTAATTGATTTATTAAATATGATAGTAAGGGGCATATATAACAACGCACCACAGTTCTTAAAAACTGTAGCCGGAACACCGTCTGACCCTGAGCTATAATCATCATTAATTGACGAAATATATTGCAAAAATTGATTCGGTGTAAAGGATATAGAAGCTTTGGAAGTTTTGGGTGCTGAGTTTATGTATTGAAAATAGTTCTTATCAATATGATTATAAAAGGATCACTACTAAACGATTGTTTGAAAAGGCTAGCAAAAAAGCCACATTAAATAACAGGTCACTTGGGAACTCCCCGTTATTTTTAAATAATGCTGGAAAACCATCACTTCTTAGGGTCTGATAATATTTTAGGGTCTGATTTACTTTTAAATTCCAGAAAGTGATAGTGTATGTTTGAAGGTGACTATTGACATATCTATTCCATGCTTTGTTCCTATAATTACGAAAACTCTTTAATTCTTTAGTGTACCGTGGATACGATGATTTCAGGCTGTAAGTTACTGATAGTGCAATACAGGAAAAAGTTCGAGGTAAAAGAAATTTATGGAACAATTGAGTTGATTATTGTCAATATAGTTTGATAAAAAATCATATTTGGCAAAAACAAATTCAACCATTTTAGCAAAATGCTTTCGCAAAATTAAATTCATTTACTTTGTATGAAGAGCGAGAATTAAATATCATATTGGTAATAAATTGTTAAAGGTGGATGAAATTATCAGTGTCTGTTAAAGCATGAATAGACTGTTGAACTACAAAACTAATACTTCTGCAAAAAAACCAGGGTTTTAGAGTTAGATGCACAGTAATATGTATCATCGTCAGATTTGTGCCATTTTAAATCAGAAAGATTAAAATCTCCCATCATTAAAATATCGTTGGAACTATTAAGTAGATCTAGTACAACATCAACTGACTAAGATAAGGTCTCAAAAAGAGATGGGCGCGTTCCGTGCTTTTTTCGTGTCACGCCCGAAAATCTGAATTCGTGCGTGCAAATCTCCGTGCGTGCGTGCTAGTTGCTGTCGTGCACGTGCCTCCAAAATCAGACAAATTTTTTTTTTTTTTAGTTTCTACCCCAATTTTGAAAAACCCTTCTTCCAGCTTCAGAAAATTAGGGTTTTAAGGTTTTTAAAATTGTGGTTCCGAATCCGATTCCGGTTCCAAACCAAAAAATTAACTGGGTTTCGTTTCCTGTTCCATACATTTATTTATAACGGTTCCGATTCCGGTTCTTTGCGTTTCCTGACAGGGACTATAATATCTGTTCCGGTTCTGGTTCCGAGATTTTTAAAATAGCGGTTCCGATTCAAACCAGAACAAATATATGAGTTCCAGTTCCGGTTCCACATATTTTTAATAACGATTCCGTTTCCAAAAATATAAACGGTTCCGGTATTTTTTTCACGTTTAGCCTGCTTTTTTATGGTTTTCCGTGATTCTTCGTGTCTTTTTAAATTCTGTGCTTTATCGTGCTTCTCGTGCGTGCCGCACTCGCGCATCAGCACTAGTGCGTGTCGTCGGGCTCGTGCTCGTGCGTTATACCGCCCATCTCTAGTATCAAAGAATTCCACATTACTTTTAGGAGGAATATATGCATTTAAGATATATACACAGGAGTTATGTAATTCAATCTTAACACAAATAAGCTCTAATATATTCTAAAATATTCCGAGTTTTTTAGCGCAAACCCCTAAATTTTTTTAAATTTGAATGCACCCAACTATTGGAAGCACATTTTTTTTATTATATTTGTAAATATGTATGTATAACAAATGAAATGCGTTGAGAAGTGTAATAAGTTTACATATAATGTACGTACCTTATCGATCCAAAACTTGAGCATACGCATGTTATAAAATGTGCGGATTTTTTTCTAACTGAACATGGATTTGATTTCCACAACTTGTCGATGCGTAGAAAACACTGTAAGTATAAAAGCAAAAAAACTATAAGATAAACCTTCTTAGAACATTTTGTTTCTTTCTTTAGATTCAGGGCCAGTTTCTAGGTAAACCCTTCGGCGGAGCAAACATTTAATTGAAAGGTGGAACTAGCCTTACTCATTCGTGTAAATGTTCAAACTTAAATTAAAACTCGGGTTTTAGAGTAATATACTCCCGTAAATTTCCAATGGTAATGATAAATTTGCAGAGTGAAGATCAATTCTGGAAACAACTCGGATTTTTTCTCGAAAAACTCACTGTGGAACAACTCAAGTACAGCACGTACGATAGAGAGTTATTAGCAACATACAGTATTATATAACATTTTCACTTTATGTTAGAAGCTCGAAATTTCGTTTTCTACACTGACCACAAACCTCGCACAGAATCCAGAAAGCAACACCACGCCAATATCGACATCTAGATTTCATCTCGCAATTTACTACAGATATTCGAAACATATCTGGTAAAGAAAATGTGGAAAGATGAAATGTCTAGAATTACAGAAATTATATCGCTGGGTTATTCTCTGGATAATTGCTCAAGGCCAAGAACGTGATGAGGAACTAAAATCAATTTTAAATACTACGAATGGTCTGGAATTAAAACGTTTGTCAAATATTGCTAAAGAAGCCAAATTTAATCAGCACCTAAAATGGAATTTGGAAACTCCAACACAACGTTTCACCAATGTTCATTTAGATATAACTGGACCATTTTATCCATCTGAAGAAATGAGATGCGATGGGTTAAAATTGTTTCGCTAAAAACTATTACCGCCGAGGAAGTCTTCCGCAAGTTTTTCAACACTTGGGTAACACGCTTCGGATGTCCAACCATTATTCACACAGACTTCGCAACTGTTTTGTACTTTGGCAAAAACCTAAGGAGCACAACTACAACATCGTATCATCCGCAAGCGAATGAGATAGAACGTCTTCATCGCACGTTAAAAGCAGCCCTTTCATCGCACAAAAACTTCCAATGGAAGATAACTCTTCCAACTGTTCTGATGGAACTTCGAGCCTCTTATAAAAGTCATCATCAGCGGAACTTGTTTATGGCTTTATGGGATTGAAAATATTCCAGTCCACAACAATTTTTTAAATAAATCCAAAATATTTCAAAATTCAAATCGGTTCAAAAGCCGATACAGTATCATTTGATCGTTTGAAACGTGCATTTTTAGAATCAACGGCATATCAACAAATCAACTCTAATTATATTCAGTACTCTCATGCTACGCCAGTAAAACTTAAAAATGTATCGTTTAATATATATTAAAGTAGGATGACTGTAGAGTGGGGTACATTAACTTTTAAACTTTTTACGTTGTATTTAAAATTTTAAATTTATTTTTTAATTTTATTTTAATTTCAAAAAATATTTTTGTAATTTTTCATTCGATTAATAAAATTATATTGATTAGTTTTTCTTAAAAATCATAAATGCACTATTTTCCTGAATTAAATCATTTAGAACTTTAATGTCTTGTTTAAGTGTCTTTGGGGTTCCTAAACAGAATACAACAGCGTATTTAGGGCCTGTGTGAATAAAGACTAATATTTAGTCAATTGGCTAATATCGATAAAATAGTGCGCATAAAGCATACAAAAATCACACTGCTGTATCGATGTTAGCCATAATTTAGTCAATTAGTCTCCTAGCAGGAAATGGCCTCATTGAGGACAATGTCATCAATGATGAATCGAGGACATTCGAAAATTTGTCATTGATGAATATGTCTACAACAATTTCATAAATGACATTGCATTAAAGACGTCATACATCATATCGACGCCCCTTACGAAAACTATTATATTAAAATTGTCTTACGAAAAAAAGTATATATCACTTTTAAACGAATACGATTTAATTTTTACTTAAAAACGAATATTTTAATGTTCTCAAAATTTCACAGAAAATCAGTACAACAAACAGTGTTCTGTGGAAAATTATTATGTTTAAAATTTTTAGACGAAAATTGGAGTTTTTTATTGAAAAAGATTTTTTTTTCAAAATCATTGCGTTGCTTTTATGTTTTGATATATGTCATTTGTAAAATTTGTTTGACAAAATTCAAAATAATTACGCTATAATGATATAAAATATGCATTACCATATACTATGTAGGTGAATCAGAAGATTAGTGCGTCGGAATACAAGCCGAAACGTCGTTGGTTCAAACACCAGCGAAGGCAACATCAAAAAAATAAATAGAAAATATTTTTCTTCACCGCGCTACCTCTTGGTAGATGACCTTCGAGAGAAAAACATCACCCATGAAAAGTTATGATTCGGCGTTAAACTGTAGGTTCCGCTATTTGAGTACAAATGTAACATGTTTAAATGGTGAAACTGTTCAGCCTAAGTTCTGTATCGCTAAACTAGTATTATCGCTAAACTAGTATTATTGTAATTATTATTAGGACCGTAGGACATGTCCATTTTTAGGATTTTCGAGGTCATTTGTTATTGTCTCCTAAAAAATCTAGACTGTTACATAAAATTTAGGTTGAATTTCAGGACTGATATAAGTTTCCAATGGTCTGTGGTCTTTATAAAACGATTACATATATTTATTAAATGCTGTAATATGTACAGGTTTTATATGAAGGCCCCAATCATAAATGCATAAATGCAGAAGATTGGATTCATGTTCATGTTCAACTTTTCATGTTCAACAAAAGATTCCAAACTTCTTCGCAAAATTTGAATCATTTTTATATTCGTAGATACACGGATATACATATGCATATTCTCGGAAATATCAAAAACATAATAGAGTTCCTGGCAAAACCATAAAACGTATTATTTATCTCATCAAAAACAATAACATACTTTAATTCTGAACCTCAAAAAATAACGTATTTATTTTCGTAAGGGAAAAAATATATAATAGTTTTCGTAAGGGGCGTCGATATATACATATATCAATGACATTGTGAAATCTGGCATTGATGAAATGTTATTGATAACGTGATTGATGAAAATTAACATTCACGTGACATGCTCCAAACGGTCTGCAGCATTTATGTTGTGAAATGCAATGTGAAATGCATACAACATACGTCTATGGGCGTAAAAATTACATTTTGTGTTCGATTTCACAGTGCCATATTATTCATAGGCCCAATTTGAGGGACCAATTTTTATAAAAGCGAGATTGTAAGCATTAGTAATGTTGATAGAAGATGGCCGTTAGTGAGTTACGTTATTGACATTAGCAAGTACACATAGCATTCCAACCGAGAACAGAAGAAAATAATAAAATTGAAATAATAAATAATAAAATAGGATAAATAAAAAAAAATATAAAAAAAATATAAATTAAAAAATAAATAAAATAAAAAAATAAAAAAATTACAATAAAAATATGTATGACAATAATTTGTGAATTCATTGATGAATGACGTACATGACATCGTTAATGCTACATCATGCATGAATCAGTGGACATTTGTATGAAAATGTCATCAATGCTTTGTAGGGGAAAATGCTATCGGTCATCGATGTTTCTGACCTGACATAGGGGAGTCATGGAGGAATCATTGGTGACATTTCCTGCTGGGCTTTAATTGCACAGGCCCTTAACACGTGATTGGAATATTTCATCTTCGGGATACTTTTACGCAGGGAAGTGTCAATTGCCTATCACCTGACTGGTGAAAAGAGGACTTGTCACTCTTCTAGTCTAATGGTATGCAGGAAGAAAAATGTTCCTAATTATTACACCGTCCGACAAAAAGTGAAAAATTTCATTACACATGAACCATATGTCTGCAACTAGGGGCTAAATGGAGGTAAACTGCATTTACAGTTTTTTATTTCGTGATCCCGTTTTCTTTTAAGAGGACTTCAAACTTTCAAAGGATAATAATTTATGAAAACAGTATTTATATACTTATACATGTCCTACGATGGCGTAATTTGTGTCAAATGAAAGAGAATAATTTTGGCTTATCTATATTCTATTTTATCCTGTCAGGACGAAGTAATGTTTACAATGTCCGTTTAAACTTTTATCATTCAATATTTTTTGACCAATGAATAATTCCGAAAAATATGTTAAGGAGTGATATATGCAACATGACATATTCAAATGTCAACTCTTTAGCTTTATTAGTAAACGATAAAAATAGATTTCTTTCATCAACAACAACAATTTCAATAGATCGCCCATCACAAAAAATAAAAATATCCGAATTTTTTACGCGATTTCCAGAGGCGAAACATTACATAATGTCCCTGCAGATTTTATCGCAAGATGTTCCCTAAATAACAACTTCTAGAACTACATTTATTTGGAATGCATAGATAAAAAGTCGTTCCACGTTCGCTTCTAGTGAAATCATCGTAGGAATCACTTTATATTCGAGAGTTATAAAGAGTACACAAATTTAAAATTATCGGTTGAATATGGAAATATGAGAGAGAATCGAATCAAATTCTGTATCTCCATCCAATTCTATAGCAAGCTATTCTAAAATAATACAAAACTTGCATGTTATAACATGTAAGCAAGTGAATTACACCATATTCTGCCGTATCGTGAACACTTTGTATATAGTTTGGATATAAAATATGTATACAGATCTTCATTATTTGCAGTTAACTACACTTTTATGCAGTTTTTAATTTCATTTAACTCTGTCTTGTTGGATAAAATTGCGTTGTGTTGTGCAAATAAATATTGAAGTTAACATTATGTTAAACTGCAATTTAAAACATATAAAAAATGACTGAAAATGACTGAATGAAAAAAAAATGACTCTTAATTATAGTTTTTCATTTAAGAAAATGTTGTGGTTAAGATATTCTCCAGCCGGGCAAAAACGGTGGAATATATCTGTAATTAATTTGTGCACAAATATGTAACTAACTTTTATTTATATAATTTTGGTGCTATCCACAGATATTTGTTAACATATAAAAAAAGTATAGTTAATTAAAGTTTGCTCGTTTTAAAATTATTCTTTCCCCGATGAAAATGTGACTGAATTTTTTCGGCGAATTGAGAGTAATTTTTCCTCTAAAATTTTGTTCATGATACGTATTTTTTTAGGGATTTTTTTTCCCTTTTGGAACATTACCTATACCTACCTATTTTCCACCAAGGGTAAAAATTCCTTGAAGAATTTTATTCAAGATAAGGCTGATTAAGTAAGTATTAAAAAAAGGTTTTCTTTAATATTTAAACACTGAAGGTTGAGTGAATGGCTCTAGTGCGCTGGAATCCTGCGCAGGTTGGCTGGGGAATGTCAAGACAATGGTAAACCTCCAAACCAAAGCATTGTCTTGAAAAATCTTCTCACTTTTCCATAACTTACATGACAGGCGGCAACAAAATATTTTAGTTTTTAAATATTATTATCTATTTTAAACAATAAATTTAATAAAAGTATAATAAAAATTAAATACCATATTTAATTTAATTTGAAGTTGTTCCAAATATTACTCCAGGGGAACTATTTTAAGAAGTAGTTCCAAAAATAAATACATGGGAGACATTTTTAGAAGTAGTTCCAAAAGTAAGACCATATGAACTATTTTTAGAAGTAGTTCCAAAAGTCATTCAATGGGAACCACTTTAAGAAGTGGTTCCAAAATCCCTTCCGTGGGAATCATTTTTAGAAGTAGTTCCAAATGTCATTCCATGGGAACCACTTTTTGAAGTAGATACTCTGTCGGACGATATTCTTTTACATCTATTGGAGAGAGAAGTTGTTCAACCAGTAGAGAGAGAAATTTAAAGAGATTACTGAAAGTGATTCCACAACACATTGCAGTAGAAACGATGTTATTACACTGCCCGACGAGCAGTTATTACATTGCCCGACAAAATTCAAATTTTGACATGGTGCAGTAAAAGTTACTGCCACAAATGAATACAATTGTAGCGCTGATTGCGAAAATGGCATCACTTTTGTCAAATTGGCTTAGTTTTTGAGATATAGGCCATTTTTCAATTTACCATTATTTTGATCTTCTTTTATTTTTAAAATTCCAACAAAAGAAAATAATGAATTTATCTCAAAAAATAAAAATGTTATGAATGAAAAACGTTATTACATAATGGACACAAATGTTAAAATTTATTTTTTATGCCAAGTTACGCAGCGCCTTGAATCATTTTTGATCCCCATTAAGAAAATAAATTTTGACTTTTAGTTGCATAGGCAACTTTTTTTTTATTTCCAGATTTTGTAAATTTTGCAGATTTAAATTTAACAAGAAAAAAAAAATGTTTGCCCGTAACTTTATTCAAAATTAACCTGGACCTTAAATTTACTTACGGCTGTTCTGACGGTTTTCCTATAAAAATAAATGTCAAAAAGCTATACATTAAAATAAACTCCAGTTTAAAAATGGACATAGTAACGCGCCTTTATTTATAATTAACTGGGTATATTTTCACCACTGCCAAAAACCCCAGATTTTTGTACTTTTTTGGATTTTATTGATTTTTGTAAACTTTTCAAATTATAACTTAGGAAATATATTTGTGGTTTTCAGAGTACAATTTATTTTTTGGAAATTTAAGAATTTGTTATAAAATAATTATTTGGACCACTGCTGGATGAAATTTTTTTTATTTATATATTATATTAGTCAACATATCCAACATACATATTACACAACTTAGGCCGAAACCTTCAATTTAATTTAAGTCAATTCTATGCCAATTTTTAAGTGGTAGATATTGATTGAATCTAATAGATTCTGAAAAGTTGTCGTGTTATAAAGAAGACATTATAGCATTTTTAATGTTTTTGTTATATGAAAGGTGCCACGCCCCTTTATACCATCCCACCCACATTGTCGATTCTACTTTTAAACATGAACCATTGCTTCCATTTTTATAACTCTGGTCAGGTGTTATAGCATTTTTAAAGTTATGGTTATATAGGAAGTGCCACGCCGCTTTATCAAATTCCGCCCACATTTAGCAAAAAGATAAACGACAACAAAATACATTAATGACTGTGGATATTTTATACAGATATTTTGAATTAAAAGTTCAGTTTTGCCATGCCCATTTTTGCACCTTAGGAGACGAATTTCAAAAAATCCTTCCGTAGGGCGCTCTCACATCGGAAAATGCTCACCATGTGCCAATTTCAAGTTCATAGGGTCAAAATTGAATTTTTTCGATTTTCCGGCTTTTCCTTTTTTCCTAAACCTCTATTGCATTGACATATACAAAATACAAAAAGAAATATGCAAATCCGTCGGTTCGTTCTGCCGTGATGCTCTAGCATAAACAGGACATTTCATTTTCATATATATAGATAATATCAGGCGCGGATCCAGTGGGGGGGCGAAATTAGGCGCAAAATATAGAGAAAGGCGCAAAATTGTCAAAAAAGCCTAAAATTGCAAATGCGCCTAATTTACAAAATTTGTGTGCCTCAACAGAAGGGCGCAAAATATAGAGAAGGGCGAAAAATTAAAAAAAGCCTAAAATTGCAAATGCGCCTAATTTACAAAATTTTTCTGCCTCTACAGAAGGGCGCAAAATATAGAGAGAAGGCGCAAAATTGTGAAAATAGCCTAAAATTGAAAAGGCGCCTAATTTACAACATTTTTGTGCCTCTACAGAAGGGCGCAAAATATAGAGAAAGGTGCAAAATTGTCCAAAAAAAGCCTAAAATTGTAAATGCGCCTAATTTACAAGATTTTTGTGCCTCTAAAGAAGGGTGAAAAATATAGAGAAGGGCGCAAAATTTTCAAAAAAACATAAAATTGCAAATGTGTCTAATTTACAAAATATTTGCGCCTCTATAAAAAAAATCTCTACATATGTATGAAAAGTGGGCGTGATCCACCCACATTTATTTTTCAACAATTGTTGATTATTTTTTTTTTGTTACTTTTATGTCCATTTTTTATATTATGGGGATAATATTAATAATATTCTGAGTTTGAGAATGTTCAGCATAATTAAGAATTGTAAAACATACAATGTAATGTATACAATTAAATAAAACGATAAAAGTTCGACAATTCAAAGTTTTAGATGTGTTGATCATAATTAAACATAAAATATTCACAAAATATAGTTTTTAAGTATGTTCAATCGGCACTGCGCTATAAGGTTATGATTGTTTCAAATTATAATTGAAGAAGTTATTAGTAAAACAAAAAATAAAGTTTTTGCATGGAAAAAATTAAGTTTTAACCAGAAATCCTTGTTTCCCTCTTCAACAACATTTTAGGTTTCCGTACTGTTTTAGATACCTCTTGAAGATTGGAAAAATCTGAAAATTTTACTTTTTTCACCTGAAAATTAAATTTAAAATTTCTACTTAGGGATTGCTGCTTATGGATTTTTGCTTATATAATTTTAGTTCAAAATGTATATAAAGTAAAAACAAAGGGTACCGTTCGATAACATTCGATTTTAATTTATGACCTTATTTTTATTATAGGATTGTTAAATTTTAAAATATTTTTAATTATATTTGAGAAATATAAATAAAAGTTTGATTAAAATTTATAAAAGTCAAAAATAATTGTTGTTGATAAATATTTTCAAAAGTCAAATATAATTTTTATTTTAACCCTTAAAAGCCTGACTTTTTTTTTGAGCTGAAAAAAACGTATGTTATAGAACTCGCGATTCTGGACAACGTTTGTTCTACGACTTTGCTCATAGGTGTTACTTACTTGAACTAGATCAACAATTCTTCGTTGGTTCCTTGCGGAACCACTGGGCACCCGGACTTCAAAATTCAAAAAGTGCATTTTGTACTTAAGAATTTTTAAAGCAAAAGTCAAGGAATTTTATTATGAATAATCGTGAAAATTAAAAAAAAACATAAACTTATAAATTGAACATACAGCCATCAAATAAAGTTTATTTCAAACGGGAATGGGCGCAAACTGTGCCGCTTGTATCAATAAACATTTTAAAAGTCGAAGCGGGATGATTAAATCAACATCGTTGAACAAAGTTTTGATTTTCATCCATTGGTTCCTGGCGGAACCAGTGGACATTTAAGTGTTAAATACATATTTATAAAAATCAAAATTATTTATTATTTTTGATATATGTGGAAAAAAATCGTTACTCCTAACAAAAAAACTCAAAATCTCCAAATAAACAAATTGGATGAGCTTTACATAACCGGATGAAGTGAAATATTTTTTCTTCAAACTATCTGTTTGGGTCGCAGACTAAATTAGGACGTGGTCGGACTTGTGCTACCCTAGATAAATCGAAAACTTATACACCTACCTACATGAAGGTTCTGTAGGTTCTGAAATAAAAGGTAATGATCTCACTATTAATATATAATTATTTTCCTGGTCCGATAACCCCAGTGACCTCAGGACACTTATTAGTTTTAACAACTGAGTTAATTTTATACAGCGAATATATAGTGTGGGTACCCAAACGAAAAGAAATTTACTCAATTGAAAAAATCAAATATTTAATATTTTCCAAAAAAAATTTCACCTGCGGCGCTTCTTTTATATTACTTCCCAACGACATATTATAATTACCTATTGGGACACTTCTAGAAACTTTAAAAAAGCATTTCAGCTTTACTTATTTATTTAAAAATGTCATCTTCATTTTGATAAATATTTAAATATTAACAGTCAGCATTTCATTTTTTTTATATAATTACAAATCTTAATCGCTATGGTTATTAGATCATAAAAATAACCATATAATTACAAATGTACCTATATGACCAAAAAAGTAGGTGCACTGGTTTTCGATTTTTCTAGGGTACCACAGATCCGATCGCACATTATTTTTTTGGTTTAAAGAAGTAAAGTTGTGTATAATTTATTATTTACTGTATTTGATATGAAAATATAAAAAAGGGCGCAAAATAAATTTTAGGGGCGCATTTTAGAAAAATTTGGAAAAAAGGCGCAAAAAAATCCATCGCCCCCCCCAAGCCACTCTTCTGGATCCGCCCCTGGATAGTATTTATAATTTTTTAACCAAGAGTCTTAATCTATTTTCTAAAATGTAGTTTTAAAGAGGATACTAGTCGCCACATAAAAGTTCATATTATTAAAATTTTCATTTTTATGAATAAATTTGAATTTTATTTTGCTTATATATCGAAAACCCATTTTTTCACGCATTCAATAAATGTTTGTATTGTAGCGCGATATTTTCTGCGTCTAATATCGAAAAGATAATTTAATTATTTTCTTTTGTTGGAATTTTAAAAATAAAAGAAGACCAGAATAATGGAAAATTGAAAAATGGGCTGTATAAAAACCGAGCCAATTTGACAAAACTGATGCCATTTTTGGAATCAACGTCACAAATGCATACAATATTCGCTACAAGTTTTCTTTCACCATAATGAGGTAGGGCAGTGTTATATAAAGTTTTTCATACAGGAATTTGGCCTAGCACTGTACAAATCATATTTTCATATTAATTTCAATAAAAAGTAATTGTAAATTTTTATAGAGGAATAGAGGAGTAAAAAGTAGCTATGAAGTGCCGTCATTAGTATGAACATGATGTATGATTTCGACGTAAGAGATCACAATCGCGTAAAAGATCACAATCTAAAAAAGTGAGAAACACGTGTATCTTTATTTATGTCCTTTTATTTTAAATTGTTTGGTTATTTGGATGTGTAACGAACACATTTTTTCAGTGATGGGCGATGTATTAAATATTTATTGCAGAAACAATTCTTTTTTTTTATTTATTAACTAATAAAGCTAAATGGATGAAATTTGGATATGTGACACTAAGTACATATTTTATTTTTCGGAATTATCCATAGGCAATTTCGAAGTGTATTGAAGAATATTGATATTATTTCTTCCTGACAGGATAAAATAAAATATTTCATTAAATTTCCAAAATTCTTCTCTTTCACTTGACACTAATTCCGACATTTTTTTCATATGTTTTTTGTTAGTCTACGTTTGCAAGAACAAGGCAAGAAATGGTAATCTTTTTCTTGCTGTTGTTCATGCACAGTAAGGTTTTGTTCTTAATTAGGTGCATATCGTCAATGTCATGCCAAAGGGGCGAATGTGCATTTTTCCAAATGTTGAGAAATCAAATTTTAAAGTTTGAAGTGCTTTAAAAATTATTAGAATTTAGTTTTTTTTTTAAATTTTTTCTGTTATTTTGGTTTATTCATCAAATATTATAACGTATATAAAATAACTTTTGATTTTGACAACTTTATGATATTATAAATACGGATTTTGTGAGGTATATCCTGAACAAAACGAACATATTTTTGTTTGTTATACTATTATTATTTATGGTGCAAGATAAAAGAGTGATGTAAATGCATTTATTGTTTGTTATCAAAGCACCTATCGATTGGCATCATTATTTAAAAATATTTTTTTCAAATATTAATTTGCCATTTGTCATTTGCAAGAAAAATGTTTGTCAAAATATTTTTAAATAAAGATGCCTATCGATTGGTGCCTTAAAAACAAATAATTAATGCCTTTACATCACTTGCACCAATAAAGAGTTATAGTAAAAAACAAAAACGAAAAGATTCGCCCTTTTGGCATGACAACATTTTTAATTTTTCGAATTCGCCCTTTTGGTTTTGTCTTTTATGGGTAAAAATATTCAACAAAACCACATTCGATTTTGGCAAAGGATAAACTACATTCAAAAAATGTAAAAAAAAAACGCAAATGTCAAAAATTATACATTCGTCCCTTTGGTATGATGGTGACGATATGATCTTGTTCTTGCTCTTGTTTTTGCAATACCATTCATGCTCTTACTGCAAGAGTCTAGCAAAGTATTACTTTTTAAATTGTAAATAAAAGATGGTAGACAAATATCTTAAACTTCATACGAATTATGAAAAACGAACAGAATATTAACATTTATTGTATTAAGGTTACCTATTTTCCATATTTTCAATGTCTTCAACATAAAATAAATTATTTTTACTAACACAAGAACTAAAAATCCAATAAAATAAAAATTTGAACTATATTTTAACAAAAATAAAAAATATGTATAAATCAAGTGATGTTATCGAGACAATTCAAAATCTCAAGGCCATAATAAAAAGTACATATACACCAAAAAATTACTGTAATAAAAATAAAAAAATTGTAATTAAAATTTATACATATGTCTTTGATTTTATTACATTGATGTAGTTGTTTTTATATGGGAAATAACTACATAGATTTACTTCATTTCTATACAAAATATTAAAACATTTGTATTAAAAATCCAAAATTTTATCTTTATTTATACGTCCTGAAATATGTAGAAAAATTACTACATATACCTTTAATTTTACTATAAAATGTAGTTATTTTACTTTGTTGTAATAATTTACATTAAAAAATATATATATATTTTTAATAAAAACAATTTTATCATTCAGAAAATTATTTGAATTAATAGTAAAAATTTGTTGTTTACCAAAAATAAGGTACAAGAATTATTAATCTGAAAACTATTTAATTGTATCTATAAGAAAAATATACATATAAATATATAAATAAATAAATAAATAAATAAAAAAATAAGAAAAATATTTTCCTGATTATGAGATGGAAGCACCACTAAGTATCATCAGTTCTGACGACTCAAAGACATGGCAAGCACTTAAGTGTCGCTTTTGAGTAGTACCACATATGGGTATTTCCTGGGGTTCCGGACGGGATATTCGTACGCTTAAAGCTTGATTATCTCGAAGGAAAATTAATGAATTTACTTGATGTAGTATTTTAATAGGACTAAACATCTGCAAAAATTTATAAATTCTATACGGTAGATCAAAAGATATAAATAAAATAGTAGGCGTTCCGGACGAGACGAAAATGGAGGTAAATATTGAGGATCATATGGATACTCCAAAAAGTCAGCGAATTTTGAGTACAAATAATTTTTTGAAAATATTTAAAAAAAATAGTTGAAATAACGTGCTTTCTTTGTTCCTAAGTATATAGTTTTTTTCATTATAAATCACAGAAAAATTCCGGGAGGGACAAAAAATACCGTATAGATATTATCAGTACGATTTTTACTCTAAAAATACTTTTTACTAATTTTTTTTTATATATATTTTTATACTGTAGTTTTACAATTTTGGTACTCAAAGTTCCGGACGCAGAATTACTAGGAAAATGATGTTTACATTTTTGGAAATGCCGAGGAAATTCTGCTTTGAAAACAGTGGATTCAACTCTTTAAAAAACTTTTCACTTTACTATGGTAATAAATGTATCTTTTTGGTTCCGGACGGGCCCGGACGGGCCACCCTTATACAAAAATCACAATTTTTCCGTTATTTTAATTTGTATCATTATTTATAAGTTTTATAAATAATTATTAATGTTACCAGAAAAAACATAAAATAATATTTTGTATCTGTATGTCTTCAAAGTTAATTAATTTGGTTACTCAAAATACATGAAAAATTAGTATATTTATATATTTTTTATTAACTTAATTTTATGAGTATTTATTTATACGTTACCGTTAACGGAATAGAAATTTCTTTTCAGATATTTAGATTCAGATATTTAAGATTCCAAATCCATCTTTATTTCAAAGATTTGAGCATTTTGAATTTTTCGGTCGTGGTTGACGTATAGTCTGAACAATAGTCTGCAAATAACGCGCAACCGAAAATTGCAAACCGTTGAGTTACTTATACTAATTTGGCCATTGCAACCCATAGTTGGTTACAGTTATAGAGTTACCAACTTTAATTTTCGAATTTTTTATTTTCAAAACTAACCTGATTCAGTGATGAACCCAATGAGTTGTCAACACTAGTTTTCTGCCGCCAAGTAATTCGTTCGGATGCTGTTTATACCTGCTACTTCCGCAGTCGTTCGTCGACTATGTGACGTTTCTACCTAATCACTGTTGCACTTAATTTAATTAAAAAGTGCAGAAAACGAAAACACCGTACAGTTTCTGTATTATGTATGAATTTTTAATACAATGAGTTGGGAAATTATTTAAATGAATACAAATGTATTTAAAAACGATCAATATGTATTAGAAATACATTTCTTCAAAACAAAGTCATAAATTTAGTATAATTTACTACAGCAATTTTTTCGATGTACATAATAATAATAGTTTGGCGCTACAGTAATGTATAGAACTACGGCCGAGCACTCTCACCATTTGAGCTGTGCGTGTTTTATTTGTACTCAAATTTGTTGGACCTACAGTTTATTGCCGAAACCGAATGACGGGTGAAAGCTTTTCATAGGCAATGTTTTACTCACGTAGGTTTTCCATTTACTGCCGAGAGGTAGTGTCGCATAGACAAAGGTTTTCTATGAAAATGATGTTGGCAGTCGCTTTGCGCACCAGCGACTTTTCTCTCGTAGTCCAACTCACTAACTAGACGAGCACCGACGCTACATAACAAAACTAAAGACATATTTTGTATAGGTATTTTTATGTTTTCGTCGTATGACAAGAGACAGTCACATGGAAAAACTATCTATAACAGTCATATAGTTGGCAACAACATCCACGAGGATTTTCATGTGCCTGGTTATCACCTGTTGCCATTATTCTCTGCCCATATGGGCCTTGCTCTATTTATTCGGAGTGACGTTGCGTATCAACTGCAGCAACAGCATAGTGTGTCGGATAGCGAATTTAATACAATTTGGGTTAAATTCAAAATCCAAACACACATCATGCACTTGTGCTTTCTTTATAGGAGTCCGAATATAGATAGGGTTTCCACCTGTAATAAGCTGGATGCCTTATCTGATTCGATCTCAAATATATTGGAGCAATTTCCAGGCAGTGAAATTGTTGTTGCGGGCGATTTTAATGTGCACAACGCCACTTGGTTGAGCCACTCAGGTCTTCCAACACAGGAGGGTTGTTATGTTGAGCTGTTTGCAGAGTGCAATCAACTCACTCAATTGGTGAAGGAACCGACGTACCTTCCACCGTCGGTGGGCAAAGCCCAAAAGTCCTACACCTTTTTCTGACTTCACATCATGAAAAATATGATGTAAAAGTCCTTGCACCTCTTGGTAACTCCGACCACAGTACTGTTTCCGCTGAGTTATCGTATTCTAGTTTACGCGCCTCTTCGATTAAAGCCCCGAAGAGGACTGTATGGCTTTACGAAAAAGCAAATTGAGTTGCGTTAAATGATTTTTTTCGCAACTTTAATTGGAAATTGTGTTTCGCTGATAGAGACATAAATGCCGCGGCTTTAATGGTACAAAATATTATTTTATTAGGTATGCGGTCCTTCATACCTTCTAAAAAAATTAGCATTAAACCCAAGGACCACTCATGGTTTAATGAGACTTGCAGGATTGCAGTCAGGTCGAAAGAGGAAGCCTTTCAAAATTGGCGTTCTAACAAGAATGCTGACACAGAAATACTTCGCATACAGGCTAGGAATCGCGCGCAAAAAGGTCCTACTCTACCATAGAGGTAGTAAAAATTTTGTGGTCATTCGTTAAAAGAGTGAAGAATCAGACGACATCGTCTACTCCAACTCTTATTATAAATGGCCAGACCTTCACTGACCCGGTTGATAAAGCTAATCTCTTGGCAGAATTATTTGCAAATAATTCAACGCTCCCAGATAGTAATCAACCACTGCCCGTCGTAGATTTTGTTTCTTCTGCAATGCCGGAAATTCATTTTCGAACTCGGGCAGTTAAAAAGGTTTTAGCAAACCTCAACATTAACAAAGCCTCTGGGCCAGATGGCATATCTGCCCATGTGTTGAAGAAGTGCGCGTCAACGCTGGCTTGTCCGTTGCGTAACCTTTTCAACATCTCCTACACGACAGGAGTTTTCCCATCTTGTTGGAAGGTTGCCAATGTTCAGCCAGTACCGAAAAAGGGCGAGGCTACGAACCCTGCCAATTACCGACCCATTGCAATATGCTCTGCACTCTCCAAGGTAATGGAGAGCGTAATTAACTTCTACCTTGTGAACTATCTTGAGCACAACGAATTGCTCAGTAACCGCCAATATGGTTTCCGTAGGGCCAGATCCACAGGTGACTTGATGGCGGTCCTCTCCGAAAAGTGGAATAAATGTATTCACCTTTTCGGGGAGAGTAAGGCTGTTGCTCTTGATATTTCCACGGCTTTAGATCGAGTGTGGCATAAAGCCCTCGTTTCAAAACTAATTGCATTTGGTGTCGGTGAATCTTTTACTCGATGGATATCGAGTTTTCTTCAGGGTCGTTCTATACGAGTTGCGATGGATGGTGTTTTTTCAGAACAACATTCCATCAATTCTGGAGTTCCGCAGGGTTCCGTCCTATCCCCGTCCCTATTTCTGGTATTTATCAATGACCTTCTGTCATTGACCCAGAACCCAATTCATTCCTTTGCAGATGACAGATACATTTGTCATTCATACTCGTTCAACAAACGCCCAAACTCTTTGGAGATTGAGAGTAAAAGACGCACAATGAATGACACGCTCAATAATGACCTTACATCAATCTCCTTACATCCGCCAACAAGACCCAATGTTGTCTGTTATCTCACAAAAGAATGGATTCACCCATCTCACCCCTCCCTCCCCTCAATATGGGTGCTGTGGATATTGCGCAGTCAGCTGCTCTTGACTTTCTGGGCATATCAATTCAATGTGATCTACGTTGGAATGATCACATATTTAATGTGTCGAAAGAAGCTGCCAAGTGCCTCGGTTTTTTAAAACGGTGTAAAACATACTTCAATCCTGCTGACCTGCGTACTGTCTACACCACCTATATTCGGCCTAAAATGGAATTCAATTCGCACATTTGGGCAGGAGCTTCAAAATCCTCCTTGGAGTTCCTGGACCGAATTCAACAACGTGCGATATATTTGATAGGGGATGAAAATATCTCATCGTCTATTGGTTCTCTTGAGCACCGAAGGACCGTTGGGTGTGTAAGCCTGTTTTATAGGTATTACAACGGTAAGTGTTCGTGTTCGAGAGATAATTCGTTCTTCAGTCGCACGACACGTTTGTGGAACAATCTCCCTGCGTCCGTTTTTCCCGACATTTTTGATATTGGCAAGTTCAAAACAAACATTCACCGACACTACTCCATCTTTCCCCCCTCCATTTAACCTATCATCCCTTCTTACGATCAACACTGTGCATTGCATGAATAGGGGGAATCCCCTGAGCGTTGGTTAATTTGTAAAAAAAAAAAAAAACACATTCTATTACCTAAGTAACATAATAAATACATTAAAATTCTCAAAAACGCAAGAGTTTTGCTTATCTGCTTTTCTTGCAGGTATAGTATTGCACTTGCTTTTGTTCTGGATTTTCTCTTGCTCTTGCAAGAAAACTCGACCTTATTCATACCCTCGCTTTTGCAAAAAATGCAAGAACACGAGCAAGATGCAAGAACATGAAATTTTTGTTCATCACTAGTTACCCTACGGGAAATTTTTATGAATCGTTTCTAATTATGTCCCTTTTATATGAAAAAAACCTGCAACTTTTACGCTGTCGTAGGATGGGCTGAATTAACATGTACATCTTTAGAACTATCACTGAACTAGTCTTCAATTGGAGAATTTGACCCTTTCCTATAACAACACCATGTTAAAGTTACCGGTTTGTTTCATATAAAAGGAACTGAACTGTGACCGATTCATAATATTTTCCCGTAAGGTAGTTAGTCTACTCATTAACGTGTTGATTGTATTTTTCTGTTTATTTTTATTTTTTTATTTTTGCTCTTATTTATGTGAAAGCCTTTTTTGTTTTTCCTTTTTTATATTCTTTTGTTTCTACGTTTTCTTTTATGTTTTGGCTTTGCTTTTGATTTTGTTTTCGAGTTTTTACTTTTATATTTTTTTGTTTGTTGTTTTTGCATTTTTGCGATTTTGCGTATTTTTTCGTTTGGTTTTATGTATTTCCCTTGCTTTTATTTTTGTGTTTTTAATTTATCTTTAATTGTAGTTATGATTTTGTTTTTTTCATTTATGCCTTGGTTGTTCGATTTTGTGTTTTTGTTTTTCTATTAGTTTAATTTTTTGTGTTTTTGCTTTTGTATTTTGTTTATATGTTTTTGCTTTTATGTTAGTTGCTGGTGTTAAACGTTCCTATTTCATCACCTAAAATAAGACATCTCATAAATAACAACACTTACTTCATTTCCAGTTTATCCCTTTTATTACATTTCTGTTTTTACTGTTCAACTTATGAATTAACTTCTTAATCTAATAACAACTCCCTTAAAAACTAAATAACTAATGCTTATATACTAATACTTAATCTAAGTTTCAATGCTACTTTTCCAGTGTGTTTTGCTGCTTATGCCCAGAAGCATAATTTTAACCAATCACAAGTTCCGTGAAGAACTCAAGTTCGATCCACAACTTGACTTCTTAGCGCTGACCGTGAAAGCAACTCTTGCATAATCAGCAACCCGCGATGACATTGAATTTAGGCCATTGCAAAGTCATTGAATTGAAGTCATCTTTGTTTACAAACAAATTGCACCACGTGCTTATTTTCTTCAAGCTAGCAACTTGACGCTGCTGCGAATTTGGTTTATAGTCACAATTGCTGACTAAGTAAATTGTCGTCGCTTATTTTGGCAACGACCAGAAGTGTGTCATCAAACCAACATCATTTACTTTCTGATTTAACAACAATTAGAATGCATATAATATTATTTAAATATTTAGCAATTAATATTTAGCAACAGCAAATACCCACTAGAAAAATATCAATGAACTGCCACGCTATGAGTGAGTGTCATAATGCTAACACTCAACACTGGTTTTGATTTTGTTTTTGTGTTTTGACTGTTGTGCTTTTCGTTTGTTATATGCTTTTGATTAAGTTCTGCATTTTTGCTTTTGTTTTGTGTTTTTATTGTGACTTTGACTTTTGTGTTTTTTTTATTTGTTAGCTCAGTTGGGAATAAATGAACAAATACGCGCGCAAGGCCGTTTTTTTAATTTCACGTCTATACTAATAAAGATAGGTATTTGTATATTTGGATATTCTTAAAGATAATTCTTTGGTTTTTTTTTGTGGTATCCTTCACCGATACCCTACATTTAAAAAGTAACTTTGTTGAATATTTTGTAAAATATTTCTGATGCGTAGAAATTAATAATATATATATTTTTGATCGATAATAACCTTGGTTAATTTGTTAAGACTGTTAAATCATCAACGAACTCAACACTAAGTATTAAAAAATAATAATTTTTTAAAGTAACGTGATAAAGTAAAAAAGTACCGTTATATTTAGGGAACCGTTATATAAGGGAATTTTGATTAATCGCAATCACGGTTAATAAATTATTCGACTAATCGTATTATTTAATTAACCGTAAATTATATTAATCGGTTAATTAAAACTTTCAATTAATCAAAATACATGGAAACTGCTGTTTAAAAAGATATACCTACAAAAAAAAGTTTTGTTTAACAAAAAAAACAAAAATAATAAAATTACAAATGACGAAAAAGATGCGTAACAAGTATAATATAGTTATTTATAATCATGCCAATAACAAAACAATTAATCGTACTTCAATTAATCATATTTCTGATTAATTGAGTAATCGTTTTTTAATTAATCAAAATTCTAATTAACCGAATGTATTTTAGGTTAATCAAAAAAAAATTGACATATCGGAAATTTGATATATCGTGTTAACGATTAATCAGACATTCCTGTAAAACGATAAATTGCGTATACCTATTTAGAATCGTGCACTATTATTAATACCCAGCGGAAAATGACATCATTGCCTGCAAAGTGATAAATCGAGGAAATTGTAGAATTTATTCATTTCATTCATTTCACATACATATTGAATTCCAACATTGCATTTTACATTTTATAATAATATCTCAATTAATTTACGAATTATTGGTTCCTAAAGAGTTATATATAAGTGAATTGTATGGGAGGTGGGCGTGTCCATTTACCGATTTGGCTCATTTTCGAAGTCAGTACCATTTGTTGGCTAAATCATATTGATACAAAATTTCATCGCATTTTGACCAACACAGCAACACAGACAGACATAAATACAGACATACAGGACATGGCTAAACGGACTAGTTGAGTGATGCTGATGAAGAATATATATATTTTTATATACCGACCAATACATGAAAAAGTATGGTGATATGTTTATTACTTGTGTTCAAATCGGTTTCCATGAGCGGTTTAGGTATACGGTAGAAAAATTACCTTTAGGCGCAGAAAATTGATATGGCTGTAACCACCATAAATCATACTGTTCTCTTAATGTAGTATGATCGTGATCCATCGTGATCCAAAAAAATTATACACAACTAAATTTTATATTTTTTTTCAATAATACTGAAAAAATACACATATTTACATTTAAATATCCTTTGAACAGGACATGCTATTAACATGAATTATACGTAAGATAAGAGACCTATGTGTCCTTGTTATGTGATAAAAATGTGTTTGTCTTTCACTTTTAAATGAAAATTGTACACACATTTGAGTACACCCATTATATCGTTGTACCTTTTTTAATTTTTTGCAGAAATAAGCCTCAATACAGATGGCTATAACTCGGAAGTGAATAACTCATCGAATAACTCATACAGCTCGTGGTTCATCCTGATTCGATACTCGTTAGCAAAGCAGATAGGGCCAAAGATTTCATGGAGAATCTTTCGTCGAACGCTCCCAGTACTCTCTCATCGGTGGAGGCCAGCGTCCATGTTTCTCTACCATAAATTAGGACGGGCATGATGAGTGACTTGTAGAGCGTTATTTTTGTACGGCGAGAGAGGACTCTGCTTCTCAATTGCCTACTGAGCCCAAATTAGCACCTGTTGGCAAGAGTTATTCTCCGTTTGATCTCCAGGCTGACGTCGTTGTTGCTGTTTACGCTGGATCCTAGATAGACGAAGTCCTTCACAATGTCGAACTTGTGGGTGTAAAAATCAGCTTTTTGTCCAAGACGCACGGATTCTTTTTTGCTTGTTGACACAAGGAACTTCGTCTTGTCTTCGTTCACCGCTAGACCCATTCGACGCGACTCTTTCTCCAATCTGGAGAATGCTGCGCTGGCTGCTCGTGTGCTCCAGCCAGCGTATACCTATTTAGGATCGTGCACTATTATTAATACCCAGCGGAAAATGACATCATTGCCTGCAAAGTGATGAATCGAGGAAATTGTAGAATTTATTCATTTCATTCATTTCACATACATATTGAATTCCAACATTGCATTTTACATTTTATAATAATATCTCAATTAATTTACGAATTATTGGTTCCTAAAGAGTTATATATAAGTGAATTGTATGGGAGGTGGGCGTGTCCATTTACCGATTTGGCTCATTTCCGAAGTCAGTACCATTTGTTGGCTAAAACATATTGATACAAAATTTCATCGCATTTTGACCAACACAGCAACACAGACAGACATAAATACAGACATACAGGACATGGCTAAACGGACTAGTTGAGTGATGCTGATGAAGAATATATATATTTTTATATACCGACCAATACATGAAAAAGTATGGTGATATGTTTATTACTTGTGTTCAAATCGGTTTCCATGAGCGGTTTAGGTATACGGTAGAAAAATTACCTTTAGGCGCAGAAAGGCGCAGATAAAATTGATATGGCTGTAACCACCATAAATCCTACTGTTCTCTTAATGTAGTATGATCGTGATCCATCGTGATCCAAAAAAATTATACACCACTAAATTTTATATTTTTTTTGAATAATACTGAAAAAATACACATATTTACATTTAAATATCCTTTGAACAGGACATGCTATTAACATGAATTATACGTAAGATAAGAGACCTATGTGTTTGTCTTTCACTTTTAAATGAAAATTGTACACACATTTGAGTACACCCATTATATCGTTGTAGCTTTTTTAATTTTTTGCAGAAATAAGCCTCAATACAGATGGCTATAACTCGGAAGTGAATAACTCATCGAATAACTCATACAGCTCGTGGTTCATCCTGATTCGATACTCGGTAGCAAAGCAGATAGGGCCAAAGATTTCATGGAGAATCTTTCGTCGAACGCTCCCAGTACTCTCTCATCGGTGGAGGCCAGCGTCCATGTTTCTCTACCATAAATTAGGACGGGCATGATGAGTGACTTGTAAAGCGTTATTTTTGTACGGCGAGAGAGGGCTCTGCTTCTCAATTGCCTACTGAGCCCAAATTAGCACCTGTTGGCCAGAGTTATTCTCCGTTTGATCTCCAGGCTGACGTCGTTGTTGCTGTTTACGCTGGATCCTAGATAGACGAAGTCCTTCACAATGTCGAACTTGTGGGTGTAAAAATCAGCTTTTTGTCCAAGACGCACGGATTCTTTTTTGCTTGTTGGCACAAGGAACTTCGTCTTGTCTTCGTTCACCGCTTGACCCATTCGACGCGACTCTTTCTCCAATCTGGAGAATGCTGCGCTGGCTGCTCGTGTGCTCCTGCCAATAATATCAACATATCAACAGCATATGCGAGCAGCATGACACTTTTGTTGAGGATAGTGCCGCTTTGACGGAGTTCGGCAGCTCGAACTATTTTCTCCATCAATAAGTTAAAAAAGTCACACGATAGGGAATAACCCTGTCTGAAACCTCGTTCGATATGAAATGACTCGAAGAGGTCTTTTCCTATTCTCACCGAGCAACGTGTGTTGCTCAGGGTCATCCTGCAAAGCCTTATCAGTATCGCAGGTATACCGAACTCAGACATTGCGGCGTATAATCGTTCCCTTATCGGAGTGTCGAAGGCGGCTTTATAGTCGACTAATAGGTGGTAGGTGTCGATCTGTTTTTCTAGGGTCTTTTCCTGGATTAGGCGCAATGGTGGACTTTCCAGGTCTGAAGCCGAACTGATAAGGTCCAATGAGTCTGTTGACGATGGTCATCAGTCTTTCACATAATACGCTCGATAGAACCTTGTATGCGATATTGAGTAGGCTGATCCCACGGCAGTTGGCGCAGATAGTGGGATTCCCTTCCTTAAGGATTGGGCAGAGTACACTGAGGTTCCAGTCACTTGGCATACTTTCATCCGACCATATTCTGCTTACGAGCTCGTGCATGTTCTCTATTAGCTCTTCGCATACGGCCTTAAACAATTCAGCAGGCAGGCCATCAGCACCTGCGGCTTTATTGTTTTTCAGCCGAGCGATGGCTGTTCTGACCTCGTCATGGTCGGGTGGCGGAATCTCAACGTCATCATCAAGTACTGGGGTTGCCGGGTTTACTTCTCTATCGGTGGAATTGCGGTCATCATCACCGGTCAGCAGTTTAGAGAAGTGATCCCTTCATATCTTCAGTGTGCTCTGGATATCTGTCACTGCATTTCCGTTCTCATCTTTACAAGAGGAGGCTCCGGATTTTGAACCTCCGGCTAGGCGTCTTATTTTCTCGAAGTATTTTCGAGTCTCATTCCTGTCCCCATGAATCTCAATCTCCTCACACTCACGTCTTTCTGCCTCGCTTTTTTTACGCCTGAAAAAACGTCTCTCTTCCCTCCTCTTCTCTTTGTATGGGTCCTTCACAGCTCGCGTAGCTACTGACTGCAGGGTGGATTTGTACGCAGCGTCTTTCACTGCAGTGGCCGCGCGACACTCTTACTCATACCACTGATTCCTCAGGGGGCGTTGGAATCCAAAAACCTCTTCGGCAGCCGTGCGCATAGCGCAGGAGATATGGTTCCACTACGTTTATATCATCGAAAGGAGGAGGCTTTGTCTAAGCAGGTGTGAGAGTCGAGTGGCTTGCGTTGCCTGTTGTGATTTCAGCTTTCCGACGTCTAGCTTTCCCTGCGTTTGGTTCCGTACGTTCTTCGCAGCGCTTAAGCGCGTGCGGACCTTGGCTGCTAAAAGGTAATGATCCGAGTCCATATTGGCACCTCGGATAGTGCGTACGTCCATCACGCTCGAAGCGTGCCTTCCGTCAATCACAACGTGATCAATTTGGTTTCGATTTTTTTGATCGGGCGACAACCATGTGGCCTTGTGGATAACGAAATGTTCGAATCTAGTGCTACTAACTACCATGTTTCATGCTGCGGCGAAGTCGATTAGCCTCGTTCCGTTATCGTAAGTGTTGGCATGGAGGCTAAATTTTCCGATTTTGGGACAGTAGATGGCTTCTCTGCCCACCTTGGCGTTAAAATCGCCTAGAATGATTTTGATATCGTGGGGGCGCTCGTAGAAGCGCTCTTTTGTCTCGTCATCTTTCTTCTTCGTCGGAGCGTGTGTACAAATTAGGCTGATATGGAAATATTTAGCCTTGATGCGGATTGTTGCCAGCCTTTCGTCGACGGGCGTCAACCCAGAGACAAGGTGGCAGAGTCTCTTGCCAGCCACAAATCCACATCCAAATTCGTGTCTCTCCGCATGGCAGCTGTAGTAGATACACAGGACGCTTGTTTCGAACAAGCGTCCTGGATAGCGGTGATGTCAGCCTTATATTTTTCAAGGACATCTGCCAGCTGAATAGAGGCACCTTCCCTATAAAGTGTCCGGACATTCCAGGTGCATATCCGTAAATCATGGTCCTTAAAACGTTTGCGTGGCTCGTCATCGTTGTAATCGGTCGTTATCCGAGGCTTCTTTTTTGTTTTCATTGGGCGCATAGGTTTTTTCCGTTGTGGGACCCAAACCCAACGCACGAACCCTCACTCTGAGGGGGATGCTCGCCACTCACTTAAGCCGACTTCTACACCGGGTGGTGAGAAGCGCCGTTTCCATGGACTTCCACGAGGAGGACTTCCACCGAAGTGGAGGTGTCACCATTTGACAATTCTGGTGACCAGTGAGCTGACTTGAGACGACACCGACAAGGATTGCGCTGGCTTCGCCATGTTGAAGCACTCAGACACGGTGCCTTGTGATAATCGCCCCCATAGTTCAATATATTTCAGTTTAATATCATATAAATAAGTATATAACGAAAAAATTATTTAAAAATGTTGATCATTTAAGGCAAATTTTGAATTTTAAAGTATAAAGTGACATACCTTAAAATCATTGCTATTACGTTGCAATAAAAAAAATCAAACTATTCCTCAAAAGCCGCTCTTCACACGTTCGATAATAGGTGTAAAATTTTCAGCGGATACACCGTGGAATAGATTCTGTTTTATTATAATTTATGATAAGGAATTATTTTTGGTGAACCCCGAGCAATCAGCTGAAGATCGGGTTTCAACCCCAGTGGGAAACGAGATAGGGATATGAGTCCATATAAAAAAGCCATTCAACGAAAAAAGGCAACATGCCTCGAAAACCGACCCGAAGACACGATGACGACGTACGCAAAAGGTAATGCGTTGGACATTACAGGGCTGCTCTAAACAGGCATCCTGTGACATTTACTACAGCTGCCATGCGGAGAGGCTCTGGAATGTGCATGGTTGTGGATTTGTATTCAGCAAGAGACTCCGCCACCTTGTATCTAGGTTCACACCCGTGAACGAATGAGTGGCAACAATCCGCATCAAGGCTAAATACTTCTACATCAGCCATATTTGTGCGCAAAGAAACCTTTCACGAGCTTCTCGAAAAAGCAAAAGATCGCTGCCCCTGACACGACATCAACGCGGGCCATGAGGATATCTTTGGTCCAACAGTTGGTCAAGTCAGCCTCCACGACAACACCTTCGACAATAAAATGAGGCTGATGGACTTCGCCGCAGCACGAAACATGGTAATTAGTAATACTAGATTCAAGCATCTCAATATTCACAAGGCCACGTGGCGGTCACCCGATCAGAACACCCCACATAGAAATGCCAGGCCTGAGGACGGGCTGAAGACTCAACCAGCACTGGCAGACCAATGCTTGGTTAATAAATCTTCGCCCAAGACTTAGCCAGAACTGGGAGACCAAGCCCTAGTAAGGTAGTTCTCGCCCAAGACTCTGCCAGAACTGACAAATGAAAGCTTGGGAAAGAAGTTTCAATATCCAACCTTTGCCGTCCAAGGCATGGCTGATTAGACTTTAATAGTCTCAGCCATGATTGGATTACTAATCTTGGATAACTGATATTTTTCCAAAAGTCACCCGAGACTTATTTAATATGTCTTCGTGAATGGAGATTTAGCCAGAACCAAGCAGCCAAATCATACTGCAATTAAAAAACAAAAAAAAAAATTGTATTTTCCTACATGAGACGCGCAACTAAATTGATCATGTTGTGATTGCCGGAAGGCACACTTCTGGTGTGATGGACATATGTTCTATCTGAAATGCCAACATCGAGTCGGATCACTTCCTTGTAGCAGATAACGTTCGAAAAATGCACGGAAATTCACGCAAAGAAAGCTATACGTCAGTAAGTTGCACACATAACAGACCGAAGAAGTCTATGCCGCTCGACTCTCACACCTGCTTGCCCAAGGCACTCCCCCTCTCTATTATATATGCGCGCAGTGGACACACGTCTTCCGCTCAATGCGTACGGCTGCCGAAGAGGTGCTTGGATTCCAACACCCACTACGGAACAAGTGGTATGACGAAGAGTATCGCGCAGCCACTGCAGAGAAAAACGCTGCATATAGAGCCACCCTGCAGTCGGTAGTTACGCGAGCGACGAAGGAGTGATACAGAGAGAACAGGGGGGAAGAGAAATATCTTTTCAGGCGCAAGAAAAGAGAATTAGATAGACGCGAGTGGGAAGATATTGAGATGCATGCCGACAGGAACGATGCTCGAAAATTCTTTCAGAAGATTAGACGCCTGACCGGACGTATAAAGACCAGACCCTCTTACTCTCAGAACGATGACGGGAATGTAGTAACAGATGTACTACCAGGGTACACTGAGATTATGGAGAGAGCACTTCTCTCATCTTCTAACAGGCGATGATGACAACTACTCCACCGATGGAGAAGACAGCTTGACAACCCCAGTTGCTGACGACGGCGTTGGTATACAGCTTCCTGATCGTGATGAGGTCTGCACAGCCATCAACAGGCTGAAAAACAACAAAGGCGCAGGATCGGATGGTCTGCATGCTGAGTTGTTTAAGACCGGAGGCGATGAGCTGATAACGAGCATGTACCAGCTTATCAGCAGCATATGGTCAGAAGAAAGCATGTCTAGCGAATGGAATCTCAGTATACACTGCCCAATCCTTAAGAAGGGGGATCCCATGATACGCGCCAACTACCGTGGGATAAGTCTCCTCAATATCGCGTATAAGGTTCTAACGAGCGTGTTATGTGAAAGACTGAACCCCTTCGTCAACAGACTGATTGGACCTTATCAGTGCGGCTTCACAACTGGCAAGTCCACCATAGACCAGATTTTTACATTGAGAATCAGATCGACACCAATTCCAATTCTTCTTTGTGCTATATTTGTTTACGCTAAACTCTTGTTGTGTTGTTAGTGTGTTCAAAATCAGTAGCATTAACCCCTGCGTACCTTTTAATTTTTTTTAGCACTAAATTCTTAACTTTGTGTTTTTCGATAGTTTTATACTATGGATTTCTTATCAGTTGAAAACTTCGCTGCCTGCTCACTGAGGGACAAATGTAAAAGTCAGAACATTTTAAACTCAATGTTTTCCTGTTCTGGTCCCTGTGGTCAATTGTACCACGCTACATGTGCTAATATTTCTATTGGATGCCCTGAATTTTTATGTTCAGTGCATTCAGGTCTACAGTGGTACTGTCCTACTTGTAGACCTCTTTCTCCATCTGTTTTTTTTGTTAAAATTAAAAACTTTGGTGAAAAACTTAGTATTTTAAATTCAAACTACAGTGAAATATTAAATTCGATAAACGAATTTAGCTCAATAGTAGAAATCAGTGATACCGCAAATAAGCCAGACTGTGTTAAAGATAATACAGCTCTTATCAATGAATCAGTCTCTGATAATGAACCTTAAACTAAAAAAGTTGAAAAAAAAAAACGCAAACGAAAATATAATAATAAATCTTTAAGTCCTCCTAAGGCTAAACGTAGTTCCCAAACAACTTCTGCTACCCCTTCTGTTCCTTCTATTAGTCCATCACTAATAGCAGTTACACTGCCCAAAACAACCACAAGTAGTAAGACACCAGTTAGTTCAACGTTAAAGGCAATCCCAAAATTAAAAAGAATTTTTTTATCTCGGTTGATGACTGACACAACAACAGAAAATATTTCTAATTTTATAAAAATGAATAAACTCGTGCCAACTGATACTTACATTTCTTGTAAAAAAATCGGAAACAGGCCAACACATGCATCTTTTACTTTGTCAATTGCGGAAGAACATGCTGCGGCCGTTATCAGTTCAAATCTGTGGACTGATAACATCCTTGTTTCCGAATTCAAAACCAAAAGAAACAATAGACCAACTAAAACAGTCCACCAAAATCCAAAAAACTTAAGCGTATCTCCCTTTACTACCAAAACGTAAGGGGATTGCGTTCAAAGACTCGGGATCTCTTTTTATCTACTCAGAATTTTGCGAGCGATATCATCGCGTTAACTGAAACATGGCTAAATAAGAGCTTTTCAAATGTTGAATTATTTGATAATTCATTCAATGTTTTTAGAAAAGATAGATTTGACATCGAAAAATCTCCAGTCGGTGGTGGAATATTAATAGCAATAAAGAACCATTTAATAAGTTCCTTATTAGAAATTCCAATTGCTGCTTCATTAAAGCTTATTTGTGTTAGGATTGTAATTCACAATTCCTGTATATATGTCTTAAACGCTTACATTCCTCCGAAAAGTAGCGTAGAAGTCTATGAGACCTTATCTAAGTCCATAGATTTTGTATTGGATTTTGTATATTAATGATAATGAACTTGATGTTGCCATAAACTATTTTTACCATGAACTCTTTTCCTGCATAGCACTATCTGTACCATATAGCCTTAAGTTCACTAAGATCTCATCGTATCCTTGGTACACTAAGGATTTGAAGATGCTACGTAACTCTAAGAATAGAGCATGGAATAGATATGTCAGCAGTCAAGACCCAAGTGACCTAGAAACATACAACAAATTGTTTATGGTATTCCAGTCTAGATCTAAAATTCTTTACACTGAGTATATTGATAAAATGAAGATACAAATTTTATCAGATCCAAAAAAGTTCTGGGGTTTCATCAATACTAAAAAAAAGAGCGAAGGTTTTCCTGCTTCTTTTAAAAATAATGATGGATTCACTAGCGACCCTAATGTCATATGTGGCCTATTTGCAAGCCTGTTTAAACAATCATTCTCTAATGATTCCTTTATAACCGATGTTAATTATTTTGATTACATGCGTTCTGCTCCTAAAACTTCATTAGTCTCTATATCATTTTCTCCGGAGCAGATTTTGCAATATATTTTGACGATTGATGATGATTTTAGTTCTGGACCAGACGGTATCCCGGCAACAGTTATAAAGAAATGTGGTACTTCGTTATGTAAATCACTTTGTTCCATATTTAATAAATCAATTAATGAAAGTAATTTCCCTATATTTTGGAAAAACTCATTTATAAGCCCAATTTTTAAAAAGGGGTGTAAAAATGATGTAAATAACTATAGACCAATCGCTAAATTGTCATCAATACCGAAATTGTTAGAACGTATTGTATATGATTACCTCACGTCAGCACGGATTTGTAACCGGAAGATCCACAGTATCTAATCTATTAGACTTCACTTCATTTGCAATAAGTTCAATAGAATCAGGAAAACAAGTCTGGGGTACCCCAGGGTAGTCATCTTGGTCCACTGTTATTTATACTGGCTATTAATGATTTGATATACAACATTAAGTACTCGCATTTATTAATTTTTGCCGATGATATGAAAATATATAAATCAATAAATGACGATAAGGACGTTCATATACTTCAGTCCGACTTAAAATCATTTGAAACGTGTTGTAAGAATAACTTGATTTTTAATCCAGAAAAGTGTCCAGCCATGACATTTTCTCGCAAAAGAAATAAACTAGAATACAACTATTCACTAAAAGAGAAAATTTTATATCGGGTGCAAGTGGTGAAAGATCTTGGTGTGTTTGTCGATACAAATTTATCGTTTAATTTACATATTGAAAATATATGTAAAAAAGCCTCATCATTACTTGGTTTTATCAAACGATGGGCTAAAGAATTTAATAGTCCCCTTATAACTTTGACTCTATATTGCACTCTGGTTCGTTCACAATTAGAATATGCAAGTCAAGTATGGTCTCCTTTCTACAAGGTACATAATGACCGAATCGAAAGGATACAGAAAAACTTCGTACGTTTCGCTCTCAAGGGTTTAAATTGGATGGATAACTTACATCTTCCTCCATATGTAGATCGTCTGAAACTACTAAATTTAATGACTCTTGACGAGCGCAGACAAATTGCCGATATCATTATATACATCAATTAATAACCAGTAGACTTGATTCACCCGAGCTTCTTAACTATATTAGTTTTAACCATAATCGTAGAAGTAGCAGACATCGTGATGTTCTTTTTTATGTACCTTATAGTAGAACTAATTATGTTGCTGCTTCACCCTTCAAACGAATGTGTAATTTAGTTAATAATTGTCCACAGTATAAGTAGCCGCGGCAGCTCAGTGGTTAGTGCGTTGGACTGCGAGCCGAAAGGTCCCCGGTTCAAGCCTGGACTGGGGCTAACAACATCTTTTCATAGAAACATTTTTCTATACCGCGCTACCTCTCGGCAGTAAATGGCAAACCTACGAGAGTAAAACCATTGCTTATGAAAAGCTCTCAACCGCCGTTCGGATTCGGCAATAAACTGTAGGTCCCACCACTTTGAGTACAAATATAACACACACAGCTCAAAATGGCGAGAGAGCTCGGCCGAAGTTCTACACAGGACTGTAGCACCAAATTATTATTATTATTATATAATATAAATTTGTCAAAAAATCAACTCAAATGTTGACTAAAACAATAATGTAACAAATGCATGTGTTGTTCACGAGCCCAACTAATTTAGTGGGTAAATATTTTCCAGCATTATGCTGTGAAAGTGCAAGCTAGCTGTATTAGCTAAAACTCGATTATTATTATTATTAATGCTGATGATATCGACATTATTGGGCAGCATTCTCCAATTTAGATAGGGTATCGCGTCGTAGCCGCGGTAGCTCAGTGGTTAGTGCGTTGGACTGCGAGCCGAAAGGTCCCCGGTTCAAGCCTGGACTGGGGCTAACAACATCTTTTCATAGAAACATTTTTCTATACCGCGCTACCTCTCGTCAGTAAATGGCAAACCTACGAGAGTTAAACCATTGCCTATGAAAAAGCTCTCACCTGCCGTTCGGATTCGGCAATAAACTGTAGGTCCCACCACTTTGAGTATAAATATAACACGCACAGCTCAAAATGGTGAGAGAGCTCGGTCGAAGTTCTATTCAGGACTGTAGCGCCGAACTATTATTATTATCGCCTCAAATAGGTCGTACGGTTAACGAGGACAAGACGAAGTACTTGGTATGAACAAACAAAGAGTCCCGGCGTCTTGAAAGCCGCACTTGACACAGTCGATAATATGTCAGAAAACATGGTTCTACCATATGTTGAATTTTTTTCTCAATAAAAAATGATTGATCAATAATACAAACCGGCATTGTATTTTTGAATTAACTCGTGGCATAAATTTCGGATCACACCCATGTCCCGCCAAATTCAGATGGAATTGTAGATGAGCCTTAGAAAAAAAATGTTTTTTTCGGGCCAATCACGTTTTTTTACGAAAGTTCTAGCTTGTTCTTGATATTAGGCGCACATTCACAAGTCATATCTCAGAATCTTTATATTTACCTCATCTATTAAAAATTATATACAAAAAGATACATTAAATACATCCGCGGCTCACACGTTGAAAAGAAAGCGAAATTTTTGTTTCAAAAGTGGTATCATACCTCCACCTCTGTCCAAATTTCGTTTGGGATATGGCACACGGATGCGACATTATTTTTGTTTGTATATGGGTATTAGCTAGTGTTTGTATTATAATTGTGCGTTATCATGCAAGCCGTAACAATAGTGATGATTAGAAGTACACAAAACGTGTGCGTATCATCGGTATTTAATTTAAGTATTCTTATCAATATTCAATTAAAATATAAAATATAAAAACAACAAATCATTTTTATTTATTGCCTTTTGTTAATATCAGAAGTTTAAAGGTTTTCTGGATTTGCTCATATAAGTACAGAACATATACAGAAGTTCTCAAAGGCGAATTCGCACGTGGCTAGAAAAGTGCGATGTTTCATTAATATGCGTAAAAAAATATATTGGAAAACATTCGTAAACAAATTGAATTTTCACAAAATACTTAAAAACACACGTATTACATTAAAACAAAATTCAAACATTAAAAACTTGTTTCTGCTTAAGATTTTTGATCTCCACTGAATATATTGAGTGGGTGTCTTTATATTTATATTTACTTTGTCTTCTTTTGTGTTCATTGATTTTGTTAATTTTTGTTGTATTCTGAGGCTCTCTAATGTGTATCGTTGTGTATTTGTTTTTTTTTTATCTGTCAAAAATTTTCATATTGTCAAAATCAGCGGTGTGTCCACGGTTTGTTGTTATATCTGTGTAATTCGGTGTCTAAATATTGTATTTTGTTGTTAATCTCCGTTTCTACCGTGAATTGCAATTTTTTATGATACGTATTTAGTGTTGCTGATACTAAATCTTTGTCTTTTTTCTTAACTATTGCAAAGATATCGTCAACATATTTTACCATCAATTTTATTTTAGTATTTGTTTTATTTAATTCGTCTATAGTGTATATAGTGTGTATAGGTCAAGTAGGTTATATAAGATGATGTCCGCTATTGTGTGTACAGTGAATTTCCCATCGGCATTCCAAATTTTTGAGTGTATATCTTGTCATCATTTTTAAAAAATTTATTGTTTCTCAGGCAAAATTCCAATATCTTTAAAAAAAATTGTTTTGGTATTTTTGTGTGTTGTTCTATTGTGTTCCATTTTTGCATACTGTGTTTTATTGCAAGATGTGTCGGTATGTTGGTAAAAAGTGAAACAACGTCAAAGGAGACTAGTATTTCATCTTCATCCAGATTAATGTGTTGTAATTTATGTTGTTTTAGTTATTTTTGAGTTTTTTTTCGAATGTTTTGAGAATAAATATTTCTTGTTATTTTTTCTGTTGTATGTTGCTATTTCGTTAGTTATTTTATATCTGGCAACATCTTTTTCCCTGTCGCCTTCTATTATTTGTATACATTGTTCAATGTCTGCTGTTAAATGTACTGGCGAAAAATTCTTGTAGGTTATGGGCAGAGCTGTAAAGGTTGGATTACGACTACTTTTGATTACGATTAATAAAGAATCGTAATCAAAAATTTTAATTACGATTCTTAGTAGTCGTAATCAAAAATTTTGATAAAAATACCCGTATAAACGAATAACGGTCTCAGTTTTCTTCCTCGTCTCGGTTTTTATAACAAAACAGTTTCGGTAACCCGGTTCCAAGATACGGTTTTTGTTTTGATTTCGGTTTTTGTATGAAGGGTGTGTGCGAGTTCGACTAAATTGATGACGATACTAAATTGTACAGATTTTCATTCTATTCGGTAACCGGTAATTTTTAAAGCCTATAATAAATGGATTATCATATGTCTGTTTGCTGTCGGTAATTTTTAAAGCCTATAATAAATGGATTATCATATGTCTGTTTGCTGTCATCCAATTTAGTTCTATATAGTTTGCTTGAAAATTAAACACTGCGTTACTGACAATAAAGTTTAGTATACTAGACTCTCACAGGACTGGGAATGCTACAAAGTCAGTCTTCGGCACTCTGAAAAGCCAAGCGCGACTCATGGAAACTTTTTTGTGGGAAGTTTAGCAAAGCATCTCAAGCATCGCGATTAAGGAAATTCATATCCACCAATGGACAACCTCCTGCACTGAATCCATTGAACTTCTTATGGACACTCACTTCCCTGGCAGTAAAAAATCACACCTCCGGGCAAGCACCCCTCCTCTGCAAGCCCTAGCAGGTCTGAGTTACTAGACCCGGAGAAGATAATTACAAGCGACAAACATAACTGGGTCATCAGTAGTTTCAAACCTTACAAACCTCCAAGACCTGTCGGGATTATTCCTACAAAGTCACAGCAGATATTACACCATGGATAATTGTAATTTTTAAGGGATGTATACACCTAACTTATATTCCCTTTAAGTGGAGGCAGGTGAAAGTAGTATTCATTTCCAAAGCAAAAAAGGTTCGCATAGTTCACCTAAGGACCTAAGATCAATTGTCTTCTTTTCTTTTAAAAACTCTCGAAAGGTTTATAGACACATATTTCCGCAATAGCATTGTCAGGTTGGACGACCCATACTCTTTTATGGAGTCCTAGTCTGGTGGACAGCAATGGAAAAGACATCATGTCGCACAAATCTCAGCAGAGTACAAAGACATGCCTCACTATGCATCAGTGGCTCGCTTAGAACCACGGCCTCCGACGCACTAAACATGCTTCTACATCTCATTCCTATAGACATTATAGGAAAATAAATGGAAGCAGTAATTCACCTCACTGCTACAAATCAGTGGCGAAGCACGCATACGGGACACTCCACAATTATAAAACTACTATTACGTATATCTAAGAATATGGATTAAATGCTTCTAACCCTCGCCTTCGACAGAGGTTTTAAGGCAACTATACCCTCAAATTAGGCATACTTACATCGGGAAACCCTATTCAATTTTATACCGACGGTTTTAAGCTGGACGGTAAGGTAGGATGTGGGGTTTTCTGCGAACAACTAAACATAGGAATAGCTTTCGGTCTGGAGGACCACTGCAACGTATCTCAAGCAGAAGTCATGGCTATAAAATAGGTTCTTACCTGGCTAAAATGGAATGTAATATACGTAAATGATATTAGTATTTTCATCGACAGTCAAGCCGCTATCAAATCCGTAATATCCGAGTCCCTAACATTAAAAGTTGCCTACGACTGCCACTCATCACTGATGGAGATGGCTAACCAGATCAATATGCACTAATACTGGGTACCAGGGCACAGGGACATCGTAGGAAATGAGAAGGCCGACGAACTAGCCATGAAGGGAACCACACTTAACATCCAACCAGCGATGATCAATCTGGGTATTTCCTTATCAACTCATTCTGGAGAAAGACACAACTTGTACCACCACCAAACAGAATTGGCCTAAATTAGACTCAAGGAGATTTAAACAACTCCTGATGATAAATAGGAAAGACATAAGTATAATGGTTGGGGGTTATTACCGGCCACTGTATAATAGGCTGACATGCAGCTAGATTGGGGGTAAGAGCTCCTGACTTTTGTAGGAGCTGTATGGACTAGCATAGCAACTGAAACAACACAACTCTGTCGATTTTTCTGTTAGGTGTCATTTTTTGTAGTTATATACGATTTACCGCTAAACAAGTGATCGATGAAAACAAAAACAGAACACATGTATAGTCGGACGACGAACGACACTAGCGTAGTGAAGCTTGGAGTTGCATGTGTTTATTTCGATGTACCGCTACACAAATGCATGAAGAATAACACATTTTAGAAACATTTCTGGGAAATATTTTGTCTCAAACACAACATGTGAATATTTTTCTACAACAAACAGTTTTTATTTTGCGAACCTCAGTTTTTATTAAAAGACATTTAAACATTTCTTGTTCTTTAGAGCATCTATTTATATAAAATAAAATAATTGGTTTCTGTTTGATTTTATACTATTTAAAAATCGTTTTAAAACCAGTATAAAAGCGAAACTGTTTATATCGGTTTTGGATATCGGTTTATTTCTGATTTTAGTAGTAGTTACGGTTTTGAAAATGAATCGGTTTCAATCGGATATCGGTTTCGGTTTCAATCCTTGGTTTAAACTTATGAGATGTTTGAATATTTGCTACAATTCGTAAATTTAAAGTGATAGTTGCAGCAAGACTTTTATAAATATCTTGTTTTCTTGGTGTATATTCGTGTACAGCGAACCAGTTGGCAACAAAAAGTTCTTGCACAACTCACGAGTTTTGTTGTTTGAGTTAAAAATTTCGCGCGAAAAATTCAAGCACTTGCTTGGATTCTGTGTTGTTAGATTCCCATATTCTTGTTGTATGACTTTCCAAAGAAGCGGAAGATATGCAAAATAAAAAAAAACACAAACAAATATTGCATGTACACTGTTAAAATGATTTTTTTTTTAAATTATATACATATTATAATAAATCACATATATATATATATATATATATATATATATATATATATATATATATATATATATATATATATATATATATATATTTATATATAAATATATGATTAATAATTCTTATTGAAACAGCTTTTCGCTGAACAACGTTCAATTCATTTGGTATATATATATATATATATATATATATATATATATATATATAAATTTATATATATTTGGGACACAAAGAGCGCATAAAGAGCTTCTAACACCCCTCAGTTGAAAGATTAAATAACAAAGATAGAATTTCTTAAAATTTTAAAATTTTAAAATTTAAATATATTTTATTGTCTCTCGTGATGTTGAATATCTTGAATATTTTGAATAGATTTATTTATATAATTCAATTTCTGTTACACTGTTCGGAAAAATTATCCTCCGTGTATTTATTCATATCATTGCTATATAGTTTTAATGTGGTGATTCGAACTGCGTTTTTAGTTTTTTGCCTATACAAGCGTATTTCGAAAAATGTAATTTATGGTTTTTGCATTTTTCACTGTATTTTACAAAAAAACTTTTTTTTATAAAATACTGAAAAGCCATTGAATAAAACTTAAAACAGTTATTATCCATGAACAACTCAAGGAAATTTATGGCTTTAAGACAAAATCGTTTAAGATTAGGTTGCAATAATCGGTTAAAGTGTAACAATTGAGAATAAAATGAATTTGTGAAATTGTTGTAAAGTTAGAGTTGATTTATTTTACATTTATTTATTTTACAATTTAATTAATCAAAAGACACTTTTTTATTTTTAGAGTTGAAAAGACACTTTTATTAATTTTAGAGTTGAAAAGACACTTTTACTATTTTAGTACCTCCACTTGAGGCTGGTTAAACTACAATCTTTTAAATTGCAACGAAAGATATTAACAATACCTTCGTTACAAGCTATTCTTAAATTCTATTCTCACTATGTTCTAGTGAGTTTTCACTTTCACTCAATATTGGTGTTCGTGACTTTTGAAGAAGGTCCGACTTGCAGTTTTTGGCTGACACCAATTGCGAAATATCAGAATTGTTGGCAATCGCTGCTTCACTTATGTTAACATAGACCCAAAATTATGCAATGGAAAATTGTATTGCAAGGCTCTTGAAAGAGGTGTGGTCTAAGTAAAGCTTTAGTACTTTGCCAAATTATTGCCAGCTTCTGTTAACTGTGCAAGCTAACCTGAAAGTGGTGTGGTCTAAGCATAACTTTAGCGCTTGCCAAATTATTATCATTGTTGCCAACGTGAAGCGTTAAATTATCTATAAAAATATATTTGAATAATTAAATGGGTTTCAATAATAATAATGATAATAATATTTTTTTATTTTTTTTTTAGATAGATATCTTCTTTAAATATTTTTTTTTCTTTTTTTTATATATTGTTTTTTTTTTTATTATATTTTTTTTTATATATATTTTATTTTTGTGTTTGGTATATATATTTTTTTTTAAATATCTTTCGTTTTATACTTGTGTAATATTTGTTCATACTTATAATGATAATCTTACCGAATTAATACTTGTAATTGGATGATAAATATTATATATATATATATATATATATATATATATATATATATATATATATATATATATATATATATATATATATATATATATATATATATATATATATATATATATATATATATATATATATATGTATATAGATAAACTTGTTCAAATTATTTTACTTATACGCATGTGTATTGGATGTGTGTGTGTGTTTGTTTGTATTTCAAAATGAGAGTTAGAGAGGTGTAAATAATTACATGAGTGACTTTTGTATGCCCTACTGTTGGACCAGATTTCTCCTCTTACTCTTCTGTGTGTTGGGTCGGATTTGCCTTCTTCATCTTAAATGTTTCGTTGTATGTAGTGTGTTGGATCTGTTGGGCTTCGATGGTTCTTGTGGAATTTGCTATTGGTGTTATCTTCAGTAGACGTCGTCATGTTTATACGCTGGACTCTTAGTCGATCAAGAGAGCTTTGGTCTGGGTGACTTGGTTGACGATTCGTTCGAGATGAGTGTTCTTTTCTGCGATCTTGTCAAACATTTTGAAAACATCTTGGTGCTCATGTCACTTTATGTAGCCTATAGATTTCTGAATTGTTGATATCAGAAAACCGCTGGGCATCTGCTTCACTACTTTTTTGTGGAACATCTTGGTGCTCATGTCGTTTTATTTAGAATATTATAGATTTCTAAATTGTTGATATCAGAAAATCGTTACTGCATCGCTTCTTCTCTATGTGCGATGGAAGACATAATAATTTGACTTTTTATAAACATTTTCAAGATCAATGTTGAATATTGTTTTCTGCATCTTGTTTCTGGCAGTTGTAGTTTTATGATTAAAATTCAATCACTGCAATCTACTTGTGCTTGGTGTAACAACAAGTTTTCTCCTAGTGCATCCTTCTACGTCTTCAAATATGCTGCCACTCTGCTTCATTTCTTCGTTTTTATACCCTACACTAAGAGTGAACGGGTATATTCAGTTTGGTACGCCGTTTGTAACACCCAGAAGGAAGCATCTCCGGTATGGAAAAGTATATATATTCTTGATCAGTCTGTCTGTCTGTTGAAATCCCTACTACTTTTAAAATTGAAGAGCTAGATAAATGAAACTTATAACTTAGATTACTAATATACCTACGCTGTATGGCGAGATCGGTCCATTGTGACCTATGATCCGACCACTTATGTTCAAATACCTCATATAAAATGTAGATATAACGATCTATTTTTATGTATACGTGCTTAGGTAAACTTTTTTGGTCAAATATATATTGACATCATGCTCAAATACATGATAATAATGTTTTCCGACGAAAAGACTTGTGGTTCACAAAAAAAAAAATCGAAATTCGGTACACCTACCCATTTGTAAATATGGGTATCAAATGAATGGAAATTCTTCAGCGATTGAATGTTTGTAGTTATTTTCAGGATTCGTATACCCTGGTGACCTATATATCACTTTGAATGGTAACCACACATATGTGTAGGGTATTTATAGTCGGCTTAGACCGACTATAATTTTGATAATCCTAACTATCATAATTACACCTACTTTAAAATTTCCCATGTGATCTTACCTTCCCAACTGGTTCTTTACTTTATTTGAATCTGCTGGACCTCTGCTTCACTTCTTCTTCTTGTTGATAACACCCAGAGCTCCTTCCACATGTCCCCACTAAAGTCCCAAGACCCCAACGATTATCTATGCGTCTTCTGAGTATCCAGCGCTGTTGGTCATTCTAAATAACAATTCTTTTGTGCACTCGGATATTTTAAATTTACATGAAGATTTTACAAACAAGTAATTTAATTTTGTTTTTAAACTCTTCCAAATGTGTGGTGTGGTACTAACTTATATAAACTCAATATAATTTTCGTAAATTATATAATGGTTTATGTACATTCGTCACAAGAAAAAGATTGATCTTAAGATATTTAAATTACTTGAAATAAAGTATGGTACATTATTTGAACTATTACTATTTAGTGTTGTACTAGTTTATCTAAACTTAGTGTCATGTAAAGTATAGTTGTTTACTTATGCCATAACATTGAAATTAAATGTTGTTGGTAAGTGTTTAACTTATTTGAAACACAGTTATTTCGTGTAGCACTAGCTTTAGTGTAATTTTAGTGTATTATGTCCTTAGACCAATGGCTAAGATCGTCGTCTTATATGCGGAGGGACGCAAAGCAGTGAACTCAATCCCTCTTCAATGCGTAAAAAAATTCATATAATTTTTTTTTATATATATATATATATATATATATATATATATATATATATATATATATATATATATATATATATATATATATATGTACATAGAATATATTGTACATTAAATATATTGTATATACATATATTTGTTATTTTAAATCTTCTCAAAAATTGTTGAATTTATTATATATGTGTATATATTTGTGTTTTTTTTTTAAATCTGATTAATTTTATTTTTTTTTTTTAATTTTTTTTAATACAAATTTGTATATTTCTTTTTTTTTTAATTAAATGATAGATAAAAATTAAAATATATTTTTTTTTCCTTTTTTTTATTTTTAAATAAATAGTATTTAAATTTTTTTTTTAAATACCCCCTTTTTTTGTTTTTTTTTTTCAATTAATAGTTAATAGTTTCAATTAATAGTTTCAATACCGTTATTTATATTGTTTTTCTCTTTGATGTCATATGAATCTGGTTAACCTCAGACTTAAGAGCATCGAAGCTTCGTCCCCCTTCTGCCCAGCTTTCTTTGATCCTTGAATTATCGGAGATTCTAACGACAATCGGCTCCTTTTCACTGGAGTTGTCGCACAACAAAATTGTGTGATTATGCTTCCGGAGAGTCAGGGTGCTCGTGTCTTTTTCCTCCGTTTCATATACAAGACTTTCTTCCTTGTTGCACACACTTCTCTTTTACCATTAGGGATCCGAACCCGGCTAAAACCACCGTTTCTACGCATGTCGCATCGAAAACCATTTCTTCACGAAACTTGAACAGCCATCTATTCGATACCTCAGTTTTTATAATTAAACCTTTACTTGCAGGCACTGCCACTTGAACACATTCTGGTGATTCCCCTGGACTGTGTTGCAATAGGTCAACTTCACACTTATGACTGTCCTTGGTAAAGACCTTTCCATGATGTTTACAAAGTAATCGCTCGTTCTGCCGACTTCCACTCAGTTTCTTGCAGTTTCTAAATTCCTCAGTATGTAATCCTATTATTTTCCCACGGCTTACAGCTTCCGCTATATAGTCGAAATTAGTCATTGTTCCGAGATCCCACTTTTTACTTAAAACCAGGGGTTGGGAACGGAACGAACGAAAAGCAAAAGTTCCGAGCGCAAACGTTTCAATCGGAACTTTTGCTCAAAAGTTCCGGCTCAATAGTTCCGCTCGGAACTTTTGCATACAAAAAACGTTTGAATCGTTCCGACAAAGATCGTTCCGATGAAGAACGATTGATTTGTTCCGTTTAAAAGTTCCAATGGGTATGGATTCACATCTAGGTGTGTCGTTGGAACTTTTTTTGGGTGAATCGCTTCCTGTGGGCCTAGATATGCATCCAGGTGCGTCAGTGGAACTTTTTCGGGTGAATCGCTTCCTGTGGGCCTAGATAGGGATCCTGGTGCGTCATTGGAACTTTTTTCGGTGAATCTGTTCCTGTGGGCCTAGATACGCATCCTGGTGCGTCATTGGAACTTTTTTGGGTGAATCGCTTCCTGTGGGCCTAAATACGGATCCTGGTGCTTCATTGGTACTTTTTTGGGTGAATCTCTTCCTGTGGGCCTAGTTACGCAACCATTTGCGTCATTGGAACTTTTTTGGATGAATCGCTTCCTGTGGGCCTAGATACGCATCCAGGTGCGTCATTGGAACTTTTTCGGGTGAATCGCTTCCTGTGGGCCTAGATACGGATCCTGGTGCGTCATTGGAACTTTTTTGGGTGAATCTCTTCCTGTGGGCCTAGATACGCATCCAGATGCGCCATTGGAACTTTTTTTAGGTTAATCTGTTCTGTTGGGCCAGATACCTATCCAGGTGATCAATGGTCAAAATTTGTTCCAATGACGCACCAGGATGCGTATCTAGCCCTACAGGAACAGATTCACCCAAAAAAGTTCCAATGACGCACCAGGATGCTTATCTAGGCCCACAGGAAGCGATTCACCCTAAAAAGTTCCAATGACGCACCAGGATCCGTATCTAGGTCCACAGGAAGAGATTCATCCAAAAAAGTTCCAATGACGCATCTGGATGCGTATCTATGCCCACAGGAAGAGATTCACCCAAAAAAGTTCCAATGACGCACCAGGATCCGTATCTAGGCCCACAGGAAGCGATTCACCGTAAAAAGTTCCAATGACGCACCAGGATCCGTATCTAGGCCCACAGGAAGCGATTCACCCGAAAAAGTTCCAATGACGCACCAGGATGCGAATATAGGCCCACAGGAACAGATTCACCCAAAAAAGTTCCAATGACGCATCAGTATGCGTGCCTATGGCGATAGGAACGATTCAAACGTTTTTTGTATGCAAAAGTTCCGATCGGAACTTTTGAGCCGGAACTTTTGAGCAAAAGTTCCGACTGAAACGTTTGCGCTCGGAACTTTTGCTTTTCGTTCGTTCCGGAACGGAACAATATCGGAACGATTGCCAAACGTTCTTTTTATAGTTCCGGTTTCTACCCCTGCTTAAAACTGTTGGTATTGGATAAATTCTGTAGGCATTGTACTCATCAGGAGATAGGAGTGGTATTTTGATTATTACCATTATTGCGTCCTTGATTGGGAAAACCCTCAACCTAGCCGTTTGATGAATATTGAAATTCTTCCAAAGGAACCACCGGTATTTATCTTTCTTCATCTGTTGCCCTTGAATCCTTATCAGGTTTGAATTAATTGCTCCTTGTAGTTCCAAAATTCTTACTGTGAATTCAAGTTCCGAAATGTGGGTGTTGGTATTCGAATTCCATTTCCCCTGTTTATCTAAGTCTTCGTTTAATGACCCCTGATGTAACTCTATCGCTTTTAACGCTGTCATTACTGGTTTCGATAGTTTATTTTAATAACTAGCCATTACCGTAACTTGATTCTTTAGAAAGTCATAAGTTTTGCTATTACGCGTATCTATATCATTGAGGTGCCCGTAAATAGTCTTCGAATCCATTTCGTTCATTACTCCAAACGCCCACTGCATCATATCCCCTACGAAGTCGAGCAATCTTCGAGAACTCCTGTTATTGAAAATATGCTTTATAATATCCTCGTTTCCCTGGAGAGTTTCCCTGGAGAGTTTCTATTATGGCATCCGGTTCTTGAAAGGGTGATAGACATGCTTTGATAAAGTCAGTTTTGTTGACGAGTAAACTGAGTTTTCTACAGGTATCCGTCGCACTCTTCCTAAATTTCCTAGTCATAAAAAGAATATCACCGAAATTTATCGGCTGGAATTTTGTAGCAATGGTCCACTCATCTTTATAAAATACAGTTTTAGCACTGTAATCAAAGAATAGTGGGGTGTCACTTAGTTTGTCCACTATTACCTTGGTCGATAAAGAGGTTGAAAACGAGCTGCATAGAACCCAAATCCAGATGCTGTTCAGTCTAACCTGTATATGTATAAGTATTTATGTATCCCTGATATGTATAAATATATATAAAACAATAATATACTCTAACATATCCAATCTTAAATTAGTCTTACTTTTCCGTTTTAATTCTCTGAATTTATCTAAACTATCTATGATCAAATGGTTGTACCCCTATCGCTTGCCACTTAATCTACTGGATTTCCGCTAATTGTTGGAATAGAATTTTCCTATTACTTCGTATCTTCCTAATAATTAATTACAACAAAAAATCCAAAATATTCAAATTTCCCTACTATAAATTTTCTCAGTGTATGTCATTTGTTACAACGTATCTGCGTCCGCTGTAGACAAAAATTCTCTGCTAAAATCCGCTGAACTATGCGTTCAAAATTCCATGTAATTTTTCCCGTCATAGTCAGCAAACCTATGCTTTCAACCCATCAGGGTCCGCATATTCGGTTCTCGCTATCGTTGGTTGTTCCTATACCACCGTTGGTTTATTGTATGCTTCGCATGGCATATTATTCCGCTATATTGGTTAGCTGGATAATTATTTACTTGATTTTAGTGTAAATTAACTCGTTCAGACGTTAAGTGCATATTCAATATTAAGTGCATTAAAAATTTTACCTAACGATAAAATATCATTTCATCTTTAATAAATAAAACCCTAAATTAAAGACAGTAGCATTTAAACAAAATTAAACCTTAAATTAAAGACAGTGGCATTTAAACAAAATTAAACCTTAAATTAAAAATTGTGGCATTGAAACAAAATAAAACCTTAAATTAAAGACAGTGGCATTTAAACAAAATTAAACCTTAAATTAAAGGCAGTGGCATTTAAACAAAATTAAACCTTAAATTAAATACAGTGGCATTTAAACAAAATTAAACCTTAAATTAAAGACAGTGGCATTTAAACAAAATAAAAACAAACAAAAAATCAGAGTAAATAAATTTTCTTTGTTTTTTAAAAAATATTTGTACTAAATAAAATAATAATAAATGGTTTGGTTCCCGGCAACCCGAATTATGTTCTCGTGTGTAGTGGCATTTAAACAATATCTTTTTGCGCTGTGCCAATCCGTGGGAATTGATCAAAAAATCCCCCGGATGAAGACGATAGTGCTGCAAGCACTCTGGTGAGGGTTACAGCTCGTGGAGGTGTAACTACCTGCCACACCCAATTTTCCGATGCGAGGAACGACGAGAGGAGGCCGTTTGGACAACCACCTTAAACGCATGGCCATATCCCGCTCTCAGGACGGATGGACCCTTCGTCGGTCTCGTACTGGCCTTCCTCAATGAATTTGAGGAAGGTTGTTTGGAGGCCGACGAGCTGAGAGACTTATTACGGCTCGTAATATGGTCTCTCAGGAACGGGTTTACCCGTCCCATGGCGAGGGTGACCCTGGCGACTATGCGAAATATACACAATTTCTGCATGTGTAGAGGTTTCCGCTGCCTCGCGCCGGACCCGGTCTTATGGGAATTATTAAAGGATTAACGGTAAGTTTCGATAGGCTTATAATAAGTTAGTATTTTAAATGGTAATTATTGTACTATAGTTCCAATACTATTTCTTTCTTTTCTTTTAATTCCAGAATTTGATTCCCCGGATGACGAAACAACAAATACTTTTGATATGAAGCGTATATATATTTGGTGATGGCAGCAGTAGCAGATTAGACTTTAATGTGTTAATTTTTTTTTTTTTTTAAATATGAATTTGGAGAGTTGGGTATTTTTTTTCCTCTTTTACTATTTGGTGATTTTTTGTATTTTAATAAAATTAAATTTCTCGAATGTATAAAATTCAAACTATTTAGTTTTTATTTCATTAAATTATGACGATTATAATAATCCTCAGCTATAGCTTTGAATAACAGCAACAACCATGGACTTATCATATGCATCAGCTACCTCACACAAACACCAACGAGAAAACACATCTAGTCGGTTACAACGAACCCAGTTTTTAGTGGAAAGAGATGCAAATGTGTTTGCGCGTAAACGACCTAATTATCAAGAAGAGCGAGGTGAAGTCACCTGTCGAGAATTCACGTATTCAAAGGTATGCAAAATCAAGAGTAGGCTAATGAATTATAAAAGCTTATTATGCTTTAGTTTAATCCATTTATTTAATTCATTTCGCAGACATACAACACTTGAAACTGCAGCAGAGACACGAAACATTACAAGCCAAGTCGAATATTTTGGATGACAAGCAACAGCACGAGCAACGAAAAAGTTATGTTAACGGCTGCAGCGGTTAATGCAGCACTCAAGGAGTTGTGCATGGACAACAGTAAAGGTATTGCATTTTATCATCATTTTTTTTTTACTATTATTAAATTTTTTTTTTTTTGAATTTTAACTGCACTAAATATTTTAATGCATAAATCGCTTTTTTTAAATTTTAAATTCTTTGCTTTTATTTATTACCTGTTTTCCTAAACTATTTATATTTATTTCTTCCTCTAAATGACGAGTTATTTAATGTTTCATTTAATGATTACTCTATATCTTATGGTTAGATTTATTTTTTCTATATGTTGCATAATGTTTTCTTAACGTTGCAATCTACGAGTTTAATTGTCAACGCATAGCTAATTGGTTTTATTTTTAGTTTTAACGGCATACACTATTTGGGATATGCCTTTAACAAATTATTGTGAATTTTGATATCTTTGTTTTTGGTCAATATCGTCGTGGTCACTGGCCCACTTCCCTCTACGACCATGTAGGGTCCCTTCCAAATTGGAGAGAACTTATTCTTTTCATTAAAACCATGTCGTGTGGTTTGAATTGTATAGGGTTGAGGTTCTTGTCGTATTGTTTTTTCGACACCTCCTTGGCCCTACATTGATTTTGCCTGACGATCTCGTGTGATCGCTGTATTTAGTACTTTAGTACCTTATTGTATTCTTCTGCGTTATATAAAGGTGAACATTTACGCTTTAAATTCGTAGGCATGTCGAAGTCAAACCCGTACAACGTACGGAATGGTGTTTGACCCGTCGACGTATGCACCGTGTTATTATGAACATGCATTGCAGAATTTAAACCTTGGTCCCAGTTTGACCCATCCTCTTTAGCAAAACTACGTAAATATTCAGCTAGTGGACGATGACGTCGTTCCAATGACCCATTAGCCTGTGGATGGTAGGGTGTTATATGTAATTTTTTAATTCCTAACAATTTACATGTATCCGAGAATAGTTTGGAAACGAAGTTCGATCCATTGTCTGTTACCAATACTTTGGGTATATTGTGGCGTGTAACTATTTAGTTGAAGAATGCTTTTGCTACGGTGTTGGCTTCCGCATCGGGTATAGCCACACAGCACATAAATTTTGAAAAATCGTCCTGAAACGTTAAGATGTATTTATTCCCTGAAATGGTTTCAGGCAGAACATCCACATAATCTTTTATTTGCTTCTGCATACCCTTCCATCGGTACTGGTGTTGACCACCTAACAGTGAATCGTTAAAATCTTTAATTACAGTCTCTATGTCCCGAGGTTCAGTTAGAATCATTACATTGTCATTTTCCTTTGTTATCGAATCGTCAGGATCGCATTCTGATTGTTTCTTATCATCTTCCTTGTCCCTTTTCATGGTTTTCGAACGTGTTTGTACTACAACTACTTTTTCAGTCTTATTCGGTATGCGGCTAAGCGCATCCGCGTTTAAATTACTTTTTCCCGGATTATTTGTGTCGGAAACGCGCAAGACGTGGTGTCTGATCTTTTAAGTTTGCTATACCCTTTAGGGGCTGATGATCTGTATAAATTTTAAATGGTCTTCCCAAAAGATATGCTCTAAAATTTTTTGTTGCCCATACAATTGCCAAAAATTCTTTCTCTATAGCAGAGTAGCGTGTTTCCGCATCGTTAAGAGACCTACTGGCAAACGCGACCGTCGGTCGCTTCCAACTTCACCTTGCGAAAGGACCGCGCCAATTGCTTCGTTGCTGGCGTCTGTCGTGAGCAAAAAGGGTTCGTTAAAATCCGGATACCCTAGTATGGGTGGTGACATAATTGCCTCTTTAAGTTTTAAAAATGAAATCTGACAATTGTCATTCTATATGAACTTAGCGTCCTTTTGAAGCAAATAGTTTATTGGTAATGACAGTTTCGCCATACCTCCTATAAATTTTCTGTAATAATTAATTAAGCCTAAAAATGCTTGAACTTCCTTCCTATTTTTAGAAACTGGAAATTTTTTTACACACTCTACTTTGGCTGGGTCTGGTAGGGCACCTAACTCAGAACACTTATGTCCTAAATATATAACCTCGCGTCGCAAAAACTGACATTTCTCTGTATTTAATTTGAAATTATGTTCTCTCAGCTTTTGCAAAACTTTGCATAGCCTATGTTCGTGTTCTGCTAAATTATTTCCATAAACCACTATGTCATCTAAATAAACGAAACAGTCAATACCCTGTAAACCTGTCAGTATGTGATTCATTATCCTTTGAAAAGTGGCAGGTGCCACCGTTAGACCGAATGGCATTCTGTTAAATTCGAAATGACCAAGACCTGTACTGAAAGCAGTTTTTTCTTTGTCACTATCTTCAACTAGAACCTGATGTTAACCACTTGCTAAATCTAGTGTTGAAAAATACCGACTATGACCTAATTGGTCTAAAATCTCATCTATTCGTGGTATGGGGAATACCTGTTTGATGGTGACGTCATTTAATTTTCGGAAATCTATAACCAGTCTCCATTTCTTATTGCCATCTTTATCGCCCTTTTTAGGTACCAATAATAATGGGGAATTCCAAGGCGACATGCTTGGTGAAATAATTCCATCGTCTAACATCTTTGATACTTGTCTATTAATCTCATTTCTATGCATATGCGGATGTTTATACTGTTTCTGATTTATTGGTGTCTGATTCCATTGTGTGGGTATTTCATGTTTTAATATCGGAGTGAATGTTAATTCATCCCCTTCCAAATTAAAAACGTCATGATATGACAAGCAAATATGCAACTTCTTCTTTATTTAATGATTCATCGATCTTTACATTCCCTAATAATCTATCAATTCTATTTTTTATATTAACCGAGTTTATTGTATTTATTGTAGAACTCGCCTTTGTTGCTTCTTTATATTTGTTAATATATGAAAATTGTGGCTTTAAATTGGCTGTTCTGGGCTGTACCCTGATTTGTTGATTAAAATTTATATTTCCTATGTCTTGCAATGATTTTAATGGAAATTTAACAAGGTGATTTTGCCTTCATCAAAAAATGTATTTTTTTTTCATTAAACGCATTTATTATAGATCTGTTCCAGAGATTGTCACGCCCGACTATTCCATCTGCTGGTATCCCTTGTTCAAGAGACACAACGTGTAGCGTTAAACTCTGGTTTTCTATGTTTGTGTGCTGAATCTTAGTGGAGCCTAAGGTTTTAACGCATCCACCAAAAGCATCACACATATCTTTCCGAATATTTTTATTAAAATTCGGCAAATGTACCATCCTATTTTATTTAATCAGGCTGGCCTCAGCTCCAGAATCCACTAACAGATTTTTTTCCATTTTTTTCTGCCTCGCAAGGTACTTTAATGAACACATCACTCGTATCGGATATCTTGAAACACTCTCCATGCCGGTTAAATATTTTACGATGCATGCCTAATTGTGAAGTTAATTTTATTTTATTCGACATAAATTTACTCTTAAAATTATTAGCAATTGAAGACAATTTAATTTTACAAATCATGAATTTATTATACATTTCCGACGATAAAACGCACATAACGCTAATAATAAAAAGAAATATTGAAATTACTTCATTACAAATTATACTCACCCCTGTATGGAATGTATCCACAGTCTTGCCAGACGTTTGATCTACAATTCCCAGATTTTTAGGGCAGTTAATTACGACTTCCTTTCTATTTGATTTACTTTTGATTTTATTATTCTTGATTTTAATATTTTTAACTTCCGATTCAATTGGTTTTACTTTCTTTACTTTATTTGTTTTTTTATAATTTGTTTATTTTTAATTTCCTTAATTCCTGTATTCTGTTCATTATTCGTGTCAAGTTGTGTATTATTACTATTTAGTTCATTATATGTTTTTGTTGGAAGATTATATCTTCATTAATATGTATTTTTACTTTTTGTTCTACATTTTCTGCGTTAATCATATTCGCTGTTTTATTTTGTTGAAGTGTGCTATTTGGAACTTCTACAACTACTGGCCTTACTACACTATTTGCTAAGGGTCTCCAGTTTAGTGGCCTTGACTGGGCCCCTGGTAGTTTCCCTGCGGAGTGCTATTATTGTACCATGCATCATATTTGCGTTTGGCATAACAATTCATAATAACATGTCCGTCCTTTCTGCACCAAGTGCAATATTTATCGGTCCCGTTTGCAAAATTCCCATTACCATTATTTCCTTGAAAAACTCGTGTATCCCGTTTAACACGGCAATCCCCCTTGACGTGCCCCCCCCTCTATGGCACCAATCGCATCTCAATCCTGGAGCACCCCCGCCTTGGTTCTGGATACCATCTTGACCATTTACCTGAGGTACGGGTTGCTGACTTCCTTGGGGAGCAGTATGTCCTGGAAAAACATTCCGTCCCGAACGATCTTCACACTGTCCATGCCCATAAGTACGACAGTCACTGCAATACTTAGTGTTTCTCCGTGTATGACATTCATTCCTCAGATGTCCCTTCTTCTTGCAAAAAGAACATGTAGGTGTAGGCTGCTTCATACCTACATTTTGTGTTTTCTCGTCCGTCTCCTTTTTTTCATTGCTTTGGCTAGCTGATGCATTACGATTATCTGGCATGAAGGCCGATGAGGGCTCATTGAAATGGACTCCAAACTTGTCTATGCCCGTTAACTCTGCTGACTCCCTTTGTATCGTCGCATGGTGCAATTTCTTCAGTGTTGTTTGCTTACTGCTCAACATGAGCATTCGCAAAGTGTAATGCCGAAGTCCTAACTTAAATGAGCTTTTAACTAAATTATTCAATATTTACATTTAATCGTGCTTAATGCTACCGACTGCAGGTTAACCAAACGCCTCGAGAAAGATCTAATACTTTCCTCCGGATACTGAGATGCCTTTCTAATGTCATATTGAATGGCATCTACTGACCTACATTCCAAGTACGTATTCCTTAACAGATTGTATAAATCATCTATTGTGTTAAACTGCTTTGAACTTACTAAGTCAAAAGCATCCCCCTGTAAACGAACCCTAACGCCTTTAATAAACTCCTTCATTTGTTCAGGCTTCAGTTCTGCCCTCACCACTTCACATCCTTCAATAAAACGGTGAAGATCCGTCCTCAGCGATGATGAGTCTGCACCTGCAAAATCTGGCCCAATCCCATATTGCCCTGTGTTGTGATGTCGTCACTTTCTATGGTATCCTTGTGGTATAAGGATGTCTTGTGCGCTGCCTTAACCTCCTCGTTCAAATATCTAATACGCGCGTTCAACTCCTGTGTTTTGTTGTTCGCTTCCTCCAACGTCGCGTACTCCTCCCTAGCCTGGCGTCTGACAGAATCATTTATTGATTCCTCAGAAATATTTTTTCTTTTAATAAATTTCTTAATTTTATGTTTTCCTCATCTATTTTAGCTGATTCTTCTAACTCTGCTGTACGTTTTAAACAATAATCGTTTAAACGTTTTCTCAACTAATCATTCTAATTCAACATTTTCTGTTAAAACCAATTTAATTTCTAAATTCTGGAAATTTAGTAACTCTTCTACTATTTTATCTGCCTCTTCTAATTTAGAAAAGTTAATTAATTAATTAAAAAAAATAAATTTCATTTAATTGTAATTGAAAATTTCAATGAAACAAAAATGTTACCCAAACAACAACGTAATCAATTTTGGCATTCATGAATTATAACTATAAACTATATTTTTTTTTCAAATTTATGTTGAAGTTTTTTTTTGTTGTAAAGTTAGAGTTGATTTATTTTACATTTATTTATTTTACAATTTAATTAATCAAAAGACCTTTTTTTTATTTTTAGAGTTGAAAAGACACTTTTATTGATTTTAGAGTTGAAAAGACACTTTTACTATTTTAGTACCTCCACTTGAGGTTGGTTAAACTACAATCTTTTAAATTGCAACGAAAGATATTAACAATACCTTCGTTACAAGCTATTCTTAAATTCTATTCTCACTATGTTCTAGTGAGTTTTCACTTTTACTCAATTTTGGTGTACGTGACTTTTGAAGAAAGTCCGACTTGCAGTTTTGGCGGACACCAATTGCGAAATATCAGAATTGCTGGCAATCGCTGCTTTGCTTATTTTAACATAGACCCAAAATTATGCAATGGAAAATTGTATTGCAAGGCTCTTGAAAGAGGTGTGGTCTAAGTAAAGCTTTAGTACTTTGCCAAATTATTGCCAGCTTCTGTTAACTGTGCAAGCTAACCTGAAAGTGGTGTGGTCTAAGCATAGCTTTAGCGCTTGCCAAATTATTATCATTGTTGCCAACGTGAAGCGTTGGGACAATGCTATGTAAAAATGATATAAAATGATATAAAAACATGATGCGCTTAACATATGTACAGAAACATCCAAAACTGAATGAATAGTGAAGAACTATATAGAAAAGAAAAATGTATGCGCTAATTCACCGGAAAAGCATATTTATCAAAGATGTTTTATTTTTAAATAAAAATATTAAAATTACTATAGATTCTAATCATTTCGACAATGATATTATTTTTTCGGTGCCTTTTTGGTTTTTTGAGACAAATTATTTTTTTTTTGTAGAATATCACCTGTATAATAATTCAATTTTTATTAAAAAAAAAATGTATAAATATATGATAATAATTGTGACGGACTATGGGCGGCGATTATTAAAATGCAAAGTGTCTGATGGCTTCAACATGGCGAAGTCAGTGCAATCCTTGTCGGTGTCGTCTCAAGTCAACTCACTGGTCACCAGAATTGGCAAATTGCACTAGATTCGAACATTTCGATATCCCCAAAGGCACATGGTTGTCGCCCGATCAATAAACTCGAAACCAAATTGAGCACATTGTGATGGATTTCAACACCCCCTGAGGAATCAGTATTATGAACAAGAGTGTCGCGCGGCCACTGCAGAGAAAGACGCTGCGTACAAATCCACCCTGCAGTCAGTAGCTACGCGAGCTGCGAAGGAACGATACAAAGAGAAAAGGAGGGAAGAGAGAATGAGGCTCGAAAATACTTCGAGAAAATAAGACGCCTAGCCGGAGGTTTAAAATCCGGAGCCTCTTCTTGTAAAGATGAGAACGGGAATCTAGTGACAGATATCCAGAGCACACTGAAGATATGGAGGGATCACTTCTCTAAACTGCTGACCGGTGATGATGACCGCAATTCCACCGATAGAGAAGTAAACCCGGCAACCTCAGTACTTGATGACGACGTTGAGATTCCGCCACACGACCAAGACGAGGTCAGAACAGCCATCGCTCGGCTGAAAAACAATAAAGCCGCAGGTGCTGATGGCCTGCCTGCTGAATTGTTTAAGGCCGGAGGCGAAGAGCTAATAGAGAACATGCACGAGCTCGTAAGCAGAATATGGTCGGATGAAAGTATGCCAAGTGACTGGAACCTCAGTGTACTCTGCCCAATCCTTAAGGAAGGGGGATCCCACTATCTGCGCCAACTACCGTGGGATCAGCCTACTCAATATCGCATACAAGGTTCTATCGAGCGTATTACGTGAAAGACTGATTGGACCTTATCAGTGCGACTTCAGACCTGGAAAGTCCACCATAGACCAGATTTTCACATTGCGCCTAATCCAGGAAAAGACCCTAGAAAAACATATCGACACCTACCACCTATTAGTCGACTATAAAGCCGCCTTCGACACTCCGATAAGGGAAACGATTATACGCCGCAATGTCTGAGTTCGGTATACCTGCGAAACATATAAGGCTTTGCAGGATGACCCTGAGCAACACACGTTGCTCGGTGAGAATAGGAAAAGACCTCTTCGAGTCATTTCATATCGAACGAGTTTTCAGACAGGGTTACTCCCTATCGTGTGACTTTTTTAACTTATTGATGGAGAAAATAGTTCGAGCTGCCGAACTCCGTCAAAGCGGCACTATCCTCAACAAAAGTGTCATGCTGCTCGCATATGCTGTTGATATTGATATCATTGGCAGGAGCACACGAGCAGCCAGCGCAGCATTCTCCAGATTGGAGAAAGAGTCGCGTCGAATGGGTCTAGCGGTGAACGAGGACAAGACGAAGTTCCTTGTGTCAACAAGCAAAAAAGAATCCGTGCGTCTTGAACAAAAAGCTGATTTTGACACCCACAAGTTCGACATTGTGAAGGACTTCGTCTATATAGAATCCAGCGTAAACAGCAACAACGACGTCAGCCTGGAGATCAAACGGAGAATAACTCTTGCCAACAGGTGCTACTTTGGCCTCAGTAGGCAATTGAGAAGCAGAGGCCTCTCTCACCGTACAAAAATAACGCTCTACAAGTCACTCATCATGCCCGTCCTGCTTTATGGTGCAGAAACATGGACGCTGGCCTCCACCGATGAGAGAGTACTGGGAGCGTTTGAGAGAAAGATTCTTCGTAAAATATTTGGCCCTATCTGCTTTGCTAACGAGTATCGAATCAGGATGAACCACGAACTGTATGAGTTATTCGACGACATTGACATAGTCAAGCGTATTAAGATCCAGCGGCTTCGCTGGCTAGGTCATGTCGAACGAATGGATGAAAACACTCCAACGAAGAAGGTGCTTGAATCGAAACTCGAAGGTGGACAGCGTAGAAGAGGGCGTCCAAATCTGCGTTGGACAGACCAAGTTGAGGACAACCTGGCAACGCTTGGTATTTCTAACTGGCGTCAGCGCGCGCAAAGCAGATCCGACTGGCGCGGCTTCATCTCAGCGGCCAAACCCGACCCACGGTTGTAAGGGCCAAGTAAGTAAGTAAGTAGACGGACAAATTTGTAGGTGACAAGTTTGTCTCACACATTAAGAACTACAGCAAAAGGAGATCATCAAGGGAACACAATGTCGACCAGTGAGCAACACTGGCAAGGGGACAATCGATAAATTATAGCAACGATGGAAATGACGGTGTGGTGAATTGCGAAAACAAGCGATCGTAGCGACAACGAAGGCAAAAAAGAGACAACGAGTGTCTCACACGAACATGGGGAAGAAGCCGACGATATGTAGCAAGCCGACGAACGAAGCCGAGTCATTTCTTGGGTAGCCGCCGTCAAGGAAAGTTGAGTTGGATCTCCGCTGTGGTTTTGGTACAGTAAGCTCTTCCTGAGAGGAAAAGCCTGCTATACCAAGGAAAGGGATTCGACAGGTACATGGTAAGTGATACTCTAATAGACAAGTAATCGTAACCTGACGAGTGCTAGCGGAGCATCCGCAGCGAGTACCAGTTGCGCGCCAAGCAGCGAACGAGTTACCGACGACACGAATGTGTCATAGCAGTAGCAGCGGCCACAAGCCGAAGATTCACGAGTAGCCGCCACGAACGAGTTACAGTAGCAGCGGCGAACGGGTTGCTGACGACACGAACGAGTCATAGCAGTAGCAGCGGCCACGAGCCGAAGATACCCGAGTAGTCGACAGTGCGAACGAGTCACGGCAGTAGCGGCGAACGAGTTGCTGACGATACGAGCGAGTCATAGCAGTAGCAGCGAGAACGAGCCGAAGATACACGAGTAGTCGACACGAACGAGTTACAGCAGCCGTGGCGAACGAGTTGCCGACGACACTAACGAGTCATAGCAGTAGCAGCGGCCACGAGCCGATGATACCCGAGCAGTCGACAGTGCGAACGAGTCGCCGACGACACAGACGAGTCATAGAAGCAGCAGCAAACACAAGCCGAAGGCATCCGAGTAGCCGTCAGTACGAACGAGTCATATGAGTAGCAGCGGTCACGAGCCGTAGATACCCGAGTAGCCGACAGTGCAAACGAGTCACAGCAGTAGCGGCGAACGAGTCTTCGACGACACGACCGAGTCATAGCAGTAGCAGCGGCCACGAGCCGAAGATACCCGAGCCTCCGACAGTGCGAACCAGTCACAGCAGTAGCGGCGAACGAGTCGCCGACGATACGAACGAGTCATAGAAGCAGCAGCGAACGAGCAGCGAACACGAGCCGAAGACGTCCGAGTAGACGACAATACGAACGAGTCACAGCCGTAGGGGATACGAGCCGGAGAGACCCGAGCGGACGACTATACGAACGAGTATCACCGACGAGCCGATGGCGGTAACGAAACGCAGCCACCGCACAGAGGCGGTGGTACACCGATTACGATACGGAGCACTAACTATAGCGGTACGCACAAAGAGTGGTACGCATATTCGGTTACGCAGCGAACGGCGAAGAACGAGAATACGGGACTGAACATCACTACCCGAGGGTTCATCGTCGGGTGCATTTCCGGCGAGGACCCGCTTCTTTCATTTATTACTACTATAACCTCAATACTATTATTTTGTTAGTTTAAGAAATAGAAGATATATTAAAACCCAACTATTAAAAAACGTGGGTGTTTTCACTGAATCAAATAGGCTACGATTGAGTTTAACTTGCAAGGTACCCCTGACATAAATAAATAATTGTTCGACCTACCCCTGGACCGCCGCTGAGGTTACCCCAGCCTTTGACTAACAGGTAGTTCGTTATAGTACTAGGGTTTGTGAACATACTATTTCCAGTGTTCTGTAATAATGCGAATTGTTTTGGTACTTTTTGTACTATTACATTAAAATATAAATTAATTCCAATCGATATTTCAATCGTTATTTTTAAATAACATAATTTAAAACCTGACTAAAATGCATCGACCATATCTTTCATTCATATCATCAATTTATTCTGGTGCAATATCTCCAGACTTAAAATTCTCTAGAAATGTGATAATAAATATATATTCATTATCTAAATTTTAAAAGAAATATTTTAATTAACAGTTATGTTTTTTAAATGCATATAACGCAGAAAGTAGAAAGGACACAGAAAAAGCAATACCATTGTCGAAATAGGTATTCTGTCTAGTATTACCAAAGATTTACTAATATGCTTTTCCGATGATTTCATAAATTGTCTTTATTTTCTAACAGCCGAATTTATTAGATTTCCTTATGCAACTACTGATAGGTTGTTTAATTACGCACTGTTTAAAGACTTATTAAAATTGTTATTTATTCCCATGCGTTTATGTAGATGAATCGCTGCTTCCATCAAAAAACACATTTAGCTTAATCTCAACAAACGACGATGGACCAAAGTGTTCCCATTTTTGTCAATAAAGCCACTAAATGCAAAGGAAATTAACACAGAACTTGCGGTCGGTTCCGCGGAGACATGGCAAGTTAAAAAAAATACGCGGTTTAAAATCATTTTATTTAGATGAACATTTGAACCCTCAAATAGTTGTTTATACAACTTACGCAACATTTATTTAGCTTACGCAGACTCTAAACAACGTTGATTAGGTTAAATTTTGTTTATAAATACATGTTCATGTTTAAAGGCAGTTCGAATCAGCACACTAAAATTATGTAGAAATGATATGAATGTAAGAAGGGAGAATTTTGTGCTGTACAGTGTTATTTGACGAGAACAAATAAAAAAACTCGACAAAGAAAATTTTCAAATAAATTTTATCTTTCAATGAAAGCGTAACAATTTATAAAATATAAGTAAACATTTGGAATATATTCAAATTAAAATAATATTAAATAAGTCACAATTGTTCAGCCTTATTAACAATAAATTACAAAAAAGGCATTGGCTAATAAAATAGTTACATAGTTTTTTATTTTTAGTTAAAAAATTCAAGAATTTTCATCGAGATTCTCGATCTCGTTGGAAAAATTGAATCTCGTCTAGACTCTTAAAGGTAATTTCGTTTTCGATATAGTCTCGAATCTAGAGACGAGGTCGATCGAGTCTCGCCCACATCCCTAATGGCTGCATTACTAATGGCATCACTAATGACTGCAAAAAAAAATTGTTTTTATGGTTTTCAAAATAATAATAATAGTTTGGCACTACAGTCCTGTATAGAACTTAGTCCGAGGTCTTTCACCATTTTGAGCTGTGCGTGTTGTATTTGCTCTCAAAGTGGTGGGACCTACAGATTATTGCCGAATCCGAACGGCAGGTGAGAGCTTTTCATAGGCAATGTTTTACTCTCGTAGGTTTGCCATTTACTGCCGAGAGGTAGCGCGGTATAGAAAAATGTTTCTCTGAAAAGATGTTGTTAGCCCCATTCCAGACTTGAACCGAGGACCTTTCGGCTCGCAGTCCAATGCACTAACCACTGAGCTACCGCGGCTACATTTCAAAATAAACGTTTTAAAAAATTGATTACAAATTTGATAATATTTTGTTCTTGCAATTGTTGCGAAAAATTGTCTGTGTTTGAGAGAGTGTGGGGAAAAAATGTATACATATGACATAAATTGAGTGATGCATAATTGTAGGCAATTTAATTTACAATACATTGAAAAAAAAAAATGAGTGTCTGAGGTCAATTTGACTTTTGAGGTTTTCGCCAACTTTAAGTACACGCTGCCCCACTGTGCACTGTTCGGATTCGGCATTACTGCCTGAACAGAATACCAGAGGCGGACGTCGAGTGGCAAACGTCAAATGAGAGGATACCCAAAATAAAAACGAACGACGGCGAACGAACTTCAAAAAGATATACAAAAATTATAATATATGAAAAATGTTTGACAAGGTTTGACAATATTAACGATTCACAAATTCGCTTAAAATTTAAAAAAAAATATGACAACATTGCTTCAGAGAGCCGCCGGTCGCTGACAAAAAAAATATATATATATATTTTATTCTGGCGTCGGACCCCAAGCGGATATTTGTTGTTGTTTTTATACCCTACACTAAGAGTGAAAGGGTATATTCAGTTTGGTACGCCGTTTGTAACACCCAGAAGGAAGCATCTCCGGTATGGAAAAGTATATATATTCTTGATCAGCATGACCTCCTGAGTCGATTTAGCGATGTCCGTCTGTCCGTCTGTCTGTCTGTCCGTCTGTCTGTCTGTCTGTCCGTCTGTCTGTCTGTCTGTTGAAATCCCTAAGACTTTTAAAATAGAAGAGCTAGATAAATGAAACTTATAACTTAGATTACTAATATACCTACGCTGTATGTGCGAAAAAATTGGCGAGATCGATCCATTGTGACCTATGATCCGACCACTTATGTTCAAATACCTCATATAATAAAATGTACATATAAAGATCAATTTTTATGTATACGTGCTTAGGTAAACTTTTTTGGTCAAATATATATTGATATCATGCTCAAATACATTATAATAATGTTTTCCGGCAAAAAGACTTGTGGTTCACAAAAAAAAAATCGAAATTCGGTACACCTACACATTTGTAAATATGGGTATCAAATGAATGGAAATTCTTCAGCGATTGAATGTTTGTAGTTATTTTCAGGATTCGTATACCCTGGTGACCTATATATCACTTTGAATGGTAACCACACATATGTGTAGGGTATTTATAGTCGGCTTAGACCGACTATAATTTTGATAATCCTAACTATCAGAATTACACCTACTTTAAAATTTCCCATGTGATCTAACCTTCCCAACTGGTTAATGTTCACCTTCTCATATTTCGCACGCCGCCCGTATTCAGTTCAGGCAGTTGAACTGTAGGTCCCACCACTTTGACTACAAATGTAATGCGCACAACTCAAGTAATGAGAGAGCTCGGCTTAAGTTCTTATATGACTGTAGCGCCAAACTATATATTTGTTTTTCAGTTTTTGCTTTTTTAATATATTTTTTATTTGAATTTTTTTATTTCATATTCGTACGTGGTGTAGTCATATTTGCCAGTTTTGGTGGATAAATACCTTTTATGATATTTTTAATTACCCTGGGATAAAGAAATACCGTGGTATTTTTTATTTCATCGTGGTATTTTTTATTTCAAGTTGTATTTCTGTGGTATCTTTTAAAAGAATACGTTTTTGTTATGCATAAAAAACAAATAACATTAATTATACTTTTTCGATTTTTGGCCTAAAGTTTTAAAAACAAAAATTGATGATATGTAATCCTATCCACAAATGACAAATTTAATTAATTATGTTTCTTCTTTGGCCAATGTTGAGCGTATATTTTCGCAGGTTAATTTAAATAAAATAAATTAAGAAATAGGCTATCATATGTCCGTGATACTCCATGCTAAGAGCCTATCCGATGTTAATTTTAACCAAAATCATTCTTTTATTTACGAATGAAATGCATAATTAAAATAAAAAGAATCTATTTAGTTACACGAATATTGTTTTTTTTTTAAATTTGGTTTTTAAGTTGTTACGATCCCTTCCGGCCTATGCCGAGGTATCACTCGCCGTGTCCAGGGTTCGTTGCAAACATTTTTATTCGCAGGTCAACAACAACACTTTATGTTTTATTTTCCAAGTAATTCATTTATTTTAATTAAATCTTAACAATTCCGAATTGTAATAAAATACCGAGAGCGCGAAGTTATACCTCTTTTACGAGTACGTTTTGTGTGAAATCTGGTTGATTTATATTCCTTCGGTGGTCGTACAGAGATAACAAATTCGTCATTTACGACCCTATCGGTGGAATTTCTAACTAAACCTTTCAGACCCTATCGCATCTGTTCTAAAGTTCAAGACAATCGGATCCGCCGTAAGCGGAACAAACAATCAAATAAACAAACCAACAAACCAAATCTGTTATCGGTACCATTGATTGGTAACAACCCTGCTTGAAAAAAGTGTCAATTGCTCAAAAAATTACCTATCACGTGACTGGTAAAAAGAGGACTTGTCACTGTTCAAGTGAAAAGGTATGAAGGAAAAATACAATTCGTAATCATTACACATGTTGTGCGACCGGTACCGTTGGTACCGACTTAGGATAGGATCTTAAAGACAAATTCTGTGATAGGTCTAAATGTCTGCATGAGCAGACGGATTGTGTCCCTGCTAAGCATATCCTACTCTGCGACAAAAAGGTGTCGTACTTGGTCGCTCCACTGGAGATTCGGACGCCCTCTCCTACGTTGACCTCTATTGAGTACATCATTGAATACCCTTTTGCATTCTGAAGGTCTCGGGTTCGAATCCCGGCTCGGGCATGGGCGCTCGTGGTGATATTAACCACAAAATCGTAGGAAATAGATTTCACAGTACAATGGATATAGTCTGTCAGAGAGCTTTGGATATTCCAAAAAAATGTCAATGTCGGCGTAGAGCTCAGACAGCTCGTCGTTCCATCCAATTCTATACTCGTTTTCAACGTATATCGGGCCATTGATTTTCCGAAGAATCTTTCTCTCCAATGCTCCTAAAGCTCGCTTATCGGTGTGATGGCATGATGAGTAACTAATAATGCGTAATTTTCGTCCGCCAAGAGAGGGCTCTGCTCCTGTAACTCTTGTTGAAGATAGTGCCATTGTGATGGAGTTGCGCAGTTCTTACAATCTTCTCCATTATTAGATTGAAGAAGTCAAACGATAGGGAATCGCCTTGTCTGAAACCTCGTTCGGTATTAAACGTATCGGAGAGGTTGTTCCCAATTCTCACTGAGCAATGTGTGTCGCTCAGCGTCATCCTGCAAAGCCTTTTAAGTTTCGCAGGTATACCGACCTCAGACATGGTGGCGTATAAGCGACTCCTTATTGGACTGTCGAAGGCAGCCTGTAGTCGACGAGAAGGTGGTAGTTGTCGATATGCCTCTCTTTGGTATTTTCCAGGATTTGGCGAAATGTGAAAATTTGGTCTATAGACTTTCAAGGTCTGAAGCCGCAATGATAAGTCCTTATCGGACTGTCGAAGGCAGCTTTGTAGTAACGAGAAGGTGGTGGTCGTCGATCTGCCTCTCTTTGGTATTTTCCAGGATTTGGCGAAATGTGAAAATCTGTTCTATAGAATTGCAAGTTCTGAAGCCGCACTGATAAGGTCCAATCGGTCTGTTGACGATGAGCTTCAGTCTTTCACATAATACGCTCGTTAGAACCTTATACGCAATATTGAGAAGACTTATCTCACGGTAGTTGGCGCATATCGTGGGATCCCGCTTCTTAAGGATTGGGCAAAGTATACTAAGATTGCATTCGCTGGGCATTATTTCTTCTACCATATTCTGCTGATGACTTGGAGCATGCTCGTTATGAGCTCATCGCCTAGGGTCTTAAACAATTCAGCAGGCAGACTATCCGATCGAGTGGCTTGGTTGTTTTCAGCCTGTTGATGGCTGTGCAGACTCTATCGGCGGAGTAGTTGTCGTCATCGCCTGCTAGAAGATGACAGAAGGATCTCTTCATAATCTCAGTGTACCCTGGACATCTGTTACTAGATTCCCGTCATCGTCCTGACATTGGATATACACCTTTCAACCAGTTCAGTGGCAGATGTCCTTTCACCAGACACGTGACCAGTTGTTGAAGGGTAATTCACACTGTCCTATAGGGAAACGAACTGTTGGACTGGCCACCTGACTGGTTTCTCGGATATAATTAACCGGAGGTAATTATTCAAGAATGGTGTAGTGCATGCGCAATTCAGTAACCGACTTTTGTTAGTAACCATAACCTCTCCTACACAATTCCAAGTCTCACCTTCACGTTGGTGAACCCCGTTAACCCGAGCAACCAGCAGAAGATCTGGTTTCAACCCCGATGGGAGGTTTGGTCGGAGACAAGCGAGACAGGGATATAGGTCCTCCAAAAAGGGGGTTGTGCGTTGGGTTTGTGACCCGCCATATAAAAAAGCCGATTCAACAAAAACAGACAACATACCTGGGATACCGACCCGATAACACGATGACAAACTACGGAAACGTATAAATGACCATGATATACGGATATACACCTGGAATGTCCAAAACCTTTATAGGGAAGGTGCCAATATCCACGTGATACGCCAATGTTCGTTGCCACTGGTAATGCCCGTCGTGGCCGCACACGTAGTCGCTCAAGCAGCAGAATGCCCGCCGGAGCTGTCGTTTCCCAAACATATAGAGCGGTACGCGGTCGCTCACAACAACGTGGCGGCGAAATTTTTAAAGTACATTTTACATTTTCTATTTGGCCAATTAAATAAAATAACGATTTATATCGAGGCAAACGAGAAAATTTCTAAAAATGTGTATGCAGATCACAATTATTGTAATCACATTTCCTATAGACGGTGCAGGGCCATTTCTCATGAGGTAATGCAAATCAAAAATATATATTACAATTATTCACGAAACGGAGCCAATGTACAGTACCTGTTATGTCAAGTTCTACAAAAAGGAAAATACCTTGAGTTGATTTCGTAGATTTTTTTTGTTTTTCAATTGACAGTTTTGTACTAGTGATGCTGAATTTAAGACATTTAGGTACTTGATATTACAAACTGTATTTGATTATTGCATTGAACCAAAAAGCATTTAGCGTATTTACAGTTCATCGTATTTTTTTTAATTTTTTCTTAATCGTCATTTTTTTTAAATTCCAACTTGTTTAATTTTAATAAATTGATATGAGTTACTGAATTATAAATATCTATAAAAAGTAATTATAAACATCTATAAAAAATAAATATCTATAAATAATAATTATATTAAGGGTATTCATTTCACTTAGTAAAAATATAAGCTTTATAGTGTACAATTTTTACGAAATACGCATATACGCAGGTGATACGTAGTAAAATGAATACACTTATTATGCGTTGGACAAGCACTTAGTGACAAATCTAAAAGGACAGTATGTTGGCTGGTCCTCTAAGAACAGTACGGTGAATGGACCTATAAGGACAGTGCGGTGACTGGTCCCCTAAGGATACTACAAAGACCAGTCCAATAGAATCTATGATGGGGCAATTGGTCTCCTCCATTGAGAAATCCATGTAAAAGTTACCGCTACGTTTCATACGATTGGGTCAGAACTAGATCCAGTCACCATCACCATTTCGCCAGTCAAGTGATCCGTCACGTACCGGTTCATTTTCCCGTAGGATAGTGACAAGAAAAGGCATAGGGGGCCTTTTCTTATCACGAGACATATTTACACGGTGCAATAAATATATTAATTTAAACCGGTACGTGTTATATAGTGTTTATTGCGCTGTATAATTTAAAAATTTTAACAGTGCTTCTTAATAAAGCAGTGCTTCAGTCTTATAAATAAATAATTTCGTGAAAAACTTTATCTATTCTGTACAAACTGCAATTTTGTGTAGTTTATAAGCATATACAAAAACAATTCTGTGCATTATTTTTTGAAATTATTTATACAAAGACTTTCTGCAAATTTAAATTTTCTGTTGTTTACTATTCTTTTGACATTTTACTTTCATAAAACGAATGCGTAGTTTAAGAATTCTTGCTGTTCTTCTCAAAACATTATCTTTATATCAATTTATATAAACAATTGCATACTTTTTGGATCATCTAAATTTAAAAACTATTTCTAAAATGATCTGCTCCATTCCTAATTGCAATGAACAAAGTGGTACTTTACAATTTGTTAACTGCTGGTTATGCGACAACTAAGCTCGTGCCAAGTGCGCAGAGATACCTGGTCGCGTAATTGACGTTTTAAATGATGACAAATGCTTACGATGGTCGTACAGTAAATGTAGACTGGCAATTATCGATTTATATAAAATTTTAAAGCAAACTAGGAAAGGATTTAGTGAAATTAGCAAGAACTGTGTTCTCTAACGCCTAATTTCAGGATTATGAACCACTTTTGAATGATTTTAAATGCATGGATGAACCGTCATCCCCTCCGAAAAGGAATAGGACATTGAGAAGTAAACAAAAACAAAAGCTTCCTGCTACTGAATCTTTTCCAGAATTTTCTAACCAAATAGAAATTGAAATAACTTCCTCCACACCAATTACTACTTTTCCTGGCGCTGTAGATTCGTGATTCAATTGCTAACCCGACTACTAGTCAAACTTTAGCAACTGATCATGGCACTAATTTAGAAACAATGCGGAATGGATTAGTTGTAGTTTCTCCAAAAAAATCAATATTTGCATCTCGGTTTGCACCTGATACCACAGTTGATGATATAAAATATCACATTTTTACACGTTTGGCTACACGTTAAATATGTCTGATATTTAAGTACTCAAATATAACTTTCAATAATCTAGTATGAAAGCATCTTTTAAAATATGTGTCCCTGAAGACTTCTCTGATACTATAGTAAAAAATTAATTCTGGCCACGAAATACTTTAGTTCATGAATAAAAATAACAACACACCTCCTAATGTTGATAATATTCCATGTTTTCCTGTTAGCGTTTCTTCAAAAAATTGCCAGTGAACAATGATTTTACCTTAATTTATCAGAATGTGCGTGGACTTAATACTAAATTAACAAAGTTATATTCAAAGAGTTTCGGATTTTTCTGCGACATTATAGTTTTTACTGAAACTTGGCTTCGCGGAAATGTCTTAAAGACAGAAATACTTTGCAATGACTTCCAAATTTTTAGGAAAGACCGACACTATAAGACTAGTGTTGGAGTTTTAATTGTTCCTCCTTAATGACAGAACTAATCGATGTTCCTGACACAGATAAATTAAAATTTGTTTGTGTTTTAGTAAAATTTTATTTTCATAACATTTTAATTAGTTGTTCTTACATACCTCCTTTCTCTGATTCTGAAATTTATGCCAACCACGCTAAAGCTATTGAAAATATTCAGGATAAACTTAAGCCAGACGACTCCCAAATTGTATTAGGTGATTTTAATTTACCTAATTTTATTTGGAATATCGCTGATGACCTTCCTTATTTGATTCCTTTTTCAAACAAACTGGGTTAATGAATTTTTGTGCAACCTTATGAAACTATCACTTTACCAAATTAACAATATTTTAAATAAATATGAAAAAAGCACTTGATCTTACATTTGTGGATAATATATTTCTTGCATCCATAAATCGTACCCTTCCTATGTCCTTGCCCGAGGATCCCTACCATCCGACAATAGAACTTATTTTGCAAATACGCAACAACGCAAATAGTTCTAGTGATAACGAGATTGTCCTCAAAGAAAATAATTATTGCTTTAAACGAGTTGGGAAAGTTAGGTCACATGGGTAAGTTCGATCACATGGGGCGGATTTTTATAGTCGGTCGGGCCCGACTATGGAATACCCTACACCTTTGGTGGGGATATTAATGTGGGATATTTATTTGCATACCTTAATTTTAAAGTTTTTAATTATGCTGAACCTCCCCACCCTCAGAATATTATTCATATATCAGAAATTTACCTATTATATCCCCATAAATTAAAAAATTTATAAAAAAGTATAAACAACTAAAAAAAAAAATTAAAAAATATAATTGGGCGGACCACGCCTATATTTAAAATTTTGAAAGGCTAATATTTCATAGATTTGATTTTAATAATTACTTTTCCATACCGGACACGCCTCCTAAGGGGCGTTACAATATATGCACAAAGTTAATATACCCTGTACCTCATAGGTGTAGGGTATAAAAAGCAAATTATACAAATCTTAACACATGTCTTTCCAAAATTGATTGGCCGCTAGTAATTACGGAGCTAGACTTTGTGGGTTCTGTTAAAAAAATTAATACTTGTTTACTTTATTGCTTTAGAGAAAATATTCCCAAAATAAAATAACTACATAATAATGCACCTATTTAATTAACAGGCGAGTTGAAATCTGTAAAAAACAGTAAAAACGGTATTTTAAACTACAAGTAATCCGGTTGTATTAACGATTATATTTTATACTCATAGACTCAATATAATTACCAATATCTTAACAAACTTTGCTACAGTTATTATATTTTAAAATTAAAAGATAATTTAAAAACCAATCCCAAAGAATTTTATAACTTAATCAACATGAAACGAAAGTCTTCTGTGTATCCTTGTCAAATGGCATGGAACGACAAAGTATCCAAAACCGACATGGACATATCTGATATGTTTGCTAATTTCTTTCAAACGATTTATTCCTCAGAAAATCACAAACATGATGTAATCTATCCTTTCACTTTAAATAGAAACAATTATATTAAAATGACGACTATTACCAGCATGGATTTTTGAACATGTAACAATATGTTAGAGTTCACAACTACATTCATAAATGGCTTTAGTTGTGGATTACAAACAGATGTAGTATGCACAGATTTTAGTAAAGCTTTCGATAGTGTTAATCACGAATTACTTTTAATAAAACTAGATCTATTGGAATTTCCAAAATGTCTCCTAAACTGGGTCAAATCTTATCTGACATCCAGAAAACAGAGAGTCTAATTTAACATCAAGGTATATTTCGGTTTAGTCAGGTGTTCCCCATAGAAAGTCATCTTGGCCCAATATTACACTGTTCGGCAAAATTAGCACTTTTGTTCCTCCCTATATTTATTATTATCATTTCTACGTAATTTTAATGTGCTGATTCGAACTGCGTTTTTAGTTTTTCCCTATACGTAACGTTTTTGAGAAAAATGCAATTTATGATTATTGCATTTTTCACTGCATTTTACAAAAAAAAAACTATGTTTATAAAATGACTGAATAGCCATTAAAAAAAATAAAACAGTTTTTTTGTTCATGAACAACTTCAATGAATGTTATGGCTGTAACACAACTTGAATATTGTTTAACATTTGGTTGCAATAACCGGTTAAAGTTGAAACTTTGAGAAAAAAGGAATTTGTGAAATCACCTGAAAATCATATTTAATAAAAAATGTTTTATTTTCATTTTAAAATATTATAATTACTAGAAATTTTACTCATTTCAATAATGGTATTATTTTTTCGGTGGCTGTTTGATTTTTTGAGATAAATAAATTTTTAGTTGAATTTCAACTGTATAAAAATAATTCACTTTTTACTTTATAAAATATTAATTATAGCAGTACTTTACTCTAAATATGAGACAACAATTATTAAGTATTAGGGTTTCTAAACATACTATTTCTACTGTTCTGTTATAATGCCAACTGTATTGGTACTTTTTGTAGTATTACATTAAAATATCAATTAATTTCAAATGATATTTCAATCGTTTTTTTTAAATAATATAATTTAAAACCTCATAATAATGCATCGAGCATATCTTTCATTTACATCATCAATACATTCTGTTGCAATATCTCCAGAATAAAATTCTATAGAAATATGTTAATAAATATGCATTCTTTATCTTAATTTAAAAGACAAATTTTAATTCACAGTTAAGTTTTTAAATGCATATAACTCAAAAAGAAGAAAGGACATAGAAAAACCAATACCATTGTCGAAATAGGTATTCTCTCTAGTATTAACAATGATTTAAAATATAAAATTTATTGCAAAAAGTAATTTGTCGGGCTCTAGGTCTACCAAATGCAACATGTATTTTGCACTGGTTCAAAAAAAAACGAGTTGGGAAAGTTAGGTCACATGGGTAAGTTCGGTCACATGGGGCGGATTTTTATAGTCGGTCGGGCCCGACTATGGAATAACCTACACCTTTTGTGGGGATATTAATGTGGGATATTTAATTGCATACCTTAATTTCAAAGTTTTTAATTATGCTGAACCTCCCCACCCTCAGAATATTATTCATATATCAGAAATTTACGTCTTATATCCCCATAAATTAAAAAATGTATATAAAAGTATAAAAAAACTAAAAAAAAAAAATTTGAAAAATATAATTGGGCTGACCACGCCTATATTTAAAATTTTGAAAGGCTAATATTTCATAGATTTGATTTTAATAATTTACGGATCAAACTTCCACTATGAAAAACCGGGAAATAATGGAAAAAAAAGTGGGCGTATCACGCCCATTTTTGGACCACATATTTTTAGGTAAATTCTAACAATACGTTTTAAATTTTATAACTATACCTTGAATACTTTTCGAGTTATTAGTTTCGAAAAAGTTATATATAAGTGACTTGTATGGGAGGTGGGCGTGTCCGTTGACCAATTTGGCTCATTTTCAAACTCAGTTCCTACTTTTGGCTAAAATATATTGAGACGAAATTTCATCGCATTCTGATCAGTATTTCTCAAGTTATTCTGTATTCGGACAGTAAGACAGCAAGACGGACAGACAGACAGACAGACAGACGGACATGGCTAAACGGACTCTGGTAGTGATGCTGATCAAGAATATATATACTTTTCCATACCGGACACGCCTCCTAAGGGGCGTTACAATATATGCACAAAGTTAATATACCCTGTACCTCATAGGTGTAGGGTATAAAAAACAACAGCAGTAATTGACAAAAAGCTAAAAACTTGTTGGCCGACCGTACAGCTGTTTCGGAAGCAGCCAAGCTTACTCTTCAGCAGTCTTGCATGCAGTTTGTGCTTAGCTAAACCTATAACTTCACTTTGTATAATGAACAGAATGCGAATTCTGTTCTGCACAAAGTGAAGGCAAGCAGCAAAAACTGCACCAAGTTTAATTTTTATCCATTACTGTTGTTATGTTTCAGCAAGTTCGCATGTGCTGTAGAACAGGCATGTTAAACACGCGGCCCGCGGGCAGCATGTTTCGTTATTTTTTTTTCATCAAGAAATATGGTTTTTTATTCATAAAATTTAAAATTTATTGTAAAGTTTTGTATTTCCGTTGGATTTATTTCGCCGGCATATATAAAAAATATATGGTGGCGCATAGTTTTGTACGTCTAACATCGAAAAGAAAATTACATAATTGTTTTTGATTCGACTATTAAAAATAAAAAGGAGAGAAAAATAATTAAAACTTAAAAATCTTAAAAACTGGACCCTATTTAACAAAACCATTTTCGGAATTAGCTCAAATAAAGCCGCAATCAGACTTTGGACTTTTAAAAAAAAAAACGATAAGTTTTTAACCAAGAAACTTGCTTTGCACAAACTGGAATTGGAATCATTTTATTGGAAATATTTTATTTTTATTTTTGTATTATTGACAATGACCCGCACAATTCGAATATATAAGTTTAAAAAAAATCTTTGGATAGGTTTACGAGATATCGTCCAATAACTTTTGAATCGCGCTTTCAAAAAAGATGTTACATTTATTTGCAAATATTTCGCGTTTTTAAAAACGGGTTAGATCCAATTTAATACTTAATAAAAGATAATTTAAAATCCAATAAATATTTTTTGCTACATTTTTAAATTGGTTTACTGGTTTGAGATAATTCGATAGAAGAACTCGAAAAATGTATTTTTTTTCGTCAAAAATTTAAATCATAAATGCATTAAAAAATTGGGAAAATTCTAAAAAGCGAGATGATTCACAGTCGGTAATATTCAAAATTATTCTGCACCTTTTTAAAAAAAACGACGTAAAAATAAAGTAAATCTATGGATACTTTTTGAGGTCAGAAAATTCATATTGGGTGTAAATTAGAAAAATCCATTTTTTGTTTTTATACCATACACCCATGGGTTACAGTTTATAATATGTATATGTGGATATTTTAGCGCATCTTAGAAGGCGTGACCGGTATGAAAAGTATATATTTTCTTGATCAGCATAACTTTTCAAGTCGATGTAGACATGGCCGTCTGTCTGTCCGCCTATACACGATAACTTAATAAATACTATTCAAAATGCGATGAAATTCAACTTCAATATATTCCAGTAGTAAAGTACTTTTAAGTTCGAAAATGAGTCAAATTAGTCAACGTACTCAACTACATCCCATACAAGATATGAGTTTACTTTTTAGGATTCCTTATCTCGTACAGTATTTAAAATAAAGTTAAAAAATTTTAAATTAGTTACAAACAATCATCAATCAATACGTGCTCAAAAATTGGCGTGATTGGCCCACATTTTTTCTTTTTTTTTTGTATGCCTATTATATAGCAATCAATTATAATGCTTTCACATAATTTATTTTATCCGCAAAGGTTACCAATACATTTTTTTCATTATAAGCTTAATTTTTTCGAAAGAGTGCAGACAAATTATGAAATATTACAAACTGTGTATCATCTTGCTTTCTCGATTTTTTCCAATTTTTAAATGAATTGTTCAATTAAATTTTTTGTTTAAAAAATAGTTTTTTCAAGTTCTTCTAGTTCTCTTAAACTAGTAAATTAATTTAAAAATGTAGTGAGAAATGTGTTTTGGATTTGAAATTATCTTTTATTTAGTATTAAATTTGATCAAACTCGTTTTTAAAACGCGAAATATATGTGACATCTTTTTTGAAAGCTCGGTTTTAAAATTATTGGCGGATATCTCCTAAGCCTATCCATAATTTTTTTTTTAATTAATATATTATAATTGTGCGGGTCATTCGCAATAATACAAAAGTAGTACCATTTACTGCGCAAACTTTTTTTCTTATTTTGTAGTGTTAATTTAAATACAAATGTGACACCAAATGTTTAGTGAGAAATGTTTTTTTTTGATGTTTAAATACCTTTCATTTGATATAAGAATTGATCATGTGGGTTATTTGGAACGCGAGATATTTACAAATATATGTACCCCCTTTTTAAAAGCTCGGTTCAAAAGTTATTTGCCGATGTTTTGTAAACCTATCCGAAGAAACATTTTTAAACCATATCTTCGGAATCAGAAAGCTATTTTACATAATTCAAAAATTGTCTTGAATGTTGCGTAGAATGGTTGTTGTGTAGTGTAATTAATGGTGGCATAGAATCAAGTTATTTACTTCAAAGTATATCTCTAAATTGTCCTACAATACAAACCAGACAATATATTCCGATAAAATTGACCATATTTAGCTCTAACTACTCTTTAAATGATCCGTTTCGTCGGATATGCAATGAATATAATGAATTGTATTTTTCTATCTTGCTAACTCGATTGTCGTAATAAAAACAATATCGTTGATGATATTTATCTGTAGTTAACTCGCGAATTCTCGTGAATCTGACCATCTCGGGCTTCTCAAGAAACGGTCACGAATCCGCGCGATATGCGGATGTGACTCTCGGTAGGTTGGGCGGTTGCATGAAGGAAAAGTTAAAATTAAATAACTAAAATTTAAATTATATAAAAAAGTTATAATATAAAAGAAATTAAAAAAAAAAAATATTTAAATAAAAAAAAATATTTTTTTACTGAATGTAGGGTAGCCTGGGGTAATGTGGGACATGTTTTGATTTTTCTTCAAAAAAGTACATTTGAATAATTTTTTAAATTCTTTTGAAAGGTCTATTCCATAGACTGCTTCTGGACTGGATTTAACTTTTTGCATTAACATATATTATTAACCTTTAAATTCATTTTTGAATGATTTTTAAAAACAGATCAAAACAATTGTGCATTTAATTATAGTCAGAAAATTCTGAATGATACTGATTAGAGGTTTAGTTGCTGGGTGTTAAGATCACACATTTAAAGTATTTGCAGTTTATTGCATTGTTTAATTATTAATATAACACAATATTTTCACTAAAATTACAACAAATATTGATTTGATTATGTTTCCCACTTTACCTCCGGAAATGTTTCCTATTTGACCCTTATATCGCAAATTGAACATAATGTTGCACCATTTAAGCAATTTTAAATTATTTGCAAAACCCGTTTATAATTCAAAAGATGTAGAATATGCGATTTTTTTAAACATACCATCTTAATTAAAAACGATAATATTCTCACTTTTTGATAGCAAAAATCAGCACTCTAAAAATGTTCAAAAACATTTCTCTTGTTCTCAAAATTCAATAAAAAAATAATTTGATTGTAATCATGGATGCAAAAATTGATGATATATTATGAAGCACTTGGCAATGGTTATTATTATTTTAAGTCACGTGACTTGTGTAAAGAAGAATTGTCATGGTTCAAGTCCAAAAGTATGCTGGATGGAGACAGGTTGTTATCATTATACAAGTTCTGAGACGGTACCATAGGATCTTGAAGACCCGTTCCGTGATAGGTCTAAAGGTCTACATGTTTATTCACACCTTCATAGGACAACGCCGCACTTTGGGAAAAACATAGTCAAAACGCTCGCATTGGAGGTAACTGAAAATTTTGGATCTTAAACTTTTTTTCTTCTTTTTTCGTAATTTGAACACATCAATAATGTAGAAAATCAGCTTTGCAAGTCATTTGACCCAAGGGCTTACGGTCCACGGCCATCAAAAGTGGGCTTATTTTGATCGAATTGTTCGTTACCAAAAAAATGTAATTGTCAATACTGTATACAAATCGATGTAGAATCGCCATTTTTTAATTAAATCTGATCATTTTTAGTAGTTATATTAAGAACATTAATGCAAACAATTTAAGGTAAAAATTGAATTTTAGTTATATTTATGTAGGTGGATATGGATAGTTAAACTTATCTTTTAATTTTTAAGGTTTTTTTTTTAAATTGTGTTTTTTTAATGGAATAGAACTTGTTTGGATCATTACGGATCAACCAAATACTTATGTACTGATTAGTAGGATGCTTTAACTACATGCCAGTACTAAATGTATCTGCACCTATTTGCAACTAATTAAGATATTTCGATTTTAAGATATCTCCACGAGTAGTATATATATGCAAAAAATATATATATATTTAAAAATATTTTTTTCCTTGTCTCGATTAACCCTTAAATACTACTTGTGTTTAGAGAACCCAAGAAAAATTGTCATTTTTCCGTATGACATTTTAACACTTTAAAACCTTATTTAAGACGATTTGTCTAATATTTTTAAAAGAAAACGTCAAAAAGGGTTAAATGGGTTAACGTAATCTATAAAAAGTATATACTATCTTCGATAATAAAAATTTAAATAATATATATTGGTTACACTAGTTTTTTTCATATGATTCTATTTAACGTTTAACCCATTTTAACTAACTATAAAAAAGTTTTTACGACCCAATTTTCAAAATGATGAAAAATGTATAGATTTATTTTTGACTGGCTTTCAGAATCCATTATTTTCCGAATTATTTTCTGAAGATAATATCAAACTTTCAAGTATCTAGTCAAAAAAATGTATAAAACTAGCGCTTCGAACGTTTTTGCTATGTTTTTCCCAATGTGCTCCGTGAAAAAGTGTACAAAGTATTCGTGTATTTTATGAAAGATTCGAAAAATGATTAATACAATGTACAAATGCTATCGTCAAAAGTACGAATACGTCCTAAAATGTACGAATTAATATATTCGTAAACAGGTATGTACGAATAGATTTCGTATATAAAATCTACGAATAGTTTCGTAAAATAAACAATTAATATTCGTAATGTTATCATAAATTTACAAAATTTCTTTCGTGTATATTTCGTGGATAAATATCATTAATTTTTTCGTAAAATATACGAATAATTTCGTGTATTTTAATCAGATTTTGTTTTGAGTGCAGTCTGTTTCCCGGAGGTCAGTGTGAATTAGTCTTAACCAACTGGTCATGATACTGGTGAACTAAACTGGTTGAAATTGTATAGCCAGTGTCATCATTGTGCATTTTTATAGTTCATTTTTTACATTTCCACAGAAAAAAATTTGTTCATAAATCGAATGAACGACACACAGTGTGCCCAAACGCTCTTAAATTGGGTGAAATTCAGTATTTTCGGAACCACACCACCGATTTTAAAAATCTTAAAAGTTTAGCACAGTGAGAACTTAGGTTTTCAAATTGGAATTTGTATCTTTAATGGTTATGGAGATAAAATTAAGTAAAGTTGAGATTTTTTCATAAAAAAAACTTTCAAAATTTGTAAAAAATCCAAAATTATCCGATTTTTAAAATTATTTTGTTTATGAAAAGCTTACATTGAGATCTAAAGAAAATGTGCTTACTTGATAAAATATCTTGTTTAGTTTTAAAGATATAGATTTGAACATTTTTTTTTTGAAGACTTTACTTTACATATTTATACATTGATTGTACATTTTATCATGAAATCAAAATATTTTAATGGGACTTTTATAAACAATTAACACATTAATCATAAAATGAAAACCGTTTTTTAAGTATCTCAAGTGGTTTAGTGAATACAAAATTGTAGGGCCCTATTATGATTAGCGAAGCGAATGCTTTTGGCGAAGCGAACGCTTTGGCGAAGCGAACGCAATTTGGCGAATAAACTGGCGAATGTACTAATTTTTATGGTTTTAAAAGTAAGCAACACTTTCAATATTGACAGATCAAATGACGGATTTCCGTGTTGCAAAAAATAGTATCATGTTGCGTGCTTTAGTACTGCCTTTTTTTTAGAATAGATACTCTTTTATCTTAATATCTATTTTTTTTTATTAAAAAACCATTTAATATTATTTTTGGTTTAAAAAACGTTAACTCGATTCAGAACAATAATACTTTTTCGGTTTTTTGTTATTTTTTGTCTATAAAAGATCAAAAATTAGCCAAATAAACTTCGGAACAATTCAAATTAGTTAAAATTTACAGTTAAATATGTTTTTAAATGTTAATATTGAAATTATTTTTACATAAAAAAAAATACTTTTTATTAAAAAAGTAGTTTTTTTATTTGGAGCAATACTTCTTTTATTTTAATTTAAAGAAACCCTAGAGTTTCAAAACAGCTGCTGTGAATTGTCTAGTTTAGAAAAATAATAAAAATGTTCCAAAAAAACGATGGCCCCAACGCAATCAAAGAAGAGCGCGTTAAACAAAAGCCAATACGGTGTGCAGAAAGCTGGAGCGATGACGCACAGTGTGCCCAAACGCTCTTAAATCGGGTGAAATTCACTATTGTCGGAACCACTAAACCGATTTTAAAAATTTAAAAAGTGTTGTACAGAAAGATAAGTGTTGTACTGGAGATAACTTAAGTTTTGAAATTAGAGTTTGTATCTTTAATAATTATGGAGATAAAAATCAGTAAATTTGAACAAAATTTTTCAAAAATTGTAAAAAATGCAAAAGGTATCCGATTTTTAAAATTGTTTATGGAAAGCTTACATTGAGATCTAAAAAAATGTTCTTACATGAGAAAATATCTTGTTTAGTTTTAGAGATATAGACTTGAACATGATTTTTTTTAAAATTTTTGAAAACTTTACTTTACATATTTTTACATAGATTGTACATTCTATCATGAAATCAACATATGTGTAAGACACTTTTATAAACAATTAACACATAAATCATAAACTGAAAACCATTTTAAAATATATCAAGTGGTTTAGTAAATATAAAATTGTAAAGTCGAATATTTTTTTATATCCCATTTTTTCATTTTTTTGGAAAATTTGACTTTTACTAAAATGTCCGTAAGTTTTTTTTCTTCAGTAACATGTACTTTTGTTATATTTTTTTCATAGATAACATTACTGAGAATCTTTTAAATGATAAAACTTATCCAAAATGTATTTAACCAATCTGACAACACTGGTCAAAGTTCAAGTTTTTTAATTTTTGTTTTTACTTTGACCCCCTGCAGAAAAGTTTTCAAAGTCGAAAACCAATTTTAAGTAAACAGTATCAAGGGCGAGTTATTTTTACGTATACGAAATACAAAATTGTCTACACCAGAATCCAATTTTGTATTTCGTATGGGAAATTATGCAAAACTAATATTAAATTTGATTGAACATATCTAAACAATAGTTAACCCTATCATCATGAAACTTTTGCCGATTAAATACTAACTTTTTATACTTCGAACTTATAAAAAATAATTTGGTAATATATACATTTAACAGGTTTTATAACAAGTCGTATACATTTTACGGTTTTATGACAAGTCCTTTTAAAAAATGTATATTTGCAGAAATAATGTTGCCCTGCACATATACTTCGACGGGCAAAAAATAAGTAAGGTTAAAAAAAGTTTAGAACTAATTTGTCTTTCACTGCATACCTGCACAATCAAAATAAAATGAAAATTACGAAATTTTGATGAAATATGATGTTAATTAATATGACATTTTGCACACATATGTAAAGTAAATATATAAGTGTTTGGTATTATTGACAAGAAAAGATTTCAAGGAATCTATATGGCGAATATACAGACAATCTGTATATAGTTTCTAAACACTTTTTTTTTAAAAGGAAAAATAAAAAAAAAAATTTAGAAAAAAAAAGTTAAAATTTGATTGAATATATCTAAATAAGTATTAACCTTATCATCAAAAAACTTTTACCTAATATACAATAGTTTTATGTACTTATGCTTTATTTAAACATTTTTATGAATATATTTATTATAAAGTGAGATATACCGGTTTTAATGTAAGTCTCTTCAAAAAATGAGTATTTTGGGAAAAAATACTGCCCTGCACATATACTTCGCCGGGTAAAAAATAAGTTAGTAATAAGTTAAAAATACGTAAAAATAACTCGCCCTTGAAATGTTTACTTAAAATTTGACTTTCGACTTTTTTTAGAAGCTTTCCATAAACAAAAGAATTTTAAAAATCGGAGAAATTTTGGATTTTTTACAATTTTTGAAAGATTTTTCATGAAAAAATTTTCAACTTTACTGATTTTTATCTCCATAACTATTAAAGATACAAACTCCAATTTAAAACTTAAGTTCTCTCTGTAGAACAGGAGTAAGACTACGACGAGGAGTAAGACTACAAAAAGTGACAGTGATGGTGGTCTGTTCTCCGAAGCATTCATCTGTGGCACAAATAATCCTCAGCAGCAGTCGGAGCAGTTCCAGACATTTTTTTTATTAGTGTTAAATTTAAAATCAAAATAAAACTTGTGATCAAAATTGTTTTTTTTTACGTTTATTAGTTACGTCACAAAAAACTCAAAATTATAGACATCCTTTTAGAAAAACTAAAGGATAAGCAAAATTGAAAACCAGAAAAAGCCTAATAAACCAAAGAAAAAAATTAAAAACCAAAAGAAAAACTGAAAAACAATAGATAAAGATACGTTCGCCGACTCGTCACATGAACTGTTGATTCGCTTGATTTTGACACTTGAAGCGAATGAAAATTGGTTGAGTGTTGTTTGTTTTTTTACGTTCGCTTGACTTTTCCCGTTTTTTGGCGAATGAAGTCTGGCGAAGCTGTGATCGCTTTTCAACGCTCGCTTCGCCAAAAACCATTCGCTTCGCTAATCATAATAGGGCCCGTAAACTCGAAAATATTTTAAGTTTTCCATTTTTAAAGTTTTTTTTGGAAAATTGGACTTATACGCAAATTTTTGTTATTTATTCTTCAGTAACATGTACATTTGTTATATTTTTTGATAGATAACATTACTGAGAATCCTTTAAAAGATAAAAATAATCCAAAATTTTATTCCTACATATTTTTGACCCTTACTTATTTTTTAAAGGGACTTAGATTAAAACCGTTATATCTCACATTATAATATATATTCCCAATAATGTTTTAATAAAGCATAAGTACATAAAATTAGTGTATATTTGGTAAAAGTTTCCTGATGATAAGGTTAATACATATTTAGATATATTTAATCAAATTCAAATTCAAAGCCATATTATGATTTTTTTTTTCTTATATAAAAAAAAGTGTTCAGGAACTATATACTGATTGTCCTTATACCCTAGTAGAAATGTTGGTTGTGCCATGCTTATGAACTGTTCATGTCATTATTTGATATGCTCGGGCTTTGACGAGCCCAAGCGAGGAAACAAATCGGGCGCACGATGTCCTTGTAACGCAGTGTCCCGATCATGTACTCACCTTAGGCCATGATATTGTACTGATCGGGTAATTCTCCATTTCATTATTTACCCTACCGTTGCCTTGTCAAAAACATGTTCTCCTTATCAAAGCCCTACAAATACCCGATAAAATAAAATATAGTTTTCAATTTAATACACTATATTTAATAATAATACATACACAAAAAACATACATCGGTTATATATGCACATAAATACTAAAACTAAAAGTCACCAAATACATTTTAATAAAAGTCTTAAATTACGAGTTTGTTGTTTATTATTATAACAAATTGAGAAGATATTGACAAGATATGTAAAGATTTTTTAAATGATTAATTGGTATTTTGAATATGTAGTTAGTGACTTTTACTTCTACAACGACGATATTTTAATTTAATATAATTAAATAAAAATGAAAGCATAAGGTAATATATTTGATGGTGTTGTACTATTCATTAAGCTTAATAGGACTTGATTCCGATAGTTTGGCAACTGTCAAAGCATTTAAAAAGGAAAATTTTCTATTTTTTGTCTTATAGCTTCAAACGCACGTAAAATGTAGAAAAGGTTAATGCTTATATTATTTCTTTTATTGAGTAGAAAGAAATGTTCAAATCCCTCATTTATTACATAATGTATCTTAAAATAGTTCGTAAATACAAAAATCAAAATCGGCTTTTTTGAATGTTTTTCATTTTCAATATTTTTATTAACATCAAATTTCAAACACAAATTTGTCTCCATTTACATATTTATATATTTATAATTCCTATACGAGTTATAATATTTAATTGCTAATTTTGCGAAGACTCCATTTCATAATATTAATGAATAAATGTACATCATATTGTTGAATTTTGTTCAACAAACCATATTAATTTAAAGATCATAAATCTTATAAGAATTATAAATACAAAAATGTGTAAATGGAGACAAATTTTTGTTTAAAATTTGATGTAATAAAAAAATATTAAATGTGAATATTGAAAAAATACGATTTTAGTTCAATGATTGAAATAATCAAAGAATTAAAATGGTATGTATAATTGTATGTGCATATTTTGGAAAATTACCGTTAAATGTACATTATTCATAAAAATATGTTCATAATAATGGTGAAATATTTCTGAAAGTCTTCTGGTTAATAAAAAAAAAACATTTAGGATTTTGTTCATTAAAACCCGATCATTGCCCGATAGTTTTCCTCATGAGAATCAGATTTATTTAGATCGTCTTTGAGACAACATAGACTCTGAAAAGAGATATTTTTCAACACGTGTTGATAATTTCAATCGTAGGAAATTTTATTTTTACTTTGACCATTAAAATGTAATATTTGACCATTGAATTTACTTAAAAATTGAGCGTAAGGAAATGTACGTCATGTTCCTTTTTTATAGTAGTCAAATCTCAAAGTAACTCAACAGTTTTGCTGCAAATTTCCAAAAACTCAGGATGTTTGCTATTAGTCAACAGTAAATATCTCAATTGTCATTGCTGTTGTGGCAGACATCTCGTAACTATCTGCATATATGTCATATTTAAAAATATTAATAGTTTTGCTGCAACTTATGGAATTTGAAACTTATGGAATAAACAGCACAACAAAAATAATTATCCGCGACCTAAGTAAGATTTTCGATGGACTAATTACTACCTCATACTCACTTTTTTCAGATTGCCTCAAGTTTTTGCCTCAGATTGCCTCAAGTTTACCTGGTATTAATTTCAAAGTCTTATGTATCCTGGCTTGTCCTTGAGATATGTTGCATCTAGGCGACATTGGGCAATAATGCCAAGCCATAAAAAGCTTTTTTTATGCAAATATATTTTTTTCTTAAATATATTATATGTGTGTAAGTATTCAATTTTTTATTGAATAGTTATAGTGTTTTATGTTTTTTATTTATATAAATGCAAACGCGCTTTTCGCAAGCATTTTTTTGAACGTGAGGACACAACGCACAACAGCTCCTTACCAATCACTCCTGCAACTTATAATAGAATATGTGCTGTTAAAAGTCACAAAATATATCAGACATTTAAACACAAAAACAACCGTTAGCAAATAAAAAGGTTAAACAGAAAAAAAAATGAAACAAAAAGTTAAAAGGAAGGATTGTTGCCTGTAGGCAACAGTGGGCATGAAAGGGTTAAATATATATTTTTTGTTGTTTGAAATTTTGAACCTTTAAAATTTTTTTAAAAGTGAAAATTTTTGAATTGGTTTTTTCACTTTGAGTTCTAATATTTCTGTGAGTTTTAAAGATATTGCACTCAGGTTACAAAATACTGTATCTCTTATCTATATTTTTCAAAAATAAGCGATTGTCAACCTTTTTATTTTGGGTGCTATGAAAGATATATGAAAAGTTTATTTTTTCAAAATTTCGATTTTGAACATTCATAACTTCTGCAGTTGAGCCAAAATTTACTAGTTATAGTTGAATGAATGTTCTTTCATCCCATTCCCACTGTTACTGCCGGGACGTTCCCACTGTTACTACCGGGACGTTTCGGCCAAATGGTTCCAACCCTGCCACTAGATGCTTTAAAGCTGATTAAAATCTGAGTTGTAGGATAACATGTGTGAAATTTTTGTTTATGAACGTTGAAAATTTAAACTTCATTTCACTATAACGCCTCTAGCAGCCAGGTTTGGAACAATTTGGCAATACGATTTGGTATCGGCTGAAAGAGTATTCATTCAGCTATAAATTAAACTAAATTTCATTTCAAAGACTTTTAAAGGATTTGAAAATAGTCAACAAAAGTACTAAGAATCAAATAATTTTTTGGTTATTTCTGTAATAATTATTTGAGTAATAAACAAACATTTTTTTTTTTTTTTTAATAAAATATTATAAAATTCGATACTTACAGCATTTTCGTCACTTTTATTTGTATAAATAGTTATTTCAAAAACTTGGTTATTTTTGTTGATATTACTGTTCAATATAGAATTATCTCTTAAATCAATAATTTTCACATCTATAGATGGATTGTTCTCAAATGTATCATAATCTTTTGGGTACTGAATAGTGACCACACAGTATTTATTAATGCGAGACTTTAGATTATTCATTTTAATGCTGAAATGTCCAGAGACATATGTGTAATAACTTTTTATTGCAAACGTTTTTCTTAATATGTAACTACCGGTTAACTTCTCAATACTGATAGATGCAATGGATGATTCTGAAAATAAAAAAAATAAATAAATAAATAAATAAATACATTTATTAATAAAAACATTCATTCAATTAAATTCTTTTTTTAATCAGATTACGATGAAGTTTTATCTGAGAAGTTGTAAATATGTTTTTGTAGAATGTGTAATAGAAACGTCTGTAGCTTACTGGGTAGTGCGTTGGATTGCTAGCCTATGTTGATATAATCAAAAAACGTATATTGTGCTGGTTGTGCTACTAATATAAAGTGGAAATATGTATACAGTTATTAAAAAAATAGGTCAAAAATTTGGGTGGAAGTTAGCACCGCTATTTGGTAATTATTTTTTTTTTTTATTTTTTGGTGGATTGAGCTCATCTTGTGCTGGTTGTGCAAGCAAACAATAATAAAATATATTAAAAATTGAGAAAATTAAAAATAAAATTCGAATTTTGGGTCGAAGTTAGCACCGCGATATTCAGATATATTTTTTGGATATTTGTGCTGGATGGTGCCTGACATGTGCTGGTTGTGCTAATAAACAGCAGTAAAAAATTAAAAATTTTGATAGAAATACAAATCATTTTCGAAATTATTTTTTTTTCACATTTGTGCTGGTTTGTACTAGAGATGGACACGTGCCTGTTTTTAATAGCACGGACACGCACGGGCACGTCGATACGTGACACGCACGAGCCCGACGATTAAATTTACAGGCACGCACGAGAAGCACGATAAAGCACGGGATTTTAAAAGACACGATGAAACACGCAAAAACACGAAAAAGGCATGGAAAAGCATGAAAAGCAAGCGAAACGTGAAAAATATTGCCGGAACTGTTTAGATTTTTGGAACCAGAATCGTTATTAAAAATGCGTTGAACTGGAATCGGAACATATATATTTTTTTCAGGTTGGAATCGGTACTGCTTTTTTAAAAATATCGGAACCAGAACCGGAACAGATATTATAGTCCCTGTTAGGGAACGCAAAGAAGCGGATTCGGAACCGTTATTAAAAATATATGGAACCGGAATCGAAACCTATTTAATTTGTTGGTTGAAACCGGAATCGAAACCACAATTTTGAAAATCTTGGAACCCGAACCGATATTTCAAAGAGTTTTAGTTCCTGTAATAAATAATTCAAAAATTATGTTTACTACTGTTTTATTCTCTTAAATCAATAAGTAAAACTAAAACAATAGATTTTTAAGAAAAGGTTAAAATACCATGAAATTTGTATATTCTGAAGCTGGAAGTAAGGGTGTCCATCTCTAGTACAAACTTAATTGCTGGATTACTGGATATGTTAATATATTTTCTTCATGTGATTAATGAAATTTAACTATTTTAAAATATTATTAATCCTAAATCTATGCATAATTTTTTTTGTAGATATTCTGATCATGTTTTAGAGTTTATAAGTAGTACTAAAAATATGTTGTTTTGATTTGTTCCTTTTGTATTTACTTCAGAAGTATACTTTGTAAGAAAGCTAAGTTATTATCAAGCATTGCTTTAAGATTTTAAATAATTTTATTCCATGCATTTGAAATTCTTGCTTGCTTCAAATACTTCAAATGCTTCACAATATTTATATTATTCTCTGTGCGCTTTGCAAAAATTCTTTTTATGCTCATTCGGAGTCCCTCATCACTTTGTTCTCGAAGAAGAATATTTTTCTTAAAATATGTTATTTTTTAAAATTGTGTTTTTAAATTTTGTCGATCATTCTTGTTGTAAATTTTTAGAGTTGAATTTCCTTTATATTTATTTAATTAAATAAATATATTTTAGAGTTGAGGTATTTATTTATTACAGAACACTTTTTACTTTTAGAAAAAACACTTTTATTATGTTAACACTATTATTATGTTAGCACTACCTCCACTTGAGGTTGGTTAAACTACTATATCTTAAATTGCAACGAAAAGTATTAACAATACCTTCGTTGCAAGCTTTTCTTAAATTCTATTTTCACAATGTTCTAGTGAATTTTCACTTTCACTCAATTTTGGTGTACGTGACTTTTGAAGAAAGTCCGACTTGCGGTTTTTGGCTGACACCAATTGCGAAATAGTATAATTGTTGGAGAACGCTGCTTTGTTTATTTTCACATAGCTTATTTTAACATATTGCAAGCCTCTGTTAACTGTGTAAGCTAACTTGAAAGAGGTGTGGCCTAAACAAAGCTTTAGCGCATTGCCAAAGTATTATCATTGTTGCCAGCGTGAATCGTTGGAGCAATGCAATGAACATGTTGCTCAACATATGTACAGCAACATCCAAAATTGTGTGAATAGTGAATATTAATAAGGAAAAGAAAAATGTTGTGAAGTAATTCACAGCATTCCTCCCCCCTTATGGAAAAAAAATTATTATTAATATTTGGATTTGGATTTGATAATTTTTTACTATATGTCTTAAAAATATTTTTGAATATATAATAATGATGTGTTCTTAGAATTAATATTAATAATAATAATGATAAGTAGCCGCGGTATCTCAGTGGTTAGTGCGTTGGACTGCGAGCCGAAAGGTCCTCGGTTCAAGCCTGGACTGGGGCTAACAACATCTTTTCAGAGAAACATTTTTCTATACCGCGCGACCTCTCGTCAGTAGATGGCAAAACTACGAGAGTAAAACCATTGCCTATGAAAAGCTCTCACCCGCCGTTCGGATTCGGCAATAAACTGTAGGTCCCACCACTTTGAGTACAAATATAACACGCACAGCTCAAAATGGTGAGAGAGCTCGGCCGAAGTTCTATACAGGACTGTAGCGCCAAACTATTGTTATTATTAATAATAATGATAAAATTTTATTTTAACAATGACATTTTTTTAATATTTGACTTTGTTTCAATAATAGAAATAATAATATTTTTTTAGATTTTCTTCATTTTTTTTTTATATTCTACTCGTGTAAAATTTGTTAATACTTATAATGATAATATAACCGATTTAATACTTTCAATTTATTGTAAAGGAATATATATGTATATGGATAAACTTATGCAAATTATTTTATTTATATGTGCTTTGTTTGTTGAGTCTTTGTGTGTTTGTTGGTATTTTAAAATGAATATATTGATTTTATATTTGGGTTAGAGAGGTGTAAATAATTACATGAGTGACTTTTGTATGCCCTACTGCTGGACCAGATATCTCCTCTTGCTCTTCTGTGAGATGGGTCGGATTTGCCTTGTTCATCTTCATTGTTTCGTTGTATGTAGTGTGTTGGATCTGTTTTGCTGCGATGGTTCTTGTGGAATTTGCTAATGGTGTTATCTCCAGTAGTCGTCGTCATGTTGATACGCTGGATTCTTAGTCGTTCAGGAGAGCTTTGGTCCCGTTGATTTGGTTGAATTCGTTCGAGATGAGTGTTCTTTTCTGCGATCTTGTCAAACATTTTGAAAACATCTTGGTGCTCATGTCGCTTTATGTAGCTTATAGATTTCTGAATCAGAAAACCGCTCGGCATTTGCTTCACTACTTTTTTGTGGAACATCTTGGTGCTCATGTCGCTTTATTTAGAATATTATAGATATCTGAATTGTTGATATCAGAAAATCGATATTGCATCGCTTCTTCTCTATGTGCGATGGAAGACATAATAATTTGACTTTTTATATACATTTTCAAGATAAATGTTGAATATTGTTTTCTGCATCTTGTATCTGGCAGTTGTAGTTTTATGATTAAAATTCAATCAGTGCAATCTACTTGTGCTTGGTATACCAAGAAGTAACCGGCCTCAGCAGTCCAGAGGTAACGCGATGGACTTGCATTCTGAAGGTCTCGGGTTCGAATCCCGGCCTGGGCATGGGCGCTCGTGGTGATATTAACCACAAAATTATAGGGAATAGATTTCACAGTACAATGGATATAGTCTAGTTGTGGATCTTAGTAGATAATCAAAAAAAAACAAAAATAAAAAAAAATAACAACAAGTTTGCTCCTTTTCTTCTTCTACGTCTTCAAATATGCTGCCAGTCTGCTTTATTTCTTCGTTTTTCTTTTCTTTATTTGAATCTGTTGGACCTCTGCTTCACTTCTTCTTCTTGTTGATAACACCCAGAGCTCCTTCAACATGTCCCCATTAAAGTTCAAAGACCCGAACGATCATCTATGCGTCTCCCGCGTATCCAGTATCCAGCGATGTAGAGTGTTGGTCATTCTAAATAACATTTTTTTTTTTTGCACTCGGATATTATTTAAATGAATCTTTTACAAACAATAATTTTAATTTTGTTTTTAAACTCTTCCAAATGTGTGGTACTAACTTATATAAACTTAATATAATTTTCGTAAATTATATAATGGTTTATGTACATTCGTCACAAGAAAATGATTGATCTTAAGATATTTAAATTACTTGAATTAAAGTTTGGTACATTATTTGAACTATTACTATTTAGTGTGGTATTAGTTTATCTAAACTTAGTGTCATGTAATGTATAGTTGTTTATGTATGCGATAACATTGAAATTAAATGTTGTTTGAAAGTGTTTAACTTATTTGAAACACAGTTATTTAGTGTAGCACTAGCTTTAGTGTAACTTTAGTGTATTATGTCCTTAGAACAATGGCTAAGATCGTCGTCTTATATGCGGAGTGACTCAATGCGGCGGACTCAATCCCCCTTCAATGCGCAAAATTTAAAACAAAAATATTTCATATAATTTTTTTTTTTTTTTAAATATATATGTATATAGAATATATTGTACATTAAATATATTGTATATACATATATTTATTATTTTAAATCTTCTCAAAAATTGTTGAATTAATTATACATGTATATATATATTTTTTTTTAATCTGATTAAATTAAGTTTTTTAAAAATTTATTTAATTTCGAATACAAATTTGTATTTCTCTTTTTTAAAAATAAAATGTTAGATAAAACTTAAAATTTTTTTTTTTTTAATATTAATACTCCTTATTTTTTTTTTCATATATATATATTTTTTTTCCGTTTTTTTTTTTTAATTAATAGTATTTTTTTTAATACCCCTTATTTTTTTTCAATTAATAGTTAATACCGTTATTTATATATTTTTTTCTTTTATTTTTTTTCTATATATATATATATATATATATATATATATATATATATATATATATATATTTTTTTTTTTTTTTTATATAAAATTTTCATACCTCCCCTTTTTTTTTTTTGTAAATGTTAGTTCCCATTTTCATTTTTCATATATTTTTTCTATCTTTTTTTTTTTTTTAATTCAATAGTTAATATCAGGGGTAGAAACCGGAACTATAAAATGAACGTTTGTCAATCGTTCCGATATTGTTTCGTTCCGGAACGAACGATAAGCAAAAATTCCGAGCGCAAACGTTTCAGTCGGAACTTTTGCTCAAAATGTCCGGCTCAAAAGTTCCGGCTCAAAAGTTCCGCTTGGAACTTTTGCATACAAAAAATGTTCGAATCGTTCCTATCGCCATAGGCATGCATACTGGTGCGTAAGTGGACATTTTTTGAATGAATCTGTTCCTGTGGGCCTAGATACGCATACTGGTGTGTCATTGGTACTTTTTCGGGTGAATAACTTCCAATTGCGTCATTGGAAGTTTTTCGGGTGAATCGCTTCCTGTGGGCCTAGATACGCATCCAGGTGCGTCATTGGAACTTTTTCGGGTGAATCGCTTCCTGTGGGCCTAGATACGGAATCTGATGCGTCATTGGAACTTTTTTGGGTGAATCTCTTCCTGTGGGCCTAGATACACAACCACGTGCGTCATTGGAACATTTTTGGCTTTATCTCTTCCTGTGGGCCAAGATACGCAATCAGGTGCGTCATTAGAGCTATTTTGGGTGAATCTCTTCCTGTGGGCCTAAATACGGAACCTGGTGCGTCATTGGAACTTTTTTGGGTGAATCTCTTCCTGTGGGCCTAGATACGCATCCAGGTGCGTCATTGGAAGTATTTCGGGTGAATCGCTTCCTGCGGGCCTAGATACGCATCCAGGTGAGTCTTTGGAACTTTTTTGGGTGAATCGCTTCTTGTGGGCCTAGATACGCAACCAGATACGTCATTGGAACTTTTTTGGGTTTATCTCTTCCTATGGACCTAGATTCACGATTCACCCAAAAAAGTTCCAAAGACGCACCTGGATGCGTATCTAGGCCCACAGGAAGAGATTCACCCAAAAAAGTTCCAATGACGCATCTGGTTGCACAGGAAGCGATTCAACCAAAAAAGTTCCAAAGACTCACCTGGATGCGTATCAAGGCCCGCAGGAAGCGATACACCCGAAAAACTTCCAATGACGCACCTGGTTGCGTATCTAGGCCCACAGGAAGCGATTCACCCGAAATACTTCCAATGACGCACCTGGATGCGTATCTATGCCCACAGGAAGAGATTTACCCAAAAAAGTTCAAATGATGCACCTCGTTGCGTATCTAGGCCCACAGGAAGCGATTCACCCAAAAAAGTTCCAAAGACTCACCTGGATGCGTATCTAGGCCCGCAGGAAGCGATACACCCGAAAAACTTCCAATGACGCACATGGTTGCGTATCTAGGCCCACAGGAAGCGATTCACCCAAAAAAAGTTCCAAAGACTCACCTGGATGCGTATCTAGGCCCGCAGGAAGCGATTCACCCGAAATACTTCCAATAACGCACCTGGATGCGTATCTAGGCCCACAGGAAGCGTTTCACCCAAAAAAAGTTCCAATGACGCACCTGGATGCGTATCTTTTTTTTTTTTTTTTATTAATGTGGGATAAAAAATAGAGCCACAGCACTCAGACAGGGTTATATCCATTGTGCTGTGACCCAGTTCCCTGGTTTTTAATGATACTTCTTAGATTCATTATTGAATCTAAGAAGGCTATTGTGTGATAGAGAGTGAAGCTCATCCTCTCTCATCACGTCTGTGCCAAAGATCTGCCTTCTAATTCTAGAAAATGCTGGACAGTCACAGAGATAGTGCTCTGTGGTGCCAGTTTCTTCGTAGCAGGCAGAACATAAGGCGCTTTCGGCCAGGCCGATTGCGTTCATGTGTTTTTCACATGCGTTGTGTCCCGTGCGTTGTGTCAACCAGCATACACCAGAGCAGGGGGGAGAGAACGCCTCCTTGAGGACAACCTCTATTCACCCCTTCCATAATATACTGACCGCACTCCGCCTCCGAAGTGATGGTCCTAAACATTAGCATTGACCTTAGCCATTTGACCAATGTTTCATCTATTCCATGCCTTCTAGCTGCGTCACACATTCCATCAAAAGTCGCATTATCAAAAGCACCCTCGATGTCAACAAATATGCCCATCACGTACATCTTCCTCTGAAAAGCATGCTCGATCCGGCCAACCAGATGTTGCAATGCTGTTTAACAGGATTTTCCACGTTGGTAGGCATGTTGTCTTGATGATAGTGGGTACCTTGACAGCGATGTTTTTCTGATGTGCAGCTCAACTAGTCTTTCTAGACACTTTAGTATGAAGGACATCATACTAATGGGTCTGAAGCTCTTGGCTATGGAATAGTCTTCTCTTCCAACTTTAGGAATGAAGGCTACTTTAACTAAACGCCAGGATGTCGGAATGTATGCCCATGCGAGACTTGCTCTAAAGATATTCTTTAGGCATGGTAGCAATTGGGTTATACCTTCCTGTAGCATGACTGGGTAGATGCCATCCGGTCCAGGTGACTTGAAGCCATGGATGCGTATCTAGGCCCACAGGAAGCTATTCACCCGAAAAACTTCCAATGACGCACCTAGATGTGAATCCATACCCATTGGAACTTTTAAACGGAACGAATCAATCGTTCTTCATCGGAACGTTCTTTGTCGGAACGATTCAAACGTTTTTTGTATGCAAAAGTTCCGTGCGGAACTTTTGAGCAAAAATTACGATTGAAACGTTTGCGCACGGAACTTTTGCTTCTCGTTCGTTCCGTTCCCAACCCCTGGTTAATATTATCATCTACCTTTTTTTTCTATTTTGTTTTTCTATATGTATATTGTTATAGTCATTTCCTTCCCATACGAATAAAATGGATTATTAAATGTTCACTCACCTATACTCATCCTACCAACGGACCATTTGGTAATTCCGACGCTGGCCTTGTTTCTTCTTTACTTGAAGTTGGTTCTGCTTCCTCTGTAAGCTCCCGTGTCAGGTCCACCCTTAACTCGCCCAGATTTATTGAGTCTGCTGTTAGTGCCCTGGATAATTTCCGCTTATATCGTATGTATATGGTATATACAATCAACGCGAGAGTGATTACCGCGACCAATGTAACGCCGATGTATATGCTGACGTAATTTAAATATGCTTTTTGGCTTATTGAAAAAGTTTCTTCCTTAAAATAATAATTGTCCTGTTTCGACCATGGTTCTCGCTTCATAAGAGCTTCCACATTTAGAGTTTCATCTAACAATGCATCTAATGTGTTTGACTTGCTACCAAACATTATAATTTTTATTGTTGGATTCCGAACTCCAATTTTGAAAGAATTCAGAACTGAATCCAACAACTCTAATCTGAACACGTCATCAATACCTATGTTTTTTCTGTACTTTTTACTGGCGATCTCCAATGCCATGAATTGTAATCCATATAACCGTCTGGCAAATGCCCTCAACTTTTCTCCAATATTTTGATATGTTTGTCTAATCTTTCGTAGTACTGAATTTTTTAGCAAATCGTATAAATCTTCTATGTTTTCGAAATTTCTTGACCTTACTAAGTCATAAGCATCCCCATTCAATCGTAACCTAATGCATTTAATAAATACAATATTCTCTGAATCTTGAATTCCAAGCTTCGCAACTTTACAACCTTCAATAAATCCGTAAATTACTAATTTTAATAATGGTGAATCCATTCCAGAAAAGCAGGGAACCAAATAACGTACGAGTTTCAAAATATTTTCCGTACCCATTTTGATTGTCGACAGTGTAATTTACTATTTCTTAATTTGTTTCGTGGTATATTTGTCCTTTGTTTACCTTTACTTATGACATTTTTTTTATATAAATTTTTACATTTTGAAAAATAATTAATGTTTCATATTTTGATTTTAAATATTTTATATTGTATTTTTGATTTAATAATTTATAAATTATTTTGTAAATTATAATTTCATAAATTATTATATACTGATTTTTTGATCGCATTTTAATTTCCATTTAATTATACCCTACACTAAGAGTGAAAGGGTATATTCAGTTTGGTACGCCGTTTGTAACACCCAGAAAGAAGCATCTCCGGTATGGAAAAGTATATATATTCTTGATCAGCATGACCTCCTGAGTCGATTTAGCTATGTCCGTCTGTCTGTCCGTCTGTCCGTATGTCTGTCTGTCTGTTGAAATGCCTACTACTTTTAAAATTGAAGAGCTAGATAAATGAAACCTATAACTTAGATTACTAATATACTACGCTGTATGTACGAAAAAATTGGCGAGATCGGTCCATTGTGACCTATGATCCGACCACTTATGTTCAAATACCTCATATAAAATGTACATATAAAGATCAATTTTTATGTATACGTGCTTAGTTAAACTTTTTTAGTCAAATATATATTGACATCATGCTCAAATACATGATAATAATGTTTTGCGGCGAAAAGACTTGTGGTTCACAAAAAAAAAAAATCGAAATTCGGTACACCTACCCATTTGTAAATATGGGTATCAAATGAATGGAAATTCTTCAGCGATTGAATGTTTGTAGTTATTTTCAGGATTCGTATACCCTGTTGACCTATATATCACTTTGAATGGTAACAACACATATGTGTAGGGTATTTATAGTCGGCTTAGACCGACTATAATTTTGATAATCCTAACTATCATAATTACACCTACTTTAAAATTTCCCATGTGATCTAACCTTCCCAACTGGTTTGATATACAAATTTATTATTTTTTATCACCAGCATTCAGTGCTCCGAAAAACTGATACGTTTTGAATATAAATATTTGTAGCATCAGCGCATTGATGGGGGACGGACGTGTCGCGTCGTCCTCTTATTAAAACTCGTATTTTATTGTCCGTTGAGTCTGTTTTGGTCTTTGTCGTGTCGTGCAAAGTTATGACCTAAGTGTCGTCCAGATCTAAGTGTCGTCCAGCGTCCTAAATAAATAACTAGAATTAAATAAAATAAAACATGCAATAAAAACAATAGAAATAATAACCAACAAAATCAACAATAGCGCGCATAATAATTAAACATAACAAAAACAACAACAACACAAAACCAGTTTAACTGCATTGCCAGCCCCCAGCACTTCTGCCGCCGTCGTTATTTGCAATTGCCAACGCAACGGGCTTTTCTATGCCCTCTGCTACATTGCACATTTGTTTTTGCGTTTCCACGCTAACTGCGTAGGTGAGACTGCAAGAGTGTGTAACGAAGACAGTGGTGAAGGCCTAACACTCACTACTGTTTAGCTTACGCTCTCGCTGTTCGTCTCAACTGCCGCCCGCTATTAGTATGCTTGTTTGTTTTGAACTCGCCCAGTAGAAAAAATGTCGCAAAACTTTCGCATAGATGTTTGCAACATTTGTGGGCTGAGGACGAATTTCCTTTCTGTATATGCGTACGTGTCCGTCAATAGGCCACAAATAATGGCACTAGGTGAGACCAAGGTTAGTGAGGATGCAGACCCACTGGATTTTCACATACCTGGTTATCACCTACTGCCATTGTTTTCTGCCCATAGGGGTCTCGCCTTCTATATTCGCAGTGACGTTGTTTACCAGTTGCAGCAACAACATAGTGTGTCAGATAGTGAATTTAACACTATTTGGGTTAAATGTAAAATTTGTTCACATATCATGCACTTGTGCTTTATTTATAGCAGCCCGAATTTAGATAGGGTATCTACCTGTAATAAGTTGGATGCCTTATCTGATTCGATCTCAAATATATTGGAGCAGTTCCCAGGCAGTGAAATTGTTGTTGCCGGCGATTTTAACGGGTCTATCAACACAGGAGGGTTGTTATGTTGAGCTGTTTGCAAGGTGCAATCAACTCACTCAATTGGTGAAGGAACCGACGTATATCCCACGCGTCGATGGGCAGAGCCAAAAAGTCCTAGACCCTTTGCTGACTTCACATCATGAAAAATATGATGTTCAAGTCCTTGTACCTCTTAATACTCCAACCACTGTACTGTTTCCGCTGAGTTTTCGTATTCTAGTTTACGCGCCTCTTCGATTAAAGCCCCGAAGAGGACTGTATGGCTTTACGAAAAAGCAAATTGAGTTGCGTTAAATGATTTTTTTCGCAACTTTAATTGGAAATTGTGTTTCGCTGATAGAGACATAAATGCCGCGGCTTTAATGGTACAAAATATTATTTTATTAGGTATACCTTCATACCTTCTAAAATGATAAGCATTAAACCCAAGGACCACTCTAGGAATCGCTGTAATGCCGTGATCTCGCGCGAAAAGTTTATTTTCGAACAAAACGCGTGTAAAAAGGTCTTACTCTACCACAGAGGTAGTAAAAATTTCTGGTCATTCGTAAAAGGGGTGAAGAATAAGAAGACATCGTCTACTCCAACTCTTATTATGAATGGCCAGACCTTCACTGACCCGGTTTATAAAGCTAATCTTTGGCAGAATTATTTGCAAATAATTCCACGCTCCCAGATAGTAATCAACCACTTCCCGTCGTCGATTTTGTTTCTTCTGCAATGCCGGATATTCATTTTCGAACTCGGGCAGTTAAAAAGGTTTTAGCAAACCTCAACATTAACAAAGCATCTGGGCCAGATGGCATATCTGCCCATGTGTTGAAGAAGTGCGCGTCAACGCTGGCTTGTCCGCTGCGTAACCTTTTCAACATCTCCTACTCGACAGGAGTTTTTCCATCTTATTGGAAGGTTGCCAATGTCCAGCCAGTTTCGAAAAAGGGCGAGGCTACGAACCCTGCCAATTATCGACCCATTGCAATATGCTCTGCACTCTCCAAGGTAATGGAGAGCGTAATAAACTTCCACCTTGTGAACTATCTTGAGCACAACGAATTGCTCAGTGACCGCCAATATGGTTTCCGTAGGACCAGATCCACAGGTGACTTGATGGCGTTCCTCTCCGAAAAGTGGAATAATTGTGTTCACCTTTTCGGGGAGAGCAAGGCTGTTGCTCTCGATATTTCCAAGGCTTTTGATCGAGTGTGGCATAAAGCCCTCGTTTCAAAACTAATTGCATTTGGTGTCGGGAAATCTTTTACTCGATGGATATCGAGTTTTCTCCAGGGTCGTTCAATACGTGTTGCGATGGATGGTGTCTTTTCAGAAGAACATTTCATCAATTCTGGAGTTCCGCAGGGTTCCGTCCTATCCCCGTCCCTATTTCTGGTATTTATCAATGATCTTCTGTCATTGACTCAGAACCCAATTCACTCCTTTGCAGATGACAGTAACATTTGCCATTCATACTCGTTCAACAAGTGTTGTGAATCAGAAACGTTTTTTTTTGTTGTATTTCAGAAAGCCTGCACATAACCAGTATGCACATAAAGTTCAAATCTAAAAGCACAATAACAGATGCATGTTTACTTAACATAACGTCTACGATGTAATTGGAACAAGTACATAATGTTTATGAGTGCATACTTTCAGGATATAAAATTAAGTCCGCTTGAAAGCAACGAAAAATGCACCGGTTGCAATTTGATCCGAGGCACACGCTAGCAAGTGTGCCGTCTGTTGAAAAGCAACAACAAAAGCATTGGTTGTAATTTAAGTCAAGACTAACGCCAGTCAAGACTAACGACATTGGAATTTTCTCAATTAATGATTTCACAATATTAGTAAATATATGATGTGGGGTTCATGAGGTTTTTAGTAGTACGTAGATTTAAGAATATGCTTGGTTGCATTTATGAGATGTGTTTTAAGAAATAAGTATAAGCAAGGGGTTCGTGAGTCGCACGATACCGAGGTGATGAGTAGAGGTTAAGTTTAGATTTTAAGCATTATGATTTTAACTGCCTTAGAGTGCAGACGTGTTTCTGTTTAAACTCAAGCTTGTAAAAATACTTAAAAATAATTAATAAAAGTATAAAGCAAGTCTAAAATATCCTTGCGTTTTTATTTAATAATAATTGTTAGGAAGGAATTGTGGACTTCGAGGGAGTATTGTCACTGACGGTTTCATTAATAAAGGCAAGTACAAAAGACCCCTGGAGCCCGCAACATTTTGGCCCAGCCGGTATTTCAAGAATCTACAAAAAGGACTGAAGGACGAATTTGAAGGAGCATTAAAAAAAAAATAAATGAAGAAACACAGAAGTGGAAAGGAAGGTATAATTAAATATTAAAGAAATTTTAGTGAGTTTGAGTGAAAGCAGTAAATAAATGGTGAAATTAAATTATAGAAAGAATGAAATTAAACAAATTTATAAATTTTAATTGAAAATTTTAATGATTATATGGCGAACTTTGAGGAATTGGAAGTAGCATATAGAAATATATTAGGTCAACTTGGCAGATTTACTGAGAAATTGTGGAATCAAATTAGTACTGAAGTTAACAATTAAGAAACTTTAGAATTAATAATAATTTTTCCTTAAAATAAGGGGGGAAGAATGTTGTGAATCAGAAACGTTTTTTTTTTGTTGTATTTCAGAAAGCCTGCACATAACCAGTATGCACATAAAGTTCAAATCTAAAAGCACAATAACAGATGCATTATAACTTAACATAACGTCTACGACGTAACTGGAACAAGTACATAATGTTTATGAGTGCATACTTTCAGGATATAAAATTAAGTCCGCTTGAAAGCAACGAAAAATGCACTGGTTGCAATTTGATTCGAAGCACACGCTAGCAAGTGTGCCGTCTGTTTAAAAGCAACAACAAAAGCATTGGTTGTAATTTAAGTCAAGACTAACGCCAGCATGTGAACCAATTAAGAATTTAGCACATTGGAATTTTCTCAATTAATGATTTCACAATATTAGTAAATATATGATGTGGGGTTCATGAGGTTTTTAGTAGTACGTAGATTTACGAATATGCTTGCTTGCATTTATGAGTTGTGTTTTAAGAAATAAGTATAAGCAAGGGATTCGTGAGTCGCACGATACCGAGGTGATGAGTAGAGGTTAAGTTTAGATTTTAAGCATTATGATTTTAACTGCCTTAGAGTGCAGACGTGTTTTCAGTTTAAACTCAAGCTTGTAAAAATACTTAAAAATAATTAATAAAAGTATAAAGCAAGTCTAAAATATCCTTGCGTTTTTATTTAATAATAATTGTTAGGAAGGAATTGTGGACTTCGAGGGAATGTTGTCACTGACGGTTTCATTAATAAAGGCAAGTACAAAAGACCCCTGGAGCCCGCTACACAAGCGTCCAAACTCTTTGGAGATTGAGAGTAAAAGACGCCCTATGAATGACACACTCAATAATGACCTTAAATCAATCTCCGAGTGGGGTGTTGCAAATAGAGTAGATTTCAATGCAAGCAAGACCCAATGTTGTCTGTTATCTCACAAAAGAATGGATTCACCCCTCCCTCCCCTCTATATGGGTATTGTGGATATTGCGCAGTCGGCTGCTCTTGACGTTCTGGGCATATCAATTCAATGTGATCTTCGTTGGATTGATCACATATTTGATGTGTCGAAAGAAGCGGCCAAGTGCCTCGGTTTTTTAAAACGGTGTAAAACATACTTCACTCCTGCTGACTTACGCACTGTCTACACTACCTATATTCGGCCTAAAATGGAATTCAATTCGCATCGCACATTTGGGCAGGGGCTTTAAAATCCTCTTTCGAGTTCCTGGACCGAGTACAGCAACGTGCGATATATTTAATAGGGGATGAAAATATTTCATCGTCTATTGGTTCTCTTGAGCACCGAAGGACCGTTGGGTGTGTAAGCCTGTTTTATAGGTATTACAACGGTAAGTGTTCGAGAGAAATATATGGCCTGATTCCACCAGGTCGTGTGTTTTCTCGATCTACTCGGGCATCAAACCAAGCCCACCCCTTCGTAGTCCACTCGGCTCTCAACAGAACCACTCATTATAGAGAGAATTCGTTTTTCAGTCGCACGACACGTTTGTGGAACAATCTCCCTACGTCCGTTTTTCCCGACATTTTCGATATTGGCAAGTTCAAAACAAACATTCACCGACACTACTCCATCTTTCCCCCCTCCCTTTAACTTATCATCCCTTCTTACGATCAACACTGTGCATTGCATGTATAGGGGGCATACCCTGAGAGTTGGTTAATTTGTAAAAAAAAAAAGAAAGAATTATTTTATTATACACTGGAGGGTCCGGAGTTCGGATTCGCAGTGTGTATTTTCTTTTATTTATTACCATATTTTTATTATATAATATTTTATTTTAAGTAATATTTCGTAGTACTTTTTTTTTGCTTTCTATATTATTTTAAATTAATATTTCTATTATACACTGGAGGGTCCGTGATTTGGAATCTCAGTGTGTATTTAACTTTATATAATTTATTTTTCATTCATTTTTTTTAAATAGTTAGAATGTGTAAATATTTTTTATTCAAAACTTTTTTTACGTCGTTCGTCCACCTCCCTTCGTTCTACGTCCTCCTTTCCACTCTCGGTCCTTGAGAGGTTGGTACCGACGTACCGGCTGCGCCAAATGTTGTAAATTTTTAGAGTTGAATTTCCTTTATATTTATTTAATTAAATAAATATATTTTAGAGTTGAGGTATTTATTTATTACAGAACACTTTTTACTTTTAGAAAAAATACTTTTATTATGTTAACACTATTATTACATGCACTACCTCCACTTGAGGTTGGTTAAACTACTATATCTTAAATGGCAACGAAAAGTATTAACAATACCTTCGTTGCAAGCTTTTCTTAAATTCTATTTTCACAATGTTCTAGTGAATTTTCACTTTCACTCAATTTTGGTGTACGTGACTTTTGAAGAAAGTCCGACTTGCAGTTTTTGGCTGACACCAATTGCGAAATAGTATAATTGTTGGAGGACGCTGCTTTGTTTATTTTCACATAGCTTATTTTAACATATTGCAAGCCTCTGTTAACTGTGTAAGCTAACTTGAAAGAGGTGTGGCCTAAACAAAGCTTTAGCGCATTGCCAAAGTATTATCATTGTTGCCAGCGTGAAGCATTGGAGCAGTGCTATAAACATGTTGCTCAACATATGTACAGCAACATCCAAAATTGTGTGAATAGTGAATATTAATAAGGAAAAGAAAAATGTTGTGAAGTAATTCACAACACTCTCTCATTTTTATGTAATGTTCACATTTGTCAGCATAAGTTTTTTGAAGTTTAATTTAAACCAGTTGGGAAGGTTTGATCACATGGGAAATTTTAAATTTGGTGTTATTATGATTTTGACACCCACAAGTTCGACATTGTGAAGGACTTCGTCTATCTGGGATCCAGCGTAACAGCAACAACGACGTCAGCCTGGAGATCAAACGGAGAATAACTCTTGCCAACAGGTGCTACTTTGGGCTCAGTAGGCAATTGAGAAGCAGAGCCCTCTCTCGCCGGACAAAAATAACGCTCTACAAGTCACTCATCATGCCCGTCCTACTTTATGGTGCAGAAACATGGACGCTGGCCACCACCGATGAGAGAGTACTGGGAGCGTTCGAGAGAAAGATTCTCCGTAAAATCTTTGGCCCTATCTGCTTTGCTAACGAGTATCGAATCAGGATGAACCACGAGCTGTATGAGTTATTCGACGACATTGACATAGTCAAGCGCATCAAGATCCAGCGGCTTCGCTGGCTAGGTCATGTCGAACGAATGGATGAAAACACTCCAGCCAAGAAGGTGCTTGAATCGAAACTCGAAGGTGGACAGCGTAGAAGAGGGCGTCCAAATCTGCGTTGGAAAGACCAAGTTGAGGACAACCTGGCAACGCTTGGTATTTCTAACTGGCGTCAGCGCGCGCAAAGCAGATCCGACTGGCGCGGCTTCATCTCAGCGGCCAAAACCGACCCACGGTTGTAAGGGCCATTTAAGTAAGAAAGTTATTATGATAGTTAGGATTATCGAAATTATAGTCGGTCTAAGCCGACTATAAATACCCTACACAGATGTGTGGTTACCATTCAAAGTGGTATATAGGTCACCAGGGTAAACAAATTCGGAAAATAACTACAAACTTTCAATCGCTGAAGAATTTCCATTCATTTGATACCCATATTTACAAATGGGTAGGTGTACCGAATTTCAATTTTTTTTTTGTGAACCACAAGTCTTTTCGTTGAAAACATTATTATCATGTATTTGAGCATGATATCAATATATATTTGACCAAAAAAGTTTACCTAAGCACGTATACATAAAAATTGATCTTTATATGTACATTTTATATGAGGTATTTGAACATAAGTGGTCGGATCATAGGTCACAATGGACCGATCTCGCACATACAGCGTAGGTATATTAGTAATATAAGTTATAAGTATCATTTATCTATCTTTTCAATTTTAAAAGTAGTAGGGATTTCAACAGACAGACAGACAGACGGACAGACAGACAGACGGACAGACGGACATCGCTAAATCGACTCAGGAGGTCATGCTGATCAAGAATATATATACTTTTACATACCGGAGATGCTTCCTTCTGGGTGTTACAAACGGCGTACCAAACTGAATATACCCTTTCACTCTTAGTGTAGGGTATAACAAACTGAATATACCCTTTCACTCTTAGTGTAGGGTATAAAAATTCAAAAATATCTCATAAAATTCTATAGAAATAGCATAGTTTTTAGTATTAAAAATGCTTTCTTAGATTTAAAATCACAATTTTAAAGTCTAAACAAAATTTGAAAATATATTATCATTTATTTTTTGAATTGAAATTTATATCTCTGAAATTTTGTGTGTTTGAATGAACACAAAAAATTCAAAACGTGTCAAAATCTTTTTCAGTGTAAAGTGATCGTTTTTAATAAAAAAAAAATGATTTATTTTTTGAAATTTTCAAAATTGTGATACTTCAAAAATAAATAGTTTTTGTTGATATAGATAATTTCGAAAGCTCAAATCTATGCCAATATAGTTGCAAAATAATTATTTCTGATTTCAATTATATAAGGAATTTAGCGAAATATATGATTCAGGTTAACATATTTTTTTAAATTGTGTTTATAATGATTAAATAATTATAAATTTTCCATGGTAAATTTGTAATATATATATATATATATATATATATATATATATATATATATATATATATATATATATATATATATATATATATATATATATATATTTATATTATGAAAGTGAAATATAAAAGAGGACTATACAATTTCAAAATTGAATTTATATTCCTATTTTTGGTAGTAAAAGATTATTTTTTTAACGAGAAAAACATTCGAAAAGCAACGAGCGAAAGCATTTATATCGAGGCAGCATTAAAAAATCAAAAATCGAGAGTTTTGGAATCTAAGCAGTATTTAAAAAGCATAGAGAGAGAGAGTTTTAGAATCAAAGCTTGATTTGATAGAGTAAAAATTTTGGAATTTAAGCATTATTTAAGAAGCAAAAATTGAGTTTTTGAATCAAATCAGCATTTAAAAAGCAAAGAGCGTTAGTTTTGGAATTGCTCGAGCAATGTAAACCCTGGGAAATGCACCTTTGAAACTGAAATGTTGTTATTTCAATGCTGAAATTATCGCAAATTATTGTACAATCGTACACCAAAAATTTGAGTAGTACGGAGACTCAAAATTATCGTAAAAAACGATAATTATCGTACACAGAAAAAATAATGGACGTAAATGCAGAAATCAAAATTAATTGTACACCATTCATTGGTCTAGCAATGACATTTTTGCTATTTTCATGTATTGAGCAAACACATTCGCTAAAAATGTTATTTGCGTCCAAAAAGATACCAAAAAATGATTTTGCTTAAATTATTTAATTGGTATGAACGACGTTTTATAATTCTTTTTTAGTTTATTAAAAAAGAATATTATAAATTCTTGTGAAAGTATATAAAAATATACTTTTCAGAAGAGGACGCATAATTAAATATGAACCTATTGCCATCATCATCATTTACAACGACACCAATACAGTATGATCAAACTCTATAAGCGTTTCTTTTGACATGAACCAAATGTGAACTAAATTCTAATTCTTAGCGAATTCCACCAATTTCACGAAGTCCACTAAATTCACCAGCGCTCTATGCGAGTACACGCACACACCACGCACTGCAATAGCAACCATGCACTGCTATAGCGATAACGCACTGCTATAGCGATAACGCACTGCTATAGCGATAACGCACTGCTGTAACATCAACGCGGTAAGCGAATACACACAGCAGGTGCTAGTAAATGCGATTGCTAATATGATTAATGTGTACGCTAATACAATTAATAATTTAGTCGGCGTTTGAGGAATAGTTTGATTGTGTTGATGTACCTTTTTGGCTATATTTATGAGTTTTTTTTTGTGTACTCATGACAACAAAGTGTGACAACATTTCTCACTTTAAAAGATATTATATATAAGTATAATTATCGTACTTATATTTAATATCTTTTAAAGTGTGAAATGTTGTCACACTTTGTTGTCATGAGTACACAGAAAAAAATTCATAAAAATTCGTATGCCTGGCAAAAAAGTGTTACAGCATTTCACACTTTAAAAGATATTATATATAAGTACAATACTACTAAACATTTAATTTAGTATCTAAATTCTATTTTGTCCTCCATTAAAGTCAAAATCCTCCATTTCGTATTATTTGCAATAGTTTCGGATACTATTCCGTATTCTCATAGAGCCATCATTAATGGACCATCATTAATAGACCTTATTCTAACAATATAATTATTGGCTAAGTAAATAATTGCGATCGATGCATTCGGAATCAATTCCAGTTTGGTAGATCTAGAGCCCGACAAATTAGTTTTTGCATTACTCTGTTTTAAGGTCCCTTAAAAACAAAGATCATTAAAATATTTTTTATTTTTAAATTATATACAACTGAGGTATCGGAACAAGAAAATTCACCCGTAGGTTAAGGAAAATTCTCCCGTAAATCTTATATGTGCAAATCCAGAAAATAGTAATATCCCAGCAGGGAAATGGGCAATGCATTACTTTTGTAATTTATGAATTCTTTAATGAAATTGTAACCTAAGTAAATATTGCCTAATATGTAAATTGAGTAATGTATCATCAAAATTTTGAATAAATGCATTACCAAGTAATCTATCTAGGTAATGCATCGACTGTAAACTTTATAAATACATTACTTAGTAATCTATCCGAGTAAGGTACCACGTATAGTGACAAAAAAATAGATTATCTAGTAATGGAACCGAGTAAGGTAACAAGATTAATATTTCTAAAATACACCTAGAAAAAATTCCCTCAAATCTCATTAAAATTCGTCAATAGGGCAATTATTGATTTATAGTATACAAAAAATAAATATTTTCATATAAAGTCAATGGCAATGCTGTGGTATTTTCTAGTATTTAATGATATTTTCCGATTAAAATAATAATTTATCCTATTGACTATTTTTAATATTAAAAAACTATTATTTTTATAGTATTTTTTCTGAGTGTACATTACCAAATAATGTATTTTAGCAATGTATAAAGTTATGCAGATGTTCAATGAAAAAAATATAGTTAGAGGTTTATCCATTTACAAAGAACCGTTGTATATACTTCGCATTTATTGTAATTTAATTTGACTTAATTTGCTTTGATTCGTTTGTGGCGAGTGGTTGTCTTTAAAGGACGAAACGAAATAAAAAAAAATATTTAACCAAATACAATTATTTTCAGTTGGATATTATTTAATAAATTTTAAAAGGGCTGTCTTTTAAATGATCTGTCGTCGGATTCTCAAAACTGATTCCGACAAAATGCTGCCGTCAAACTAAAGTTACCTTTTTACATTTTTTAAACATATTATAGAAAAAATTACAATTGATCCAAGATGTATACGATTATTTTGCAGTCAATACTAAATTGATAACATTTTAATCGAATAAGTCATCGATTATTTGTAGTCAATGCTATAATTCATAACATTTTAATGAAAGATTTCATGGATTACGATGAATAACACCAACTTTTTAGATTACTCTCATTACTTTCCTATGACATTGCCGGTTTCGACTACTAAATAGATTACTATTGATTACCTTTCCCTGCTTTCCCGATACATACGTTTACGTGCTTCCATAATAATGAAAGCCTTCAAAGAAAGAGGTTGGTAACGCTTTATTGGTTGAACTCGCACACACCCTTAATAATTATTAAAATGTGTTAATTATTTGCCAATAAGAAATTAAAAAAAAACATTCCAGTTGACATGTAATTTAATTTGACAATTTTGTATTATTTTTCAAAGCACTATACGTACGCACAATTTTAGATTAATAAATACAATAAATAAATTTATTTAAATTGTTTATTAAATGCCATTATATACATAATTAGTATTATTAAGTACTTTCTTTTTAGTACTTCGCTACTAAACAAAAATGCGCAACATCAACACTGTTGACGCTGCGCTGCTTCAAAATACGAAATTTGAGTTTCACGGAATTTTCCGGATGTGTGTCGCTGACAAATAACAGCTTCTAGTCCCACGATCCCATAATTCCCGAAAATGTTTACCACAAAGTTGTCCAATTCATTGTAATTGTTCACATATTTGTGAAAACGCAGATTTTAATAAAATATACTCTTATAATTTTCCAATAGCAATGATATATTTTCATTAAAATGTCAATATCAACAAAAATTACGGAAAATGCGGGATTTTACGTCTTTAATATTGTAACCCTTATTTTTCTGACAAATTACAAAAACAAATGAATGCCTAAAAATGAATGCATTCATTGTTTTTTGAATTCTTTTTTGCCAAAAAAGAATTCAGACTGAAATGAATGCATTCTTTGATGAATGCATTCATTTTGAAGGCCATGTGATTGGGAATTCAAGCGTTTGAATTCCCATTCTTTTGACAAAAATGAATGCATTCATTTTGAATTCCCATTCTTTTCAATTTTTTAGATGAATGCATTCCCAAAAGAATAGATTCTTTAACAACTCTGATTGGTTCGAAATTCTAATGAATATGGTTATTTTAAAAATATTTAGTGAATAAAGGAATTATTTTTTATGATATAAAATTTTAATATATTTCAGTTTAATGTCATAAAATTAAGTATATAACGAAAAAATCATGTTGAAGAAATTGTGGTTTTTTGAACATATATGTCTCAGCAGAATGATTGCGACCAAGGTACAACGTCTAAGCCGTTCCTCACACGTTCGATAACACTGTATGGCACTAAAATTTGAACTCTAATTTTTTTTTTTTGATTTACAGGTTCTCTGTGGTCAGTGAAACAAAAATGTCTGCGTTAGACGCTATTAGGTCCTAAAGGGTTCAAAGGATATCCAATACATTTCGTCATTTTGTAGCGAAATGATTCAAAGTACGTTTTTGATGTCTAAGGAGCGATTATAGGTAACTTCATAAGGATTATTTCCACTGAACACTTTAAGTTTCTATCTTAATGATTTACTACTATTTTTAATGGTTTTCTTTTAACAATTTCGTTAAGGAGTTTTAACCAGTAGAAGAAGTCAGAAAACTATAATAATGTGTTTGGGGAAAATATTCGTCATTAAAATTGAGCTAGAGTCTCTGAACAACTAAATTCTCCAACACGTACTATTTCTGAAATATAAGCCTACTAAAATCGAATAATAGGTCTTACTTCAATTTTGACTAAAGTCGTAGAAATATATTATTACAACTATTTGAGTGCAGTGAAAATTGCATCAATTTTTAGTTAAAATTGTGACGCTAATTCCGAAAATGGCATCGGTTTTTTTATTATTAGCACTAGTTTTGAGACATAGCCCTTTTTATTTTTTCATAGTTTTGCTCATATAACTTTTTCAATATTCTAACCAATGACAAAAAAGAAAATATGTTTTCTGCATTAGATACACAGAACCTTGTTGTATACTACAAAAATTCTATTTTACATATGAAAAATTCTATTTGCGAGATATGGACCAAAGAAAATTAAAGTTGATAAGAAATTATTAATTTTTATTATAAAAAAAATTATTACTTGGTTAAAATAAATGTCAAAAATTACGGTAATGCTTTTTAGTGTAGCTTCATGTGCATTACTGCCTTTGTTTAAAAAATTAATCATACTTTATTCAAATAAGCCAAAATTTTCAAATACTTCAATTAAGCATTTAAAAATGTTTGATTTTTCCTAAGAAAACGCCACAATTTATTTGTTATATATAATGTTTTAAGGAAGAGACATGGGGCTACAAAAACAAGGCATAACAATAATTTTTTGTATTTTTTTTTACCTAGTAATAATTTTTTTTATTAAAAAAATTTATAATTATTTGTAAATTTTGAGTTTTCTATTGCCTATATCTCACAAACTAAGTTTTTTTCACGTTAAATAAAATTTTGTATTTTAGCGCAAGGTTCTCCGTGTCTAATGCAGAAAAGATATTTTCATTCTTGTCATTGGTTAGAATATTAAAAAAGTTACAAGAGCAAAACAATGAGAAATGGGCTATTTCTCAAAAACTAGAGCTAATAATAAAAAACCGATGCCATTATCGGAATCAGCGTCACAAGTTTAACTAAAAATTGATACAATTTTCACTGCACTCAAATAATTGTAATAATATATTTCTACGACTTTATTCAAAATTGAAGTAAGAACTATTATTCGTTATTAGTAGGCTTATATTTCAGAAATAGTACGTGTTGGAGAATTTAGTTGTTTAGAGACTCTAGCTCAATTTTAATGACGAATATTTTCTTCAAAAGTTTTCCTACTTCTTCTACTGGCTATAACTCCTTAACGAAATTGTTAAAAGAAAACCATTAAAAATAGTGGTAAATCGTTAAGATACAAACTTAAAGAGAAATCATCCCTAGAAAGTTCCCTATAATCGCTCCTTAGACACCAAAAACGAAGTATGAACCAATTCGCTACAAAATGACGAACTATATTTGTTATCCTTTGAACCCTTTAGGACGCCATAGCGCCTTACCCAGCCGTGTAGGGGTATAAGTATATACTACACTTCCTATCGGTAGACCACATAGAAGCTCAATATAAAATCAAATCGGAGTTCAATTAAAAAAGTTGTCATTTTGCCGCACTGTGTAATAGGTGCGAAATTGTATTTTTTTGAATTTGTGTTCCTGCACTCTCAGAAATATATTGTCATTTCCGACAATATTGTAACAATCTTGATGTTAGATCTCATGATCAGTTTGTCATATTATAGTCGGCTTGACATTATGATTGATAATATTGAAAATATCATGAGATTGTTGTTGAGAGATTGTCAATGAATAAAAATGAAATGTCACTCAAATGTTTTTAAAATTTTTAATTGCAATAAATTTAATATAATGGAGTTTGTCACAAAAAAGATCATGTTCTGCGAGCACATGTGTCGTCAAGATATTAACGACACTGGGACAGCTGCATGAAGGACTGCTTGCTGGCATACATCATCTATCTGCCCGTACACAGGCAGATATATTTATTAATTTTGCTTATAAATCGCCATCCAATTGGGTCCGAAGACATTGCCCTTGACGAGCATTGTAGTTGATGACTCCCGTATCTGAACAAAATTAATAAAGCTATAATAATTACTAAATTATAAAATTATTAAATATAACTTACAATTGGCTTGATTTTAAAAATAAATAACAAAAATAAATTGACATGTATCTCGCTGCCAGAAGATAGAGGTGCCACATAATTACTGTATAATGAAATGACAATCTCATATTGTTAAAAAGCAACAATATATTTCAAATATTAGGGGTACATTCATGTGACATACCTTTCCATTATCAGTTCATAAAAAATTAGTAGTTTCTTAAAAGTCAGAAAACATGATTCAATTTTGTTTTGTCAATAAAAATTGTTTGATTTATAATATTGAAACATTATTTTTAAATAAATTCATGGCATAAATTTACGATGTACCGTCGGTAGCTCGATTGGTAAATGTGTTGAACTACGAGCGAAAAGTTGCTGGTACGTTAGACTACGAGCGAAAAGGTCGCAGGTTCGATGCCAGCAACTGTCAAAATCTATTCATAATAAAACATTTTTTATACGACGCTACTTTTCGGCAATCAATGGCAAACCTACGAGAGTAAAGGTTGCCTATGCAAAGCTCTCACAGCAGCTAGACATTAAACTGTAGGTCCCACCACTTTGTGTACAAATATAACACGTATAGCTCAAATGGTGAGAGAGCTATGTTCTTCAGAACTGCAACGCCAAACTATATACATAAATTATTTATTATTAAAATAAAGTTGTTTGTTTTTATTCGACCTTAAAATAGAGTAATGCAAAAACTAATTTGTCGGGCTCTAGGTCTACCAAATGCAATATGTATTTTGCATTGATTCAAAAAACAACAACAGTAATTGATTAAAAACCAAAAACTTGTTGACCGACCGTACAGTTGTTTCGAAAGCAGCCAAGCTTTCTCAAAAAAAAAATTAATTTCACGCACTCAAAATTAATTTTATGTTCAAACAAAATGTTTGTTATTCATTTTAAAATATTTTAAGGGAACTAAATTCTATGAAATAATGAATATTAAGAAAATGTCAAACGGACGACCTAGTAGAGAGTAGCTCTACTTTTGCGTTGCTGATGCGTTTACGATATTGTGAAAGTTTACGATAAAACGAATGAGACCTACTTTCGGTTTGGATAAATGGTTTCTATTTATTCTACATTTTCTGTCAACGCAAGCACGACCTAACGCAACGTCGCACAGTATGCCCAAACGCTCTTAAATCGGATAAAATTCAATATTTTTGGAACTACTCAACCGATATTAAGTGTTGTACAGAGAGAACTTGAGAGAACTTAAGTTTAAAAACTGAATTTTGCATCTTTAATGATTATGGAGATAAAAATCAGTGAAGTTGAGATTTTTTTCATGAACAAAAATTTCAAAAATTTTAAAAAATCCAAAAGTTCTCCGATTTTTAATATATTTTTTTTTTTATGAAAAGCTTACATTGAGATCTAAAGAAAATGTACTTACTTGAGAAAATATCTTGTTTAGTTTTACAGATATTGATTTGAAAATGATTTTTTTTTATTTTTGAAGACTTTACTTTACATATTTATACATAGATTGTACATTTTATCATGAAAACAAAATATTTTAATGCAACTTTTAAAAACAATTAACACATAAATCATAAACTGAAACCCGTTTTTAAATATCACAACTTTTAAAAACAACACATAAATCATAAACTGAAAACCATTTTTAAATATCACAATATGGTTTAGTAAATATAAAATATTAAAATCGAAAATATTTTTTGTTTTCCATTTTTATAGTTTTTTTTTTTGGAAAATTGGACTCATACGCAAATTTCTGTAATATTTTTTTTATACAGTAACATGTACTTTTGTTATATTTTTCTTATACATAACATTACTGAGAATCTTTTAAAAGATAAAAATTATTCAACATTTATTTAATCTGGCAACATTGGTCAAAGTTAAGGTTTTTTAATTTTTTTTACTTTGATCCCATGCAGAGTAGTTTTCAAAGTCAAAGCAGTTTTAAAGATGTGTTATTTCTACGTATTTTAGACCGTTTCTTATTTTTTATCCGGCGATGTATATGTGCAGGACAGCATTTTTTACAAAAATACTAATTCTTAAAAAGACTTAGATTAAAACCGTTATATCTCACTTTATAATATATATTACTAACATTTTTTAATAAAGCATAATTACATAAAATTAGTATATATTTGGTAAAAGTTTCATGATGGTAAAGTTTTTAAAGTTTTTTTGCCATAGGTATTATTATTGTATATCTTTTTCTTATTTTTTCTTATTTGAAAATTATGGAAAAAAAGAAATTTTATACATAAACCGAAATCAAAACCGCAACCGTAACTTGGAACTGGTATACCGAAACCGTTTCGTAATAAAAACCGAAACCGTAACCGAAACTGAAACCGAAACGCGGAAAAAACCGAAATCGAAACCGTTATTCGTTTAGGTTTCAATCCTTGCTTCAAATTGAGGTTGTGATAGAGAAGCGAAAATAACTAAAATGGAAATTTTAGAGAAAGAAAAACTAATTATATTAAATTTAATGCATATTGTATAGACTGCAAATGTTTATACAATCAAATTTTACATATTTGCTTGTCAATTCTCTAATATTAATATATTTCCTAACCTCAATTTTTAGAGTTATTAATTATTGATAAAAAAAATCGAATTGACAGATTGAATTTATGATATAAAAATATAAAATTAAAAAATCAAACAATTAATTTTTTTTTGACATACTCTATCACATTATTAACCATTTACTCTTATGGTGATAATAAAATATATCGTCCTACCTCATCTTATTAATCAAGTAATTAATTATAGAACATTTCTTGTATTTGAACATGAAAAAATAACGCAGATTTTAATAAAAATGTCAAAACAACTCTGTATCAACTAACTTCGAAAGATGTTTGAAATAACTTAATAGCCTGTCGAACGAAAAAGTTATAACATACTGCCAGATCGTTATTTTAGCTTCGATAGTGATAGTATTGTGGTGAATTAGACTCACATTTTTTTCTTTTTCTTATGGATATTCACTATTCACATAATTTTGGATGTTGCTGTACATATGTTGAGCGCATCATGTTTATATCATGTTGTACAGCAACATGTTCATAGCATTGTCCCAACGCTTCACGTTGGCAACAATGATAATAATTTGGCAAAGCGCTAAAGCTTTACTTAGACCACACCTCTTTCATGTTATCTTGCACACTTAACAGAGCAATATAATTTTACATGCATTATTAGAGGATTATGTTAAAATAAGCAAAGCAGCGTTTGCCAACAATTCTGCTATTTCGCAATTGGTGTCAGCCAAAAATTGCAAGTCGGACTTTCTTCAAAAGTCACGTACACCAAAACTGAAAACAAACTAGAACATAATGAAAATAGAATTTAAGTGAAACTTGCAACGAAACTTAAACTACAAGTTTCGTTGCCTCAAGTGGAGGTAATACAGTAATAAAAGTGTTTTCCGATTTTAAACTAAAAACTGTTTTTAATTAAATAATATTTAAAGTTCTCCACTAATATCGAGAAGGAACATAGAAATATCTCGAATCTCTAAAATAATCAATCTAATTTTACAATTTGTTGAATATATCTAACGATATCTTAACGCGTTAATGTAATGTTATCAATAAAAAAGTATTACAAAAGTATTTACATGTTACTAAAGAAGAAAAATTATTACAGAGATTTGCGTATAAGTCCAATTTTCAAAATGGAAAACAACAAATATTTTCGACTTTACAATTTTATATTTACTAAACCACTTGGGATATTTGATTTATGTATTAACAATTATAAAAGTTTCCATATAAATATTTTTATATCATGATAATATCGTCACTGTCATGCCAAAGGGACGAATGTGTATTTTTAAAAATGTTGGAAAATCAAATTTTAAAGTTGAAGTGCTTTAAAAATTAGCAAAATTTAGTTTTTTTAAATTTTTTCTGTTATTTTGGTTTATTCATGAATATTATAACGTATATAAAATATCTTTGGATTTCGACAACTTACTGAATTATAATCATGGATTTTTTGAAGCTATATTCTGACCAAAAGGCAAATATGTTTGTTTTTTATGCTGAAACTTTTTATTAGCGCAATATAAAAATAGTAAAGACATTAATTATTTGTTTTTAAAGCACATATCTATTGGCATCATTATTTAAAAATATTTTGCCAAACATTAATTTGCAATTTGTCATATGCAGGAAAAATGTTTGGCAAAATATTTATAAATAATGATGCCAATCAATAATAATAATAGTTAGGCGCTACAGTCCTTTATAGAAGCTCTCTCACCATTTTGAGCTGTGCGTGTTATATTTGTACTCAAAGTGGTGGGACCTACAGTTAATTGACGAATCCGAACGGCGGATGAGAGCTTTTCATAGGCAATGGTTTTACTCTCGTAGGTTTGCCATTTACTGCCGAGAGGTAGCGCGGTATAGAAAAATGTTTCTATGAAAAGATGTTGTTAGCCACAGTCCAGACTTGAACCGGGGACTTTCGGCTCGCAGTCCAACGCACTAACCACTGAGCTACCGCGGCTACGATGCCAATCAATAGGTGCTTTAAAAACAGACAATTAATACTTCCAAACTACTACTTTGACTTGCACCAATAAAAAGTTATAACAAAAAAACGAAGAAATTGGAAAAAATTTAAATCTTGTCATGCCAATAGGGCGAATCTTTTCGTGTTTTCGCCATAACTTTGAAACAAGATACGATGGTGGTGTGAAGGCATTTATTGTTCGTTTTTAAAGCAGCTATCGATATGCATCAATAATTAAAAATATTTTTTTGCAAATAACAAAAAATTTAATTCGTGTCATGCCTAAAGGGCGAATCTTTTTTTTTTCGCCATAACTTTTTATTTATACGAGATAAAATTGTGGTGTAAGGCATTTATTGCTTGTTTTTAAAGCACCTATCGATCTGCATCATTATTTAAAAATATTTTCTTGCTAATAACAAAAATTCGAAAAATTTAAGTTCTTGTCATGCCTAAAGGGCGAATCTTTTCTTTTTCGCCATAACTTTTTATTGATACGAGATAAAATAGTGGTGTGAAGGCATTTATTGTTCGTTTTTAAAGCAGCTATTGATACGAGATAAAATAGTGGTATGAAGGCATTTATTGATCGTTTTTAAAGCAGCTATCGATCTGCGTCATTAATTAAAAGTAATTTGCTTAACATAAATGACAATTGAATGGAACGGCTGAAGCCACTCCAGCTGATTTTTCGGTTGTAAAAGTAAAATACTTGCTACTAATCATACACAGAAAAAAGTATCGTTCGTCATATTGACAAACGGCGTACATCAATCTGTTTACGTAATATTGACGAACAAGTTAATCAAGATAACGTACAAGCATACATGTTTTGATGTACTTGTTTATCAATATTACGTATCGGGATCTTCCATCTCAAGCTCTCATGTATATACAGAATATGCACTAACACATACAGGCATTGTGTAATGGCGGAAAAGAAATAAGACGCCGTGCCGTGAACGTGTCGAAGAATTTATTTGTTTCAATAAATCTGTTTATTATTCTGACCAACAAATAATAAAATATGATCAGAATATCATAATAAAAACCGAGTGCTTCAATACGATAATTTGATGAGCATTATATTGAAATAACATTTAAGTTTCAATAGTTATTCCGAAATTCGCAGTCAAATCGATTTTATGAATTAATTTGACTAAAAATTTGTTGAATATTTTTGTTGTATTTAATTACTATTTATCATTATAAATAATATGAACGAGTTAATAAATAGCATTCGTAATATTAACGTACACTGTACTTCAATGTGTTAGTATATCTCGATTGATTATCAATACGTAATATTGACGAACGGGATCATAGGTTGACATTTGATTAATTTGTTTGTCGTATTAATGTACAAGTTCGTTGTATTTACGTCACTTTTTGATTCTGTGTATGTATGTTGCCTCTCAAAAATGGCAGAAATTTCTCATGTCGCAGAAAAGCCTGTCATAGAAGTCATTTCTTCTGAACACTATTTGCGTTTGCCTCCGCGTGACACGGAACTTTTCAATGGCGATTATCTCTCTTAGCCCTCCTTTCGCGACCTTTTTACAGCGATATATATCTCAAACACGCGCCTCACTCCGGTGGAAAAGCTTTTTCACTTAAACCAAAAGACACGCGGTGAGCCCAAATAGATGGAACAAAAATCTCCTCTTACAGGTACGAGAATAAACGTATTCTCGTTAATATCCAACTACAAATACTTTTTAACCTTTCTGCCGTAGGAAATTAAACGGCTTCAGCGGGAAATTAATAATTGTATTACGGCGCTACAAGTATATAAGATTAACATACAAAATTGGGACGTTTTTTTTTACCTTTTTGTGTTCCACAACTTTCTCTGTGGGAGCACTCAATTGAAAATATCGGAAATTCCCAAATGGATAAATATGGACAAATTCCTAACTAGCCGATTTCAGACCTTCGAAACTGTCTCTGACATTCGAGAAGCTCCACATAAAAGTCAAAAACAATCCAAAAATCCTCCACCGCCCAAAAAGATATTCACTTACCAAGCAAACGTAAGTGTTTCTGCGTGCAAGTGTTGCAAGTCGCAACACCATGTGCTGCGCACATGTCCTCGTTTCCTTTCCATGAACTCGAGTGAGAGAACAAAAATTGTACGAAAGCTACAATGTTGTCTGAATTGTTTATCAGGGAACCATCAAGCCCGTATCTGTCGAAGCAATTATAAGTGTGCAACATGCAATAAGCGTCATCACACACTTGTGCACTGGGAGTTTTCACCTCGGCCTTTTGGACCAAGACTCTGCAATTCGGAAGAAACGGGTCCAAGTCAAAATGTACAGTCCACTAACCAAATCCGAGATGTTGCTGGACCATCTTCTGTTCGCCCGTGTCCCGAAAATGTGCAGTCACATTTTGCGTCTAGCAATAAAGGGGTTGTATAAGGCACCGCTATGGTCCATGTGCAACTTCTTGGCATTAATTATACCGCAAGAACATTAATTGACTTAGGTTCAGAAGGTACATTCCCTTCCGATAGATTACAAAATTTGTTAAAGCTCTCCACGCGAAATATTAATGCACAAAATTTCAGGATTGAATATTGTGGTATCAGCGCAAAAGGCGTGCACACTTGATTTGAGAATTTCTGCGCTTGTGTTACCTCAACTCACGGGAAACATCCTCTTATCTGGTCGATCCCCTACTACGTCAATCTTTTCCGGAATTAGTTTTAGCAGATAAACGATTTTATTGCAGTAGCCAAATTGATGTGCTAATAGGCGTTGATTTATATCCGAAAATACTGCTCGATGGAATCAGACGGAATGTTTTAGGGTCTGTAATAGTGCAAAAAACCGTTTTTGGGTGGATTTTGACTGGATCTGTACCAGTTTGTATCGTCGTATTTTACAAACGTCTCATATATATTGAATATTCACTCGATCAGCAAATAGCGTCATTTTGGAAACTGGAGGAGGTTTCACGAACATTATGCATAACTCCGTCAGATCGTTTTTGTGAGAAAAATTTTGTGCAAACCACAAAAAGAAATCACGAGGGACGCTATGTGGTGACACTGCCCTTTAAGTTAGAATTTCCAAATGAAATCTGCTTGGGGGAATCTCGTCACATAGCAGTAAAACAATTTATTAAAAATGAAGCACGATTATGTAAAATTTCGGAATCAAAACGTCAATACGACAATGTGGTTCGGGAATACACTATTACTTGCCACATCATACGGTCGTGAAGCCCATACAAGTTGGAACAAGTTTGAACGTTGTTTTGCACCCAGGTCCAGTTTTATTTTATTTTATTTTATTTTAAAATAGCGTCTCTTTAATACGTTTCAATTGAAAAATGTATCGCAAAATTCTGACAATTTTTATTTTCATGCTGCGCCTCTCGAACAAGTGGAGCAATATACGAAGTATAAGGTATTGTCAATGATTGCAAAATTATTTGACCCAGCTGGATGGCTGGCACCCATCATTATTGTTGCAAAAATGTTAATGCCATAGGTGTGCTTCGACGGAATCGGGTGGGATGATCAGCTGACATCATTGTGTCTCGAACGGTGGATGTTGTTTCTAAACAATTATTCATTTATCAATCAAATTCGAGTACCACGTAGATTTCTGTATTGGGGCGAAGATTGAAATTCACGGGTTCTGCGATGCTTCGGAGAAAGCATATGCAGCAGCGGCGTACATAAGAGTCAATAATGGAACCACAGTTTCCACCCATTTGTTAACTGCCAAGACAAGAGTAGCGCCAGTAAAAACTGTTTCATTGCACAGACTCGAATTGTGTGGTGCATTACTGTTAGCCGAAATGCTTGCATCATTTCTGCCAGAACTTAATATACAAAATGCTGATACTTATTTATGGACTGATTCGACCAATGTATTAGCTTGGATTTGCAAACCTCTATGCTCTTGGGTGACATTTGTAGCGAACCGCGTATCAAAAATTGATGAAAAGGTCGGAAAGGATAGGTGGTCACATGTAAATTCCTTGGATAACCCTGCTGACATGGCAAGTCGCGGTATTCAACCCCAAGAGCTTATTGATAATAGCCTCTGGTGGCATGGGCCGTAGTGGTTAGTGCAAAAAAGATCACAGTGGCCAAGCAGGAATGACGAGTCTGAATGCACGATAACTTTGGAGGCAAAAATGGTGCGAGTTTTAGCCACCCGTCTCACGGAAAACTACGATCTCTTAGAGCGTTTTTCGTCCTTGCCACGTTCGTTAAGAGTTTTGTCGTATGTGTTTCGTTTTCTTCATAGAACTCATCGGGGTCATAGAAGCGATTTTTCACACGAGTTGTCGCCAGTGTCTACTGAGGAGATTAAAAATGCAACGACAAGAATAATTTTATTATGTCAAAAAGTAGCTTTTGAAGACGAATAAAAATGTCTTTTGGCAAAAAATAATCTAGATCCAAGGAGTATGATTCTGTCACTGATCCCATTTATTGATGAAAATGGATTGCTCAGAGTCAGCGGGCGTTTAGTAGCCTCTCCAGAACGACATCCAATAATTTTGCCATATGCATGCCAATTTTCTAGGCTAGTGGTCCAATTTACGCATGACATAACCCTGCACGGGGGGAACCAATTAGTACTTCGACTAATTCGGACACAGTATTGGATTCTTAAAGTTCAAAATATGATGATCCATAAATGTAAGACTTGTGTAGTGGAAAAGAAGAAAAGTCGTACGCAATTAATGGCGCTGCCTTCAGAACGCACATCTTTTTCCCGCCCATTTGTTTGCACGGGGGTCGATTTCGCTGGCCCATTTGACATAAAAAAACTACACCAGTAGAGCTTGTCGTTTCACTTGGAAGCAACAAGTTTCACTTGGAAGCAACAAGTGATTTAAGTACCTCGACATTTTTAGCAGCATTTTCATATTTTGTGTCTCGAAGAGGTTGTCTCGCAAGCATATATTCGGATAATGGGACCAATTTTGTAGGAGCATCTCGAGCACTTAAATCAGATCTGAAGAATGTGCTCCGAACGTCACGAGATGAAATTGTGACTAAATATGCACACCAAGAAGTAGCTTGGCATTTTATTCCAGCTAGAGCTCCACATATGGGAGGGTTATGGGAGGTAGGAGTCAAGAGTTTTAAAACTCACTTAAAAAAATACTGCTTCAATCATTAAATATACGTTTGAAGAACTTTCAACGCTTCTTTATAAAATAGAAGCATGTCTGAACTCGCGGCCATTAAGTCCAATGTCAACCGATTCCACTGACCTTGCCCATTAACTCCCGGACATTTTCTGACCGGTGGACCGATTCTCTCACCACCATAGCCTGAAATCTCAGAAAGTGCGAAATCCATTATCTATCGCTGGCAAAAAATAAAAGAGTTTAGTCACGTATTGTGTCAGCAATGGAAAAATGAGTACCTACAGGAACCACAAACGAATTTGGCAATTTACGATTTTGTGGTAGTACGTGAAGATAACCTTCCAGCTAACGAATGGCGTTTAGTTAGGATTACAAAGACCTACGCAGGTTCCGACGGACGAGTACGTGTAGCAGAGTTGTGCACAAGCGAGATGTCATCACAAGGTTAATCGTAAAACTCATAGTTTTACCGCCATGTTAGGACTTTCGCGTACTTTTTTCATGCACTTGTCCGTCCCTTTATGTAGTATTCTAAATTCCAAATGGAAGTTTATTGGAAACATTTAATGATTTTAGTGAGATGACCAAATATAATCAACAGAAAAAGAAGAGTAGCCTCCAAGCAATCGAGGTGGCACCACAGTGCCGCGTGTGTGACGGTCGCCACGCTCTGCGATATTGCCCGCAGTTTAGAGCAGTCAATCTAGAGGAGAGGTTGCGGCTAGTCCGATTGTATCGCTACTGCTCACGATGCTTATCACCCCATCACCAATCGAGAGCATGTTCGAGTCAGTCGCGGTGCAGATATTGTGAAGAATGCCACCATAGTATCGTACATTCGCACCCGCGCATCCATGAGAGCGTGCAAGCATCAATGCCTACGCAAAGTAGGAACGAAAGGAGACGGGAGAACCATTCGCGACGGAATAGTAGCAACCGACCGGGACCTAGGTCGTCTTTGCAAAATACTTCGAATTCTAGCTCTACTGGAGCGGGACCTCGCTCGTCTCGGCCAGTTGAGTTATGAACAGCAGAGCCAGCATTCAGAGTATTGGACTCAATTTCATTTAGGCCTCCTCTTCAGTCGTCTCAAGCACGTTGAAATGGATCGGGACCTCGCTCGTCTCAGCCATCGCAGCAAAACGGACGTGGCTCAGGCGCTTCTGGACATGCAGGCAGAGACCGGGACCTCGCTAGTCTCGGCCATCGCAGCAGAACGGACATGACTCGGGCGCTTCTCGGACCTAGGTCGTCTTTGCAAAATACTTCGAATTCTAGCTCTACTGGACCGGGACCTCGCTCGTCTCGGCAAGTTGAGTTATGGGCAGCAGAGGTAGCATTCAGGGCATTGGACTCAATTTCACTTAGGCCTCCTCTACAGTCGTCTCAAGCACGTCGAGATGGACCCGAACCTCGCCTGGCTCGGCCATCGCAGCAGAACGGACTTGGCTTGGGCGCATCTCGACTCGGCCATCATGTCATCAAAGGGGCCTCCAGCGGTACACGGGTCATAGTACAACCACGACCATTTTATCGACGCAGCGCGGATCCAGGGGGGGTGGGAGATGGACAAAAAAGGCGCACTTTTGAATTTTTCAAACAAATTTTCAAAAAAAACCCAACATGAAAAAAATTCGCCTAATATTCAGAATTTTGCGCCTTTTTAAATGAGCGGAAACTATCGAGAAAGGTGAAAAATTTGCAATAAATCATAAAATTACAAATTTTGCACCTCTACAGAAGGTCGCAAAATATAGAGAAAGGCGCAAAATGTTCAAAAAAGCATAAAATTGCAAATGCGCCTTATTTACAAAATGTTTGCGCCTCTATAGAAGGGCGCAAAATATAGAGAAAGGCGCAAAATTCTCAAAAAAAGAATAAAATTCAAATGCGCCTAATTTACAAAATGTTGGCGCCTCTAAGGAAGGGCGCAAAATATAGAGAAAGGAGCAAAATTTTCAAAAAAGCATAAAATTGCAAATGCGCCTTATTTACAAAAAGTTTGCCCCTCTATAGAAGGGCGCAAAATATACAGAAAGGCGCAAAATTTTCTAAAAAGCATTAAATTGCAAATGTGCCTTATTTACAAAATGTTTGCGCCTCTATATAAGGGCGAAAAATATAGAGAAAAGCGCCCAATTTTTAAAAAAAGCATAAAATTGCAGATGCGCCTAATCTACAAAATTTTTGCGCCTCTACAGAAGGGCGCAAAATATAGAGAAAGGCGCAAAATTTTCAAAAAAGCATAACATCGAAAATGCGCCTTATTTACAAAATGTTTGCGCCTCTATAGAAGGGCGCAAAATATACAGAAATGTGCAAAATTTTCTAAAAAGCATAAAATTGCAAATGTGCTTTATTTACAAAATGTTTGCGCCTCTATAAAAGGGCACAAAATATAGAAAAAGGCGCAAAATTTTCAAAAAAGCATAAAATTGCAGATGCGCCGAATCTACAAAATAGAAGGTCTCAACATTTTCAAAAAAAGCATAAAATTGCAAATGCGCTTAATTTACAAAATTTTGGCGCTTCTACAAAAGGGCGCAAAATATAGAAAAATTCCAAAATTTTCAAAACATTACAAAATGAAATTTTATAGAAATTTTGATAGTGTCTAAAAGATCGCAATATATAGGGAAAGTCGAAAACTAAAAAAAAAATACAACCCGTTAGCGTAAAATATTGAAAAAGGCGCAAAATTTTCTAAAAATCATAAAATTGCAAATGCGCCTAATATTCAGAATTTTTAGGCCTTTTTAAAATACCAGAAACTACATAAAAACGCGTTAAAGTTTCAAAAAAATAAACACAAAATGGAAAAAGCTCCTAAAAGCGCCTAAAAACACAATTAATTTACAGAGTTATGCCTTGTTTTCATTTTGTCATTTTGTGTCATATTTCTTTTCTTTACATTGTGATTGCGAGGCAGAAACTGTCCAAAATTAAAATATTAATTATCCATGTCAATTGAATTCAAAGTGCCAACTTGTTGGCATTTTCTTAAATCTTTGCCATGTCGAAAAACAATAAATTTGAGAAATTTTCGAACATGAAACTGATACAAAATGACATAGTGAAAACCGAGCATATATATGCGTCATTTTCATTTTGTGTTTGTTTTGATAATTTTGCGCTTGTAAAGACGATAAAATTCTGTAAGTTATGCACTGTTTTAATTTTGATTGTTATTTGAATAGTTTACGCCATTTTGAGCTTTTCTCTCTACATTGCACCTTTGTGTAAAAATTACTAACTATCTCCAGATTACTAATATTCTGTAAATTACCTTTTTAATTGTTCGTTTTTTTAAATTTTGCGACTTAAAAAAATTTTTTTTGACATATTAATCTTTGTTCAAATTGCCCAAAATAGCGGGTAAATTTTATTTTAAAGTTGACTTTAAATTGTCTACGAATATGCGCCATTGTATTTTGACAAAGATTCTGAAGAATACACAATTCGAGTTTTAAATATTTTGAGATCTATATCAAAATGTCCCAAGACAAAAATTTTAGGCAGGGTCGAGGAAGTTTAGAAACATTTTTCGACATATTTTAAAAAGAGATAGGCGGAGTTTGTATCACAAGCTGTGTGCCCGAACTGCCCGATCCCAAAATATGCCGTGAATCTGTCATTAAAATTCCACAAAATTTTACAACCTGCTATACACTTCCCAAAATATTCCATTTTTTTGTGTGTTGGCCGGAAATATTCCTGAAAAATTACATAAATTTTGTCTCGGGGTATCAATATTAAATCGAATTTAAACATTATAGGCGCATATCCATAGACAATTTTTAGTTTTTAAAAAAATATACATATTTTTTTGTATATCTTCGTTGTACAACTATAAGTCCAAATACCTTTTTTGAAAGTTTGATAAAAGTTTGACAATTTATAGTTTTAGATGTGTTGGTGTATTTTTCATAATTAAAAATCAAATATTCACAAAATATTGTTTTTAAGTACGTCCAATCGGCACTGCGCTAAAAGGTTATGATGGTTTCAAATTATAATTGAAAAAGTTATTAACAAAAAAAATCGATATTGAAACAAAATTTATTTGATGACTTTTGATTTTTACGTTTTTAGTATTTTTGAAATTAAAAAAACTGTTGTAAATTAATTTAATAATTGGTGAAGTAACTATTACCTTTTAATTCTTGAATAAATTGTACAAAATTGTACCAAACTTAAGTTTGGTACAAATGGAACAATTGATCGAATGTTATGCTTAACAAAAAAAAAAAATTAAAATAAGTGAAAATAATCATTAAAAATACATTGTGTATATCTGAAGTAGTTTTTCAACGAGATGTCGTATTGATCACCTTTAATATAATACACAAATTGAATTTTGTTTCCAAAGGGTACTGAGATATGTACACCTTCCTAAAATCAGAGACCAAAAATACTTAATTTTTTCAAATTTATATGTAAAAAGTCATTGTAAGAAATGACGGCACTGGTAAACAATGGGTACCATTAGATAACATTCGATGAACATTTTTAATTTATGAAATATTTTTTCTTCAAACTATCCCCTCTGTTTGGGTCCCAGACTAAATTGGGGCTCGGTCGGACTTGTGGTACCCCAGATAAATCGAAACCTTATACCCTACCTGTATGAACATGTAGGTATTGAAATGGAAGATCTCAGGATTAATATGTTATTATGTTCATGATCCGATAACCCCAGTAACCTCCTTTTCAGTTTTAACAACTGACTTCATTTTATACACGAATACTTAATATATAGATACAAGTGGGTACCCAAACGAAAAGAAATTTAATCAGGAGTCTATTATACACTTTTGTATTTATGTTTTAAAAAGTAAAAAATTTAATATTTTATAAAAAAAAATTCGCCAGCGGCGCTTCTTCGATATAACTTGCCAACGAAATATTATAATTAACTGTTGGGCCACTTCTAGAAAATTTTAAAAAAGCGTTTCAGCGTTAACTATTCATTTCAAAATTTTCTACGTCATTTTGATAAATAATTAAATATTTTTCTCAACAATAAGCATTTCATTTTAATTTTATTTTTTACATAATTACAAATCCTAATCGCATGGTTATAAGATCATAAAAATAACCATATAATTACAAATGTGGCATTATTACCTTTCATTTGAGTACCTATATGATCAAATATGTAGATGCACCGGATATCGTTTTTTCTAGGATACCACGGATCCGACCGTGGTACCCTAGCAAATAAAACGGTTGATTTAAAGAAAAAAAAGTTGGTTTAAAGAAGTACAGTTGTGTATAATTCATTATTCACTGTATTTGATGAGAAAATATAAAAAAGGGCGCAAAATAAATTCATAAAATATAACCGACGGCAGCAACACGAGGTCAACACATCAAAGGACGTATTCCTTATTCCCTTAATAAATTATAACGTGAATTAAACACACTTGTTTTATTTATCTAAGGAACCACGTAAATCGTATACGAGGTCAACAAATAGCGGACGAATTGCCGGTCTACAACCACCCACTACAGTCCCAGCCAACTACAACGGCTCTAAGCAGCAGCTGCGCCACCACCCATTAGATCCTACAAGGAGACTATCACTTAAGGAGTCGAACATTTTCAATGGTAATATAATAATATGATCATAATAATTATATGATCACTTGTCACATCATTATACGATCACTGGCCATTGTATGGTTGTATGAAATCGCAATACGGGCACTGACAACCACAGTATGGTTATGTGGAATCATAATATGGTCACTGCCAACCATAGCATGGATATACAAAATCTGAATATGGTCACTGACAACCATAGTATGGTTGAGTGGAATTATAATATGATCAATGATAACCATAGTATAGTTCTAAGAAATCTGAATATGGCCTCTGATAACCATAGCATGGTTGTGTGGAATCATAATATGATCGCTGACAAACTTAGTATGGTTGGGAGAATAGCACAGTATAGTTGTGTGAAATTGGAATACTGTCAGTGAGGATCATATTAAGGTTGACGATATTGTCATTGAGGATCATATTAGTCATATTATATGCTTGCCTACAATCCTAACCCCAATATTAGTCTGATGCCCTTCAAATATGATCACCACAAACTTTTTTCTCTGCTTGTTTGTGGTGTCTTTGCTATACTACCTTTTCTTCAGTTTCGTCTTTACCATTAACTGAATTGCACATGATGTGGAGTTTACGCTGCGTTTCCTCAAAAACGAATATGAATACTTCAATATACGCAATTCATAAGAATAATGAACGCGTTTATTATGTTAGTTTTGCACAAAATGTGCGATCCATATATACGAAGAATAGTTCATAAATAGAATGATTATTTTCATTTATATTATGAACCGTGCCTCAATTAATGGTGTTTATTCCATTTATGAACAACATATTTTCTGTGCAGGATGTTTGCTGTGAGTCTATTGTAAATATCATAATTTTCATTAGTGTTACGGAAAACATCTTGGAACTATCTGCATACACGATTTGTTATATTTAAAAAATAGTGTAGGTAATTTTTACTCGTATGTTTGCCATTGATTGCTGGGAGTAAGCGCTGTATAAAAAGTTGTTTTCTACGATGCCAGCCCAGTCCAACGCACTGATCTCTGCGCTACAAGCTCTATAAATTGATATCCCTAGCAGGGACGTAAATCTAGGTTTATCATGGGGGGTATCGGGGGTAAAAATTAAAAAAAAATTAAAATCCATATATATATATGTGATAATATTTTAAATAAACACCCAGGATTAGTTTAATAAATAAAAATAACAGCTGAAAAAAGCAGATGATGGAATTATGTACATTAGGGCGGATCGAATTCAAACTTAAAAGTTACATTATGCTGTTAGAGCTTACCACAAAAAATTTGAGTCCAAAAAATAATGTCCTATGTTCACGCATTGCAGATTAATTAAAAAAACAGTTTAAATCAATATTTTTATTGTTTTACCATCTTAATAAAGTTTTTTTTATGTATAGATATAGGATCAAAATAATAAAAGATTTTATCTAGTAATGCCCTCCTATATAATAAAATCTTATGCAAGCGCATTGCCTTGAAGTTGAAAAAGTGAAAAAAATCGACATTTTCTTTGGTTAAACCGTTCTAAAATCAACATGGGTCGTTATTTTACATTATTTTTATATTTATTGTGTGATATGCTAAATCCAAATTTGTTAATGGTCAATTTCCATCATGTATACTTTTGAAAAAAAATCTGGTGCTTTGCCAATTATACAATTTTTTACTGATTACATCATATTTCTTTAAGTTTTGTTGGCGTGATTAGGTTTATAAGTAATATAATGGTCCTGGAATTGAACACAAACAATTTCAGTAAAAAAAAAAATGTTTAGAAAAGAAATATTAATTTAATTTTAACTTCATTTCGACTCAAATTTTTTGTATTAAAACTTTGAGAAAAATTGTCATGTGTTGAAGGACCTATATCTTTACACATTTTTATTTTTAAATCCGTAGAAACTGCATTTATGTATCAATAACTTGGGTAGTTTTTCGTTTTTAAGCTAATGATAACACCGTACGACTTCAAAGCTGCACTCATGCACAAATCATATTTACCACCAAATCATGTATCTTTTTATTATCGCGTGAAAACGATTCGTTTCCAGTCCCCTTCGTCTAAAATATGTATAACGTATTTCAAACGTATCGTTCGTTTCGCTCTTTGAATCAAACGTTTGTTCAAAATATTTGTTTTGTCAACTATTTTTTTTGTTGTTTTTATTTTACGTTGTCGTATGATTTACTTTGTCGTATGATTTATGTGCTGGCAACAAAAAACTCTCAAAACGAGCGTTTGATACATGAATCAAAAATTGTAGTCGAACGATATTCAACCGATATTCAAACGAATTGTAGCCGATATCGTTGTCACCGGGAAATACATGAACGTCACGTTATTCTTCAAGTGCGCTAACAAATAAATACACTAGTTTCCCAATTTTTCTGGATCAATTCGTTAAAGGTTTTTATTTTTAAATTATATATTTTTGGTCGAATATTTGATGTATATGTTGATGTATTACATAGATTTTAAATTAAGAAATTTGAATTGATTTTTAAAATATCTCATGGTAGTGAGTGCGATCTTTGAATCGAACGTTTGTTCAAAATTGTTGTTTTGCCAACTATTTTTCATAAAGAAAAAGTTTATTTTTTTTTTTACTTTGTCGTATGATTTATATGCTGGCAACAAAAATACTCTCAAAACGAGCGTACTCAACGTTTCGTTTGATACATGAATCAAAAATTGTAGTCACACGATATTCAACTGACATTCAAACGAATTGTAGCCAATATCGTTGTCACCGGGAAATACATGATCGACACGTAAGACAAGAATAAGTAATCATAATGATTTGGTTTTTCTTCACTATATATGGTTATAGACAAATCAATTATTTTTAATAAAATCATGCGTATTTTTACTCATGCTTTATATATAATATCATAAATATATATATATATATATATATATATATATATATATATATATATATATATATATATATATATATATATATATATATATATTTATATATATAAATATCATATAAGGGCCATTTCACACCAAATCGACCTGCGGTTTTTTTTTATTCGACCACTACTTCCAGAGATACAGTATTTCAAAGTTACAAAAAATGGGACAAACATCACTTTTGTGTGGTTGTTTATGTTTCAATATCTCTTTACGTAGAAAAGCTAGAAACTCCGTTGATGGCTTGATTGAAAGCGAATAGAACAACTTTTTAGAGCAATAAAGTTGTAACTTCTATACTTGAACATGTGACCCCGTGGTCATTATCCTTATATATTAATTTGATGTCCTTAAAAAGGACCCTTTTTAAAATTCTGAAAAAAATCACATATTTTGGTTGATTTTATATAAATTTTCATGCCAAATCTTAAGCTTCATATTTTAAAAAATAATTTTCTTTCCCCCATACAGTTCCCTTCGTCTAAAATTGGTGTAAAGTATTTAAAACGTTTTTTTAGTTTCGCTCTTTGATTCGAACGATTATTCAATAATTTTGTTTTGCCAACTAATTTTTTTATATACAAAAATTTCATTTTTTTACCTTCGCGTATGATTTATATGAAACAACTCTCAAAACAAGCCTACTCAACGCTTCGTTTGATGCATGATTTAAAAATTATAGTCACACGTTATTCAACCGATTTTGAAACAAATTGTAGCCGATATCGTTGTTGCCGGGAATTAATGATCTGGGGGTTAATATAATAAATTGTCGCCTGTTCGAGCTTAATGGCTGCCGTGTGAAACTGTCTCATAAAAATCCTGAAATTCTGACACCCAAATTCCTTCGTTAAAGGTCACTAAGTTTTGTCTAATTTCTAAAGTGTCGCCTTTCCATGATTCTCCGTCCGTCTTACACCACCCCTATACTCATTTTGATGTAGTTAAATATAATAAAATGTCAATATTTAATATATATTATTTTAAATATTTCAGATATGTCCAAATCCTTGAAACCACACCATCTAGAATATGATTTTCGGCTAATAACTTAAAATTGTGTTGTTTCACCATACCATACAAGTTGGTGTTAAATAAATACGGAATGTAGTTAAAATAAATGAAGATGTAGTAATGTATCTTCATATTTACACGTATTAAAAATGACAAAATGTAGTTGTTTTCAATACAAATGTATTAAAAATTGTATATAAATGCAGTCAAATTATGTAATTAATTGCATACAAAATAACTATATCAATGAAGTAAAAACGAATACATTTGTGTATGGACGTAAATCTAATACATATTGTTACGAAAAGAGGTAATTTGCCCCACTGTGCAAGCATTCAACAATAATAAATGAGACGCAAGACAATTCAGCGCACTAAGCAATGTGTTAGAAAGAGACGGAAGATCATTCAGCGTACTGGGAAATGTGCGAGAAAGAGATGGAAGATCTGCACATTAAAACACATGAGTGCGAATGAGATGCCAATAGCATGCGTCATTCACGAAACGAGTAGAAGGTTCTCGAAACAAGTCGAAGCTTGTGGAAACGTGTCGAACTGATGCATGCAGTATATAAGGGAGACGCATCTGAGGTACGTCACTTCAGTAGTGATTGTAAAGTGGTCGAGTGCATCTCGTGTGATCAAGTTAAATTGTGGACATGCAGCAGTTGTTAGAATTTGTTATTAGTAAAGTTGTTTATTAAAGTAAAGTAAATTGTTATAATTTAAACCAAACATAAGAGTGTTTTTATTTTGTACACAATCCAGCGATACGAGCTCGTAGAAAAGTTTTCCGTAGACTGAATTTTCGTAACATTGGTGTCAGAAGTGGGATTGTGATACAAAATGGTTAAATTCGAACAACTTAAAGTCGGCCAGCTAAAGAAGGAGCTGGCGATTCATAATATTCCAACTGTAGGTACGAAAGTAGAACTACAAAAGCATCTAATGGAAGAATTAGAGAACCAAGGCATTGACCTCGCAGAGCACGAGTTTGAAGTGGAAGCTGCAACAGCGTCATCGAAAAGTGTGCACACGGAGCAAAAAGTACAGTCCCAAAGTTTTGATATGAGCCAGTTGCTCGGAGCTATACAACAACAGCTTCTAGAAAATTCGAACCAGATTGAAGAAAAACTTAAAACAGAACTTCAAGAAAATTCAAATCAACTTAAAACAACATCAAGTAAAAATTGAGCAACAGATGCAGGAACATTCTGAGCAGCTTCTGGAAGTTTCTAATACACTCCATGGCAAAGTAAACGAACTTGAGGCACATGTAAATGACATGGAAGGCAAATTTGAAAAAGTGGAAATGGCATCGACAAAAAGTTCCAGAAAATGCAAGAAGATTTCGGTGCGTTACAGCTAAGTGGACCTACACAGCATGTTCTTAGTGTTTCGAAGCTGATATCGCCGATTTACGATGGAACCACAGCGTTCAACATTTTTAAGCTCCAATTTGAGACAACGGCTGTAAGTAATCGATGGAACAATGAAGATAGCGTAGCAGCGCTTATAGTGACCCTGAAAGGTGGAGCAGCCGAAGTATTGCAGACTGTTCCAGAAAGTGATAGAAATAGTTATACAGCGATTATGGCTGCACTGCAACGAAATATGGAAATGATCACATGAAGCAGATCTACAGAATGGAACTAAAAGGCCGAATGCAAAGAAATGGTGAAACATTGCAGGCGTATGCAGCGGACATCGAGAGGCTTGCGCATTTGTCGTATTCAGATTCAGCAAGTGATTTCATATAAAAGTGCAAGATAAATGCGTTCGTTGATGGCAGACGTGATCCTGAGACAAAACGGGCAGCAATGACCATGCCGAAGGTGACATTTATTGAAACGGTCACCACAGCGCTTACTCAGGAGATAGCGTCTACATTGTGCCGACCAGCGATGGAGAAACGTGTACTAGATGAGGAGACAGAAAATTTATGTCAAGGAGTAAGTAGAGCGTCCAAAGCCAGCGTTAAATCCGGGCATTATGCTGCCAACAGAAACACCCAAATGAAAGGTAAATGCTACAACTGTGGAAAATATGGGCATATGGCACGCGACTGTCGTGAGAGACGTAAATGTGTAAATCTGCAACCACCTAAAGTATATCGACCAGAAAAGAGACCTGAGGATGGCCAAAATAACGCCAGGGAACATCATGGCAATTCGGGCACTGTGTCGGCACGAGTGTGTAAAATGGAATCCAGAGTTAGCATCTAACAGTCCAATAAGCAGGGCTTATTGGGCGCAGTGGCAAAGCCTGAAGCTACAAAATGGTTCTTTGTACCGTGTTTGGGAAACTGAAAATGGCAGATCTGCACGAAATTTAATTGTTGTTCCCAAATCAAAAATAAAGGAGATAGTACTGGAATGCCATTGTGGATCCAATGGATGTCACTTGAGCATTAATAAAATGGTTGAAGAAGTCAGCAAACGTTTCTACTGGGTCGGATATCAGAAGTCAGTCGCCTATTAGATTCACGGCAATGTGTATCCGCAAAAAGAAAACCCGTCAGAAGTTGCGGTAAGATAAATCAATACAACGTAGGAGCACATTGCGAACATACTGCAATGGATGGGCAAAAGCCGATTCCAAAAAGTGTTTTGCGTAAGAGAAAAAGTTAAGACCGAGACGAGTTGCATCAGTCCTTAAGGCAGAGGATGCAAATTCCAAGTAGTAAGATAAAGTCCACATACGACTTGAGAGCAAACTCTGAGGGGTTTAAGGAAGGAGATCTGGTTATGCTTTGTGGCCCGCCACGAGTGAATTTGATGAATCCAAAACTACAAACACACCGGGAAGGACCGTACAGGATAATTAAAGGGATAAATGACATTGTGTATCGGATTCAAAATACTACAGGCGTCAGACGAAAAATGAAAGTAGTACATTTAGAAAAGTTGGTGCCGTTTATAGAGAGAGAGGATTAACATCTGTTCGGGACGAACAGATTTAGGTGGAGGGCAGTGTTACGAAAAGAGGTAATTTGCCCCACTGTGCAAGCATTCAACAATAATAAATGAGACGCAAGACATTTCAGCGCACTAAGCAATGTGTTAGAAAGAGACGGAAGATCATTCAGCGTACTGGGAAATGTCCGAGAAAGAGATGGAAGATCTGCACATTAAAACACATGAGTGCGAATGAGATGCCAATAACATGCGTCATTCACGAAACGAGTAGAATGTTCTCGAAACAAGTCGAAGCTTATCGAAACGTGTCCAACTGATGCATGCAGTATATAAGGGAGACGCATCAGAGGTGCAGCACTTCAGTAGTGATTGTAAAGTGTTCGAGTGCATCTCGTGTGTTAAATGTCAAGTTAAATTGTGGACATGCAGTAGTTGTTAGAATTTGTTATTAGTAAAGTTGTTTATTAAAGTGAATTAATAAAGTTAATTGTTATAATTTAAACCAAACATAAGAGTGTTTTTATTTTGTACACAATCCAGCGATACGAGCTCGTAGAACACTTTTCCGTAGACTGAATTTTCGTAACAATATGTATTTATTTTACAGACATTTTTCTTCCTTTTAATACAGTTTTTTTTTTCATTGTATATGTACTAGCTGGACATGTACACAGCTTCACCGGTGCGAAGTTTTTGTATATATTGATTTGATTTGATTTATATATTGGTACAATAAGAAGTGATTATTTTACAGTTCAGCAAAATTAAAATTACGTAGATAATCAAAGGTCAGTTTATAAATAATTACCTAACTTACATATATCTCCGACATGTGAAAAACATAAAGGGAAAAACATATCGCGTCACATTATTAAAATCTCCTCTTAGGAGATCAGGAGAAATAGCATTTAAAAAAGTTTAGTTGTATGCGACGTGCCGTTCCCCTTTGTCCAATCTATCCGTAAATGCTATATTAACGAATACTCATTATTAAAATACAATTTCCATTGGTGGTGCTCATGCAAAACACGAATTTCCATTTTTCCGATTTTTCCTTGGGAGTTTTCCGAATTCCCAGTATTGAGACGAATAAAACAAAAAAAAAAATCATTTTAATCAGTCGATCCGTTCTCATGTTTTTCCGAGACTAATGCACGGCAATTAATTTGTATATACATCGACAGATTGTATATAAATTTCATTATGTTTTTACGTAAAATATTTATAATTTTATTGCGTTTTTTGGCTTGTTTGTGGAACCGGAACTGGAATCGTTATTTTATTTTTTATAGAACCGGAACTGAAACCGAAATAAAAAAGAATTTTAGAACCGAAACCGGTACCGGAACCATTTTTTTATTTTTTTATAGAACCGGAACTGGAACCGCAGTGATAGAATTTCGGTTCCTAGCCCTGGTTTAATCTAAAAAAAAACTTATTATTAAAAAAAAATCAAAAAACCCCAAAAAATTATTAAACCGTGATATTTAATAAAATGTGCCAAAGAATTTTTATTTATTTTGATCTCAAAATACTCTGGAGGGATATCTCAAACATTTTATAGAATAATTTGGGTATGCATCAACTTTTGCATCAACATTATTTCAGTAAGAGATTTTAAATTAAATACAAAACGAAAATTGAGTGATATGTTTTTACACCTGGAGTAATAATAATGTTATTAAAAATAGTCCTTAAAAGTTCAAAAATGTCCTTTAAGCTCTTTGCGCAACATCACAGGATTTTTTTGGGTTTTAAAAGCTTTTTCTCAGTTTTAGAGGTCCTAGTTTCAGAAAGTCGACGCGGAGCGAAAGAAAAAATAGTTCTAGATTTTTCATACAAATTTGAATCAGTCTAGTGAGCACTCATAATGACAGAATAGGGCTATAAGTCGTGATAAGCTGAAATTGCGACACTTTTGTCACTGCATATTAAAATGAGGCTCATCCAAAGTATTATACGAAATAGGTCAAAATATTCAATATTCGCAAGTTTGGTCAATGTTTTAACCCAAAAAGTTAAAATCTTTTTATTTTTTTGAAAACTCTATATTTTTTTACACCATATTTCTCTACCGATTCGTCAATGAATATTACGAAAGAAAAACAGTTTCCATGGCTCGTACACAGCACAATACAATAAATAAAAATTTCTCATGGTAAAAAGATTAATATAAATTGATTGTCACAAGAAAAGAACATTAAATTAACAAATAGAAAATACAAATAGTTTACTATATCACAATTAGGCAAAGAATGTCTAGTTTTTAAAACTAAAAGTAAAAAATCACAACGAGTTTATTCGCCTATTCAATACTGTAATTTTTGTAATTATAACACCGTACGACAAAATTAAACTTTAGCTGCACACATGAGAAAATCCTATATATTTTTGAAGTACGCCAAAAAATTAAAATACACGTTTTCCCCGTTTTTCAAGATCAATTTGTTAAAGCGTTTTATTTGCATTTGAAATGTTGGATGCACTTCACAGCTGAGACATCACTGAGTATGAATATAAAAATGGTTGTGCAATATCAATTTACTGCTTTTATTTGCAATTAATAAATTTTAATTGATTTTTTAAATGTCTCTTAGTAGCATTTCAAACCTTAAAATGAATTTATACTTGAAATCCGTTTTTATATACATACTCAGATAGATCTAAACTACAAAATATGTTTTGAAAAAATACAGTTCTACTACATTTTGATCGTTTTTTAATACATTTGTATTAATTTCTCTGGATTTGAATATACAATGTATTAGAAATTCGTTTTCTACATATTGCAGAATATGTAGTATGTATTTGTTTTCTGTACTTTTTATTTTTGAAATACGTGTACTACATAATACATAAAATGTATTATGCAATTATTTTGTTTATTATAGTTTAATATTAAATTAAAAATTATTAACATATTATTATAACTTCTTCTCTAAATTTACTATAAATTCCCTGTTCCCATGTATTCAAAAATATGTATCACTTTTATTTAATTGTTTTTATAAAAAATTGATTAAAATTGAATTTATTATTTAAAATCTTAAAATTAACAGCCCTATTAAAATGTCTCTAAATATGAAAACATATTTTACTTTCAAAAACAGCTTATTTCTATTACATTTTGTTCGTTTTTGAATACATTTACCTTTATTTGTCTTATTTTATACTACACCATGTATTGAAAATTCGTTCTCTACATATTGCACAAACTGTATTTATGTTTTGTTTTTTGGTTTCATTTGAATTCGTGCGATATCACTGACGAATGAATTACGAAATGTCGTCCCTCGTGCAGGTATAAACGAATTCTTTGGTTTCATATTGCAGAAACTGGTTTTTGTTGTTGTTGTTGTATTTTTTTTGCACACGCCGGATGACTGCGAAAGAGGTATAAGAATAAACCAAAACAGTCCGTAGCATCTGACCGAACCGTCTTAATGAGAGAAGACTATAGAGCTGCCAACTAAGTTTAGCGCTGAATATTTTTGGTTTTAAAATTTAGTTGTCAACTATGCAGTATACAAATATAGCACGCAGCTGCAGATGAGTAGTTTGCTGATGTGGCGCGCCATGACGTTAGCATTGAGACGGCAAATTTTTGTTGTTTTTAATGTTCGCTCTCTCATTTTTCGATCGCCGCCTGTATTCTGTTCAGGCAGTAATAGTTGATATGCCATCTTTATGGTTTTACCATGGTATGGTTTTACCATAGCATTTTATTCTTCTGTGTTATAACCAAAAATAAATACTCAAGTGCTTGCCATTCCTTTGAGTCGTCAGAACTGATGATGCAATGATGCTTCCATCTTATGATCAGGAAAATATTTGTTTTATTTTTATTTATTTATATGTAGTTTTTTCTTGTGGTTGTGGGTAGCAATCTTTAGGTGTATTTGTACTATACAACTAAATAGTTTTCAGATTTATAATTCTTCTATCTTATTTTTGGTATTAAAAAAAAATTATATTAATATTCATTCCTATAATTTTCCGAATTAATAAAAATAAATATGTTATTTAATTAATTATCACAACAAAGTAAAATAACTACATATTATTGTAAAATTAAAGGCATATGTACTAATTTCTCTACATATTTCTGGACGTATAAATAAAGAAAAAATGTAGGTTTTTTAATACATATGTATTGGAATTTTATATAGAAAAGCTGTTAAATTAATTAGGTTAATTGGATTACATAATTAATTTATAGTGTTTTATTGAAGTTTTGGTATAGGTCATTGCACAATTATAGTTTTCAACAGAATGTCCATGGGAATTTTTTCTCGTTTTATTGAGTAGCGTTTTTTTAAGATCTCTGTTTATATAATCTAAGGTTAAAATTATTATTCACATCACTTACCAATATCTTCATGTATAATGTGTTCGGCTCGACACATTTTGTCTGCTAAAGAATTAATTCGAGATTCTATATCATAATTTTGCACAAATTGTGTTTTATCACTGGATATTAATATCTGTTCCATTATTTGTAAGTTCATTTGAATGTACTCTGTGTTAATAACTGATTCTTCTCGTAACCCATGAAATGAGTTTCTTTTTTTTCGTTTATATCTTTCTTGTACCTCAAAACTGTTGCCGAGTGTATTGTTAATACTATCATTGCTATCGTTAATATCACTTACAAAAGTAGTTTGTTCCAAAATGTCCAAAAGTTTTTCATAGGTACGTTCATTATCAATTAACATAATATCTAAATTTTTCTTTGTTTGTGAAACGAATTTGATGATGTCGTTAGGTGATGTGTAAACTTTCTCGGATGGACGCTCCAACATTTTATCAACTTCTCTTTCCAATAAATGTGTAATAATGCTTCGAAATTGTTGTACAAATTTAGAATTTCCATTCTAAAATATTAAGAAAAAAATGTTACTTTTACTTTAATAGTTAAAAAATTTAATTTAAGTATATTAATAAAACTTGTGCTTTTAAGTTGTAATCCAATTTGCTGAACTTTTTTTGCAAATTAAAATTTTAGATAATAGCCCTTCCACAACAAATCGACCAGTGCACAGTATAATATTTTCAATATCTATGAGGACAAAATGCTAAAGAACAAGTATTTTCAAATGATAAATTTATTCTCATTTTTAGTAGAAAAATGTCCCATTAAGCCGAAGCTGAATATTTAATAAATTAAGAAAAAAAAATGGTTTCTACGAAAACGGCAAGCAATCTTGATAATTGTTCGTGTTTATAGATTACATGCTCTATGCTTTACAAGTTGTAGTGTATTTCAATTTTTGAGAATGCAAATTTGTTAACCCATTAAATAAGTTTAAATTGTTGTATAAGCATTTTTATGTAAATGATTTAGTTTGGGCTCAAATCATAATTTAATATGTCAGTATTAAAACCGTATAAATCAAACTTCTATCCTCATATGTACCCAGCAGGAAATGTCACCAATGATTCCTCAATGATTTCCCTATGTCAGGTCAAAAACATCGATGACCGATAGCATTTTCGCCCAGCAAAGCATTGATGACATTTTAATTAAATGTCCACTGATTCATGAATGATGTAGCATTAACGATGTCATCCACGTTAATCATCAATAAAGTCACAAATGATTGTCATGAATATTTTTTTTTTTTTGGAAAAAAAAATATTTTTTTGTATTATCTTTTTTCTTTTTTAATTTATATTGTTACGAAAAGAGGTAATTTGCTCCACTGTGCAAGCAATCAACAATAATAAATGAGACGCAAGACAATTCAGCGCACTAAGCAATGTGTTAGAAAGAGACGGAAGATCATTCAGCGCACTATGCAATATGCGAGAAAGAGATGGAAGATCAGCACATTAAAACACATGAGTGCGAAGGAGATGCCAATAGCATGCGTCATTCACGAAACGAGTAGAAGGTTCTCGAAACAAGTCGAAGCTTGTCGAAACGTGTCGAACTGATGCCTGCAGTATATAAGGCCGCACATCTGAGGCACTGTACTTCAGTTGTGATTTGATAGTGAACTAGTGCATCTCGTGAGCGAACATTGTAAAGATACATTGTAGTAATACAGCAGTGGTTATAAGTGATTGTTATTAAGTTGATATTTAAGTAAATAAAGTTAATTAATACTAGTTGAAATAGTACTAGTTAAAACCAAATATTAGTGTGTTTTAATTTTGTAGACAATCCAGCGATACGAACTCATAGAACAGTTTTCCGTAGACTGAATTTTCGTAACATTGGTGTCAGAAGTGGGATTGTGATACAAAATGGTTAAATTTGAACAACTTAAAGTCGACCAGCTAAAGAAGGAGCTGGCGATTCATAATTTTCCAACTGTAGGTACGAAAGTAGAGCTGCAAAAGCGTCTAATGGAAGAATTGGAGAACCAAGGCATTGACCTCGCAGAGCACGAGTTTGAAGTGGAAGCTGCAACAGCGTCATCGAAAAGTGTGGACACGGAGCAAAAAGTACAGTCCCAAAGTTTTGATATGAGCCAGTTGCTCGGAGCTATACAACAACAGCTTCTAAAAAATTCGAACCAGATTGAAGAAAAACTTAAAACAGAACTTCAAGAAAATTCAAATCAACTTAAAACAGAACTACATGAAAATTCCATCAAAATGGAACAGAAACTTCTAGAAAATTCAAAACAGCTCCAAGAAAATTCGACCAGAATGGAACAGAAACTTCAAGAAAATTCGAAACAGTTTCATGAAAATGCCAACAAAATGGAACAGAAGCTTCAAGAAAATTCCAATCAACTTAAAACAGAACTTCTGGAAAATTCTAACCAACATCAAGTAAAAATGGAGCAACAAATGCAGGAACATTCGAAACAGCTTCTGGAAGTTTCTAATACACTTCATGGCAAAATTAATGAGCTTGAAGCGCATATAAATAATGTTGATGACAAATATCAAGACATCGACAAAGAGCCAGGAAATAAAGAAAGATTTGCACGTATTGCAGATAAATGGACCTACACAGCATGTTTTTAGTGGTACGAGGCTAAAATCGCCGATTTACGATGGAACTACAGCGTTCAACATTTTCAAGCTGCAATTTGAGACCACGGCTGTAAGTAATTGTTGGAACAATGATGACAGCGTAGCAGCGCTTATTGTGGCCCTAAAAGGAGGCGCAGCTGAAGTATTGCAGACAATTCCAGAAAGCGATAGAAACAGTTACACAGCGGTTATGTCTGCACTGCAACGAAAATACGGCAGTGATCACATGAAGCAAATCTACAGAATGGAACTAAAGTGCCGAATGCAAAGAAATGGTGAAACATTGCAGGCGTATGCAACGGACGTCGAGAGGCTTGCGCATTTGTCGTATGCAGATTCAACGAGTGATTTTATAGAAAAGTGCAAGATCGAAGCCTTCGTTGACGGAATACGTGATCCGGAAACAAGACGTGACACAGTGACAATGCCGAAAGTGACATTTACCGAAACTGTAACCACAGCGCTAACACAGGAGACAGCAACTACGTTGTGCCGCCCAGCGCCAAAGGTCCGTAAACTAGATGTGGAGAATGAAGACCTACTTCAGGTAATTTGCCAAGCGTTAAAAAGTGGAGCTAATCCAGATTACACTGCTGCCAACCGAGATACCCAATTTAAAGGTAAATGCTACAACTGTGATACATATGGGCATATGGCACGTGATTGTCGTAAAAAACGCAAGCGTTCAATGAATCCATTTGCAAATGAACCCCGACATGAAGAAACCCAGGATCATGTCCAAAATAGCGTAAATTTCAATCAAGCTTTAAACTAAAACGAGTCAGATCTGCGGGGCACGATCTGACTCCCATAACCGATTGCCCCAGAATCTCCATTTCACAAATTGCTCGAAAGTCGAATAGTTTAACTGTCAAGGGGCTAATTGATTGTGTAGCATATATGGTAACGTTGGATACAGGAGCTTCACACTCAATTATAAGCAGTAACCTTGTTAGGGACGAAGTAGAGCCGCTTATCGGAATAAGATTGCAAACAGCGACAGGTGAAGAGGCTCCAATCAGAGGAAAAATTACCAAGGAAATCACTATTGGCACTACGACAGTTAACCATGATTTTATAGTGGCGGAAATAGTAGACGAAATAATACTTGGCATGGACTTCATGATAAGAAACGGTTTCACACTAAATCTAACAAGAAAAATTTTGAGTTATGCCAACACAGAGATCCAACTAAACATTGATTGTGACCAGAGCCCGAAAATTAAACAAGTTATCGCTCATAAAAATAGAAAAATACCTCCTAATTCTGAAGCAATTGTGTGGGCGAAATTAAATGGAGATTGTGGGATAAGCAAGTTGTGGGTTATAGAAGCGAATGATGAGCAAATGAGCGGAAGTAATATTGTTGTCGGAAGAACATTAGTAGAAGCGATAAAAGACAAAGTTGTTCCAATAAGAGTTCTCAACATGGAAAACTCGTCCAAATTAATTAAAAAGGGAACAGTGATAGGCCAGTGTCAAGAGGCATCAGCGATTATAAATTGTGAGTGAAATCCATCAAGGGACTACGGCACATCGCGAATAAACAAACAATCTACTCACAGGTTTATAAATGAGTGGACGAAGGATTTGGCTGCCAAAGAAAAGAGTCAAGTGCAAAAGTTAATTGATAAATATCGGTGTATATTTGCTGAATAGGGCCAAAAGGATGGCAGAACTGCCATTGTAAAACATCAAATGTCTATTCGATGTTTTACAATGGCAGTTCTGCCATCCTTTTGGCCCTATTCAGCAAATATACACCGATATTTATCAATTAACTTTTGCACTTGACTCTTTTCTTGATTCTAACCCAATTCGTCAAGCACCAAGAAGGGTATCACTTGCGAAAAGAGACGAAGTATCACATTTGGTTGAAGAAATGCACACAAATGGCGTGGTGGAACCATCTGAGAGTCCATGGAGTTCACCAGTAGTATTGGTGAAAAAGAAGGACGGTAGTACTCGGTTCTGCGTTGATTACCGAAAACTTAATGATGTCACCAAGAAAGATAGTTATCCACTGCCCAGAATCGATGACACCTTAAATACACTGTCTAATGCTAAGTGGTTTTCAACGTTGGACTTGCAAAGCGGTTACTGGCAAGTAGAAATCGATAAGAAAGATCGAGAGAAGACCGCATTCAGTACTGGAGATGGCCTATGGCAATTTTTGGTAATGCCGTTTGGACTATGCAATACCCCAGCAACATTCGAGCGGTTAATGGAGCACGTATTAAAAGGTTTACACTGGAAAACATGCCTAGTATACCTTGATGACATAATTGTTATGGGCAAGGATTTCAACGAACATCTGAGAAATCTAGAGGAAGTATTCCTTCGATTGAAAAATGCGGGTCTACAACTTACCCCAAAAAAATGCTCACTTTTCAAGAAAGAAGTCAAGTATCTGGGTCATCGAGTTACCACAGAAGGAGAGCATACCGATGAGGATAAAGTAGCTGCAGTCAAGGAGTGGCCCAGACCGCAAAATCTACATGACCTACGAAGTTTCTTGGGGCTATGTACATACTACAGACGATTTGTTCCAGGTTTTGCATATGTTGCAAGCAGTCTTCATGAGTTGACAAGAAAGAACCGCTCATTTCAATGGAGCGATGATCAAGAAAGGGCATTTTTGAAATTAAAAGATCTACTGTGCTCGGCACCAATTCTTGCGTATCCAATTCCAGGTGAGAAATTTATACTTGATACGGATGCAAGTGGATACGGAATAGGCGGAGTTCTCTCTCAAGTGATCAATGGTCAAGAAAAAGTGATCGCATACTACAGTAAAACATTGTCCAAGCCCGAGCGAAATTACTGTGTCACCAGGAGGGAGCTTCTTGCTGTAATTGAAAGTGTGAACATTTTCCATAAGTATCTGTACGGACAACAGTTTCACTTGAGAACCGATCACGCAGCACTACGATGGTTACTTCAGTTCAAAGATCCGGAAGGCCAAATTGCGCGTTGGATAGAACGATTACAGAGCTACGATTTCTCAATCGAACATCGTAAAGGAGGAAATCATGGAAATGCAGATGCTCTGTCACGGCGTCCTTGTAAACTTGAATGCAGACATTGTTCAAGAGCGGAAGGAAAAGAAAACATAATTGATATTCGTTTGCTAAATGTTTTTCCCGATGAAAAATGGACTCCGGAACAAATTCAAATTGATCAAAAGAGTGATCCCGACCTCACAAAAATCATGATGTTCAAGGAACAGCAAAGAAAACCATCATGGGAAGATATAGCTGCCGACAGTGCCATAACTAAAGCTTACTGGGCACAGTGGCAGAGCTTAAAGCTGCAAGATGGTTGCTTATATCGTGTATGGGAAAATGAAGATGGCACATCCGCTCGAAGTTTGATTGTTGTTCCCAAGTCAAAAATACAAGAGAGATATTAGCGGAATACCATGGTGGATCAAATGGAGGACACTTGGGCATAAATAAAACGGTCGAGAAGCTAAAGAAACGTTTTTATTGGGTTGGATGCCAAGAGTCAGTCGCCCATTGGATCCGCAGTTGTCCGCAATGTGTACCAGCAAAAGGACCAACAGTCAGAAGTCGCGGCAGGATGCATCAGTACAACGTGGGAGCACCATTCGAACGTATCGCCATGGATGTCGCCGGCCCATTTCCAATCAGTAATGCGGGTAATAAGTATGTCCTTGTCGTCATTGACTACTTCAGCAAGTGGCCTGAAGTGTATCCCATGCCAAATCAAGAAGCCACAACAGTTGCGGATGCGTTAGTTAACAACTGGGTTAGCCGTTTTGGAGTTCCGTTGGAATTGCATTCAGATCAAGGAAGAAATTTTGAGTCTGCTGTATTTAAAGAAGTATGCAAAGTCCTCAACATACACAAAACACGAACAACGCCATTGCACCCGCAATCTGATGGCATGGTAGAGAGATTCAATCGGACTTTGGAAGAGTATCTCAGAAAAGTGGTTGATAAAAATCAAAAAGATTGGGATACACACATACCATTATTCCTCATGGCTTATCGGACGGCGGTTCATGATACCACAGCAGCTTCACCATCTAAAATTGTTTTTGGAACAGACTTAAGATTACCTGCGGATTTAAGGTTTGGTGCGAGTCCTTCAACTGGAATTCCTGTACACAATTATGTTTTCAGAAAAAGTGAAGAAATGAACGAAGTGCATCAATTTGTAAGACAGCGTACACAATTTGCGAGTGATAAGATGAAGGCCAGATACGACTTGCGCACAAATTTAGAGGGATTTACGGAAGGACAACTTGTTTTGCTCTATAACCCACAAAGGAAGAAAGGCTTATCCCCTAAGCTACAAACACACTGGGAAGGACCATACAAGATAATTAAAAGAATTAACGATGTCGTGTATCGAATTCAGAATACTGCAGGCGTTAGAAGAAAAATAAAAGTGGTACATTTAGAAAGATTGGCGCCGTATAGAGAGAGAGGATTAACATCTGTTCGGGACGAACAGATTTAGGTGGAGGGCAGTGTTACGAAAAGAGGTAATTTGCTCCACTGTGCAAGCAATCAACAATAATAAATGAGACGCAAGACAATTCAGCGCACTAAGCAATGTGTTAGAAAGAGACGGAAGATCATTCAGCGCACTGAGGCAGTGTGCGAGAAAGAGATGGAAGATCCGTACATTAAACGAGTAGAAGGTTCTCGAAACAAGTCGAAGCTTGTCGAAACGTGTAGAACTGATGCCTGCAGTATATAAGGCCGCGCATCTGAGGCACTGTACTTCAGTTGTGATTTGATAGTGAACTAGTGCATCTCGTGAGCGAACATTGTAAAGATAAATTGTAGTAATACAGCAGTGGTTATAAGTGATTGTTATTAAGTTGTTATTTAAGTAAATAAAGTTTATTAATACTAGTTGAAATAGTACTAGTTAAAACCAAATATTAGTGTGTTTTAATTTTGTACACAATCCAGCGATACGAACATGAGTTCGTACACTAAGAGTGAAAGGGTATATTCAGTTTGGTACGCCGTTTGTGACACTGTACGTGCGAAAAAATTGGCGAGATCGGTCCACTGTGACCTATGATCCGACCACTTATGTTCAAATACCTCAAATAAAATGTACATATAAAGATCAATTTTTATGTATACGTGCTTAGGTAAACTTTTTTGGTCAAATATATATTGATATCATGCTCAAATACATGATAATAATGTTTTCAACGAAAAGACTTGTGGTTCACAAAAAAAAAATTGAAATTCGGTACACCTACCCATTTGTAAAATGAATGGAAATTCTTCAGCGATTGAAAGTTTGTAGTTATTTTCCGAATTTGTTTACCCTGGTGACCTATATACCACTTTGAATGGTAACCACACATCTGTGTAGGGTATTTATAGTCGGCTTAGACCGACTATAATTTTGATAATCCTAACTATCATAATTACACCTACTTTAAAATTTCCCATGTGATCTAACCTTCCCAACTGGTTTTTTTTTTGTAAAAAAAAGTTTTTTTTTATTATTTTATTTATTTTTAATTTATATTTTTTAATTTATATTATTTAGTTTATAAATATTTTTATTAATCTTATTTTATTTCTTATTTCAATTTTATTATTTTCTTTTATTCTCGGTTGGAATGGTATGTGTACATGCTAATGTCAATAACGAACTTCACTAACGCCCATCATCTATCATAACTACTACTGCTTATTATCTTGCTTATATACAAATTGGTCCCTCAATTTGTGCTTATGAATTATATGACAAGGTGACACCCACCGCTAATTTTCAGTTTTACGCGTAAATGCTGCCCCTAGACGTATGTTGTATACATTTCCCATTGCATTTCACAACTTAAATGCTGCATACCTTTGGGGGCATGTGAGGTGAATGATAATTTTCATCAATGACGTCATCAATAACATTTCATCAATGACAGATTTTCACAATGTCATTGATATTTGTATGACATATAGTGTATGACGTTTTTAATGCAATGTCATTTATGAAATCGTTGTAGACATAGTCATCAATTACAAATTTTCTAATGTCCTCTATTCATCATTGATAACCTTGTCGTCAATGAGGCCATTTCCTGCTGGGTACTGCTTATTATCTCGCTTTTAAAAAAATTAGTCCCTCAATTGGGCCTAAATTGGGCCGGTGACATCGAACACAAAATTAAAGTTTTGCGCCCCTAGACGTATGTTATATGCATTTCACATTGCATTTCACAACGTAAATGCTGCATTCTTATTTGCGCATGGCACGTGAATGTTAATTTTCATCAATGACGTCATCAATAACATTTCATCAAAAACAGATTTCCACAATGTTATGATATGTGTATATATGATGTATGACGTCTTTAATGCAATGTCATTTATTAAATTGTTGTAGACATATTCATGAATGACAAATTTTCTATTGTTTTCGATTTATCATTGATGACCTTGTCGTCAATGAGGCCATTTCCAGCAGGGTACTGAAGTTGCTCGATCTTTTGTATATTTAATTTATTTTATTAATCTATAATCTATTTTCAACGTTTTGTTTTACAAAATGTTTGCATAAAATTATCAGCTGTTCCAAATGAGCGAAATAATCGATAATTTGTTGACATTTGCCAGTGATGCCATTATCCGACATGACTGAGTTTATTATAAACTTTCACTGTAAAACAGCTATCATAGTTAACATTTATGAGACGTTTAATTAAACAAAGGTTAAACTAGGTTTAAACTAGCACTGTAAAACCGGCCTTAGAGTATATTATCCAAGTTTAACTCATTTTATAAATGTAAAAAATTATGTATTTTTCACTTTTAAAAATGCAGTAAAAAAAAAATAAAAACTATGTTTTCGTGGAATGGAACGATTAGTACGATTTGCACTTACAAATTATAATGCAACAATTCTTAGGCGACTACAGGTGGAAATAAATATGTTTGGAGTTCCTATTATTGATTACTACATACCACCCACATTACAAAATTGTCGAAATATAAAAATCGGGTTGCAGTGGTTGGAACACGCAGAGAAAAAACATGGTTGTGGTGATTATATTTGAAGGGCATCATACTATGATTGGGGGTTATGGTTGTAGGAAACAATATAATTTGTCTAATATGATCATCAGTGACAATATTGCGTAATATAATATGATCCTCAGTGACAATAGTACGATTTTCTACAACCATACCATGGTCCTCATTGACCATACGTCGATTTCACACAACCATACTGTGGTTGTCTGTGATCATAGTATGGTTGTCAGTAGCCATAGTATGGTTGTCAGTGACCATAGTATGGTTGTCAGTGACCATTATATGGTTGTCAGTGACCATTTTTTTTTTTTTTTTTTTTGGAATATCTACTAAGATCCACAGCACTCAGACAGACTATATCCATTGTACTGTGAAATCTATTCCCTACGATTTTGTGGTTAATATCACCACGAGCGCCCATGCCCAAGCCGGGATTCGAACCCGAGACCTTCAGAATGCAAGTCCAGCGGGCTACCTCTGGACTGCTGAGGCCGGTGACCATAGTATGGTTGTCAGTGACCATAATATGGTTGGCAGTGACCATAGTATGGTTGTCAGTGACCATAGTATAGTTGTGAGTGACCATAGTATGGTTGTCAGTGACCATTCTATGGTTGTCAGTGACCACAGTATGGTTGTCAGTGACCATAATATGGTTGGCAGTGACCATAGTATGGCTGGCAGGGACCGTACTATGGTTGTCAGTGACCATAGTATGATTCCACACAACCATACTAAGGTTGTCAGTAATCGTATTTCGATTTCATACAACCATACTATGGCCCTACGTGACCAGTGATCATATATAGTAAAATAATATGATCACTGGTCACGTAGGACTAGGATTGTCCTAAATTCATGAAAAAGCGGATTGAAAAGAAATTATAAATAAGACATATGTTTAATTAATGATTATTTTATCTACATTTTTTATTATATAAGTATATATTTTTAAATAAAAGAAACCATTTTACAAACTCCGTGAAGCTGTACTCTGTGCTTGTAATTGCCGGACAGCATCGTTCAAGTTTTATCGTGCACAAGAACATTCGTTTAAAGTACAGCGTCACCGTCATGAAGTTGACAACGCGAGCACACGATTACACACACTGAAATTTGTTGTACACATTTGTATTAAACACGAGCAGTTAATGTTATTTATAGAAATTTGTTTGAACTATATTGTCTTCATACTAAGCATTTACAATTAACGTTTTAACTTTGGGATATATGTTTATTTTTAATAATGATGTTTATCAAAATTAAAAGGCACTTTGTCACGACAAAAAAACTCAACTGCACACCCCCATAGCCAACATCAAAGTGAGTAAGAGGGAGTAAAAAATGCCATTAAGTGAGAATTATATGGTTGTAAACAATAAATTACTATATTATGATCAGTCTATATCATGTTATTATTGGTATTGACCATACTTTGTTCATGGCAGTCTTTATCGTAATCATACCATGGTTCTTATCAACTATATTTTGGTTTTTCAAAAATACAATCATATTATAATAAATTGTCTACTATAATATGATTTTATTATTGACTTATTATTGTTGAAATAAAATTGAAAATACTATACTTTGTTTGTGACAACCATGTAGGATTGTAAAGACCATGTAGGATGTCGCAACCATATTATTTCTCTGCGTGAACTCACCTTCAACGATTTCAATGAAATTTGGGCAAGAAAAGTATTGGCCAATGCATTGACCATTTTAATTATTTCTTCCAACCACTACTTCCAGAGATACAGTGGTTTAAAGTTACAAAAAATGAGACAAAAATCACTTTTGTGTGTTGAAAAATTAAGTTGTTACTTGAACATGTAACTTGAACATGTGGCCCGTGATCATTATCCTTACACTTCAAATTTGATGTCCTTAAAAAGGACCTTTTTAAGATCTCAAAAAAACGAATATTTTGACTTATTTAATGCAAATAATAATATTAGTATTAGTAGTGCCAACAGTTCTATAAGAACTTAGGCCGAGCCCTCTCACCATTTTGAGCTGTGCGTGTTATATTTGTACTCAAAGTGGTGGGACCTACAGTTTAATGCAGAATCCGAACGGCAGGTGAGAGCTTTTCACAGGCAATGTTTACTCTCGTAGGTTTGCCATTTACTTCCGAGAGGCAGCGCGGTATAGAAAAATGTTTCTACCAAAAGATGTTGTTAGCCCCAGTCCAGGCTTGAACCGGAGACCTTTTGGCTCGCAGTCCAACGCAAGAAAATTCAGCGCACCCAGCAATGTGTAAGAAAGAGACGGAAGATCATTCAGCGCACTAAGCTATGTGCCAGAAAGAGATGGAAGATCAGCACATTAAAACACATGAGTGCGAATGAGATGCCAATAGCATGCGTCATTCACGAAACGAGTAGAAGGTTCCCGAAACATGTCCAAGCTTGTCGAAAAGTGTCGAACTGATGCATGCAGTATAAAGTGCGTTTCATAACTATAGCACACATTTTATTTTTATCGACTTATTTTCATTAAACACCCTGTCAAAAAACTAAAGCAATTTTATAATCTATTACATTCCTATTTTTTCTACATAAATTAGATATTTAAAGCGTGAATATTATTTTAATAAATGCTCAATATGCAAATTTTCCATTTTTATTTCGTTTCTAAACTACAGCATATAACATCAAAAATGGTGAAAACCGTGTATTATTGTGTTTTTCCAACACATTTATTTTTTAATAACTAGTAATGCCTCATTTAGCTTGAATACATTCAAATATTCTGTTATTCAAAGAATTTTTAAATATTCATTATAGCCGTCGAGACCATAAAAAACACAGTAAGACTGATAAAATTTAATTTAAGTTACAAACCTTAGACCAATCTGCTTGCAAATTATTTTTAGCAAATCGTGGCGAGCAATTTTATGACGCTTTAGCAATCGTGGCACAGCCTCTAATTTTTTGCGACAAATATCTAGCGCTTCCTTAATCATTCTCCAAACTGTCGATTTGGAAACTTTTTTGGTAAGAGTAACACCCAGTTGTTCGCAACTTAGTTCAGAATTGCTAGATTTTCTAACAATTTTTTGACATTTTCGTTGAGAAAGCTTTCGCTTTGGACCTCCACGCCTTTTTTAAGATAAGTATCCGGATTTGATAAAAAATTGTGCAGAACGTTACTACTTCTATTAATTTTTTTACTAATTTCAGTTATTCTTATATTTTCCTCTTTCAGAGCAATCATTTTGCCTTATTCAATATCAGCAAATTTGGAAAAGGGTGTCATTTTTGAAAGTAAGCTAATATTTTATTATTTATAAAAAAGTTAAATGAAAATACTAGTTTTTCTTCTTTAAAAGTACTTTTTTCAAATGTGTGCTCTATGCTCCTTTTTCTATGCTCCTTTTTGTGGACTGGTTTTTATTTATCAGTATCGCCTTTATGCTCGTCTGAATTGCACGTGACGTGGAGGCTGCGCTGCTTTGCGTCAAAATATGAATATTGCAATTCATAACAATTATGAACGCGTTTATTTTATCAATTTCGCTCAAATTGTGCGATTCGTATATACGAAGAATAGATCACAAATAGAATGATTTTTTCCATATATAAGTATTATGAACGGTGTCTCAATTAACGGCGTTCATTCCATTTATGAACAATTTTTTTCTGTGTATGAACAACCATACAAAAGTGATTTTTGGCCCATTTTTTTATTTTTGAAACACTGTATCTCTGAAGTAGTGGTCGAAAAAAATAAAAAAGTAAATGGTCAATGCATATCTCAATAAGCTTCCCAACTAGCTGCCCAAATTTCATTGAAATTGAAAAGGTAACATCTCAAAATTTACTTTTTTTGGTCGATTTGGTGTGAAATGACCCCTATTCATTACCTATATTACCTAATGCGCCTAATTTACAATATTTTTGCGCCTCTACAGAACGGCAGAAAATATAGAGAAACGCGCAACATTTTCAAAACATCACAAAATGGAAAAATGCGCCTAATATTCAGAGTTTTTGCGCCTTTTTAAAAGAGCGTCTTTAGAAAAGATCGTAAAATATAGGCGCAACATTGTCAGAAAAACCCAAAATTGAAAAATTAGCTTAACTTACAGGGTTTTTGCGCATTTTATAAATAGGCGTCTTTTCCATTTGGTGTTTGTGCCTGTATTTTACGTCCTTTTCAAAAGACTCAAAAATTCTGTAAGTTATGCGCTGTTTTAATTTTGATTGTTATTGTTATAGTTAACGCCTTTTGCGCCATTTTGTAAAAAATACTTACTATCTTCTGATAGCTTCTTATCTGTAAATTACGTGCCTTTTTAAATGTTCTTTTTGTGAATTTTGAGACTTTTAAAATAAACTTTAAATTAAATTAGCTTTATGACATTTTAATGTGTGTTAATATTGTCCAAAATTGCGAGTATACTTTTATTTTTAAATTTACTTTAAATATTCGTAGAAAATCGCCATCGTATTTTGACAAAGATTCTGAGGAATACACAATTCGATTTTTAAATATTTTGAGTTATGTATATATCAAAATGTCGCAAGACAAAAATTTTGGCAGAGTCAAGGCAGTTTATAAGCATTTGTTTGACATATTTCAAACAGACAAAGGTGTAGTTGTATCACAAGCTATCTATTTTCTGGCCGATCTCAAAATATTACGTGAATCTGCCATTAAAATTCCCCAAAATTTTGAGATTTTGCCTTTTCTATTTCAATGAAATTTGGGCAGCTGATAAAGCTTATTGAGACCTCTTCTTCCAGAAATACAGTGCTTCAAAGTTACAAAAAATGGGCCAAAAATCACTTTTGTAAACAACCATACTTAAATATCTCTTAAACTAGAAATGCTAGAAACTCCATTGATGGCTCGTTTAAAAGCTAATAGAACAGGCTTTCAAAATTAAGATGTAACTTCTAAAGTGAACATGTGGTCCGTAGTCATTATTGATGTCTTTAAAAAAGACCATTTTTAAAATTCAGAAAAAAATCCTAAGTTTTCGTCAATATATTATAAATGTTCATGCAAAATTTCAAGAAGTATTTTGACGGCATCATATTTTAAAAAATAATGTTCTAAATTTTTATTTTTTTTTTGCATTAAAAAATTTTTTTTTTTTTTCGACAGTAAAAGTTGCAATAATATTGAATGTATTTCTAACTCCGATTTCTAAAATAATGCCAGTTTCATCATAAAGACTATAGTTTTTGAGATATTGATTTTGGGGTATATATTTTTTCCATTTTTCGAAAAATGGTAAAAAAAAAACTAGGGACAGTTTTATGAAACTGACGCCATTTTCGAAATCAGAGTTACAAATACATTAAAAAATTATTGCTAATTTTACTTTTGAAAAAATATTTTATTTTTCAATACAAAAAATTTGTAAAATTAATTAGTAAAATATGATGCAATCAGAATACCATCATAAGATTTGGCATGAACATTTATATTAAATCAACCAAAATATGTGATTTTTTTCAGAATTTTAAAAAGGGTCCTTTTTAAGGACATCAAATTTGAAGTGCTAGGATAATGACGATGGGCCACATGTTCTAGTTTAAAAGTAACAACTTAATTTTTCTAAAAGCTTGTTCTATTAGCAATAAAACGATCCATTAATGGAGTTTCTAGCATTTCTAGTTTAAGAGACATTGAAATATAAACTACCATACAAAAGTGATTTTTGTCCCATTTTTTGAAGCACTGTAAGTAATCTAAATCTAAAGTTCCATTGCTCTAGCTCTTCTACTTTCTAAATCGACTCAGGAGGTCATGCTGATCAAGAATATATATACTTTTACATACCGGAGATGCTTTCTTCAGGGTGTTACAAACGGCGTACCAAACTGAATATACCCTTTCACTCTTAGTGTAGGGTATAAAAAGCCATTGTAAGACATGATGCCACTATAAAATAAAGGGTACCATTAGATAACATTCGATGAACATTTTTAATTGTGGCCTTATAGACTGTTAAATTTAAAAATATTTTTTTTACAATTTTATATGAGAAATATAAATAAATAATTGATTAATATTTATCAAATTAAAAATTATTATTTATGATAAATATTTTCAAAAGTCAAATATCATTTTTATTTAAGACAAATATTTATTTAAAATAAAAATTAATTTTTATTTTTGAGATGAAAAAAGTCGTTACTTCTATCAAAAAATCTCAAAATAGCCAAACAAAAAAAAATTGGCTGAACTTTTCTTAACCGGATGAAGCGAATATTTTATTTTTTCAACCTCTGTTTGGGTCCCAGACTAAATTAGGAAGCGGTCGGACGGTACCTTAATTAAATTGAAAACTCATACACCTACCTATATACATGTAGGTACTGAAATGAAAGGTAATGAACTCACGATTAATACGTAATTATTTTCATGGTCCGATGAACATAGTGACCTCAAGACGAATAACATATAGATGAGTCCATTTTATACACGAATAACATATACATACAAGTGTGGGTACCCAAACGAAAGGAAATTAACTCTGAAGTCTATTATACACTTTTCTATTTATGTTTTAAAAATATAAAACCATTGACATTAAGCCTATTACAACAATTTTAAAAAATAAAAAAAGAGATCATTAAATATATTTAAAAAATTCCGCGATATAACTTCCCTACGAAATATTTTAATTAAGCCACACTTCTGGATTCGCCCCTGCCGCGGATGTAAAGAGTAGCCAACAAATATCACTTCTTTGCCTTTTGCATATAGCTTCCTCCTTTTTTCCTTTGAAATATGGATGACAGCATGCACCCAAACACTTTTAGATGTTTGACGTTGGGTTTACGGTCAGTCCAAGCTTCTTCTGGTGTTATGTCCTTCAGACCTGTGCACGGCGTTCGGTTGATGAGGTAAGCAGATGTGCAAAGCGCCTCTGCCCACAATTTTTTCACCAACCCTGCGTCTATCAGCAAACAGCGCGCATTTTCGATGATCGTCCAATTCATACGTTCGGCCATACCATTTTGTTCAGGCGTGTATGGAACTGTTGTCTGGTGCTGAATACCGAAACTTCTCACAATTGTCTTAATCTTTGAGTTGCAAAATTCTGTACCACTGTCGCTACGCAAAGCTTTAATGCGCTTTCCAGACTGGTTTTCCGCCATATTCTTAAACTCGACGAATTTTTCATACACTTGCTTTTCTTTGCTTTTCAAAAAGTAAACAAATACTTTTCGAGTGAAGTCATCGATAACGGTTAGGATGTATCTGGAACCTGCAATCGACTTTTCCTTCATCGGCCCACAGACGTCCGTATGAACCAGCTGTAGCATTTTAATTACGCGCGTTCCTGTTTCTTTGAAAGGCTGGCGTGTGATCTTCGCTTAAACACACGTTACACATTTTGCCTTCTCGTTGACGTGGTCAGCTAACCCAATAACATCAGCGTCAATGTTGGTAACTATGCAACCATCATTGTTAAACAGAACTTGATGGCATTTGCTGACAATTTTCGACACCGACAGCAAACATGCAGACTTGATTTGTTGGCGAACATAACCTCCTATTTGTTTGGAATTATCTTTCTCGTAAAAAAAAAATATTATCTTGCTTGACAATAAAAGTCCATTTGTATTTTTAAAATTATACTCTTGTATGACTTTTTATTACATAAATTTAATTTTTATGAATTTAACGTATAGATTGTTTTTGAAAAACGATATCTTAAGACCTCCTTCCAGCGGAGTTTTTGGCAAATTTTCTTTTATGACCAGCCATAACAACATTCAAACTTCAAGTGCAACCGAAATTCACCAAAATAACTGTTGTTTTAAAGTGGCATGTTCGTTTCTTTGTTGTCATAAAATGGCATGTTTGTTTCTATATAAACTGTTGATGCGTTTGTAAATTAGAAGGGCAGTATATGTTTGTTACGAATATTCGCTTAAGTTTATTTAGATTTTATTTAGGTTAATTTGGTTAAAAATTTCGTGGTATTTTTTTTATTCCACGACAATTAAAAAATACCATAAAAGTAGTCTTTATCCACACTAACTAGCAACTATGCATCGTCGACAATACACGGAGCGTGTGTGTATTGTAAAGCATCTCATTAACGTAGTCTTCAACGTTGCTAAATTCGCTCAGCTTAGAACTTCTGGATCAATCCAACTTTACGTACCAGACCTGATTTCGCCTCCAACAGTTTCTCAGCATTCGTCTCCGTCCCAAGTACCGCATTCCACAACTTTCGCAGTTAAAAGAAGGCTTCAACCGCAAATTTTCAATCCTGACAATTCTCACGTCGGCGGAGTTTCTCAATCTGATGCTGCGTAGGATCCATCACGATTCTAAATTTAACACTCACTAGTTACTTTTTAAACACAAAGAGAAACCTCCACAACCTTTTATAATGAGTTTTAAAAATGAATGAAAATTTTATTTTTGAAATTGAATATTTTAAAAAAGAAATAACAAAAACTTATTTCTAAAAAACATAAATGTACATTAGAAAAACTTAATTTAACATCATCTTTGTTTTCTTAGTGTACAAACCAGAACTCTCGATTACAGGCACAGAAAAAAATACTTCAAACCATGACTCATTGTCTTGAAGAACCATTCATATTATTAATGACTATGCTATCAATGTTGTGAATGCTATAATAAATATGATGAACGCTTGGTAACTGTCGAAAAAGTGTTCTTCAGTATGATGAATTGTATGTGAAGAATACGTTTCATTAATGAACAAAAACATAAAATTTAACATATATGTTCTTCATATTGGAGAAAGCTGATCATTAAACCAAATTTCATTAAAATATTTTTTTTCGTTCATTTTTTGCCGTACTTCTTAGTTTTCAAGTAGTTCTTGTGTGTTATTTCTTATATAATGCTTGATCGACATGCATAAATTAGTAAAATGTTTTCTAATACAGGGATATTCCATATTAAATCAACGAATGGATTTCCCCTACCCCTTCAGAAATAATAAATTTGGCACCTTATTGAACTAAGACAATTTATAAATTTTGGACCTTAACTTATATGGTTCCCGAAATATCGCACCTTAAAAAGTGAAAAAATAAGTAAAAACTCACAAAGGTGGGTTAACTTAATTGCATTTATCTGCAAAACTAGTTTACGTACATGGCCAATTGAGGTATCATTTGAAAGGTATAAAGATGGTTTTTGATACGGCATATAATTTTATTTTTGTGTCCGAAGGTTAAAGGTCATAGAGTTACCAACTGTAATTTTCGCTTTTTTATTTTCAAAACTAATCTGATTCATCGAGAATGAGTTGTCAACACTAGTTTTCTACCGCCAAGATCGGTGCTGTTTATACCTGATACCTCTGCAGTCGTCCGTCGACTGAATGTGTAGTATATGAATTGGGTTTCGTTTCTACCTACACACTGTTGCAGACCTCTGTCGTGTATTCGCATGAACTTCATACGAATACAACGTACAGTTTCTGTACTCGAATTTTCAATACAATGGATTGGTAAATTATTTTAAATAAATACAAATGTATTTAAAAAGTACAAATGTATTTAAAGAACGCAAATAACTTCCAAAACGAACATTTCACGGCACTAAAATTGAATTACACGTGTTCAATTTATTTTTATGTTAATTATGTTTATTCGATATTTAAGAGAAGTTATCGACACATTTTAAATCTGTAGCAAGATGGCGAAAATGGGTGTGAACCATCTAAGAAAAGTATATGTAAAAATCGGAAAATAAATTATTTATGGTAGTAATTTCATTGTAGTCTGTAGTGAATTATGTTCAAGATTCCAAAATTTCATCAAAATCCAAGCAAAAATAAAAAAGTTATTCAACTTTAATCAGATCTACATACTAACGAAATGTGCTAAAACCAGAGCTCTCGATTACCCGGTGCCCGGGTTTTTCGATCTACGCGGGTAATACCCGGCGTGGTCCATGGAGTGGTCCATGACCCCCAAAAGGGGTTCAAAAACCCATTTATGACCCAAACCTTTTTATTTCGGAAATCGATAGCGGATACCATTAGAAGGCTAATAGTACTCTTTGGAGTGGTCCATGACCCCCATAAAGGGGTCAAAAACCCATTTATGACCCAAAAATGTTTATTTCAATCGATAGCGGACATCATTTGACGCCTAATGGTACCCTTTGGAGTGGTCCAGGTCCCACCAAAGGGGGTAGCTAAACTCTATTATTATTAAACATTTTGTGTTTAATATCACACAACAAAGGTTTAAAAATTCAAATAAAATGTATATGTACATGTAAATAGTTTTAATATTAAACAATAATTGTGTAATCCGTTTTTTACACAAAAATTGCGAATAAGTGCACACAATTCACAAATTTACACTCTAATTTACACATTTTTCGTAGTAATTTTAACGCAGTTTTTAAAGTGTTTAGTGAGAGTTATTCAGAAACCTTCGAAAATGTAAACCTTTATGTCGGACTGTAGTTATATTTTTACATTTCCTTAAAGTTAAATTAATACGGAATGAAAAAGAAATAATTTGTTATCATATGTGGATGTGGATGTCAGTCAAACTTATTCAATAAGTATACTTTATCAAAGAATATGTTTCAAGTATTAAAAATATATTAGCGATAATACCTTACCCTATAAGTTAAAAAGGCCATGATGATCTGATTATTTCCTTCCTGAAAATCAGTTCGTTTAAAAGATTGTCTAATTTCTTCCATTTGAATATTAAATTCATCATCCGTTATTTCCTTATATTGCAAAGAAATATTTCGCCCATTAACGATATTGCAAGCCCATCGTATATCGCATATTTCAACAGTTAAATCGATGGAGCCTTCTAAAAGGGGAAAAGATTATTTATGATCACTTTGTTATGAACAATTGAAAGTTTACATTTTAAATTAAACAAACAATAATACAACCGTCTACACGACAAATAACAAAACACATAAAAACCCGACAATCGGTCAATTATCCCATATTTTTTGGAAATTGCCTATTGAGCAATATTTAACCCTTTTAAACATTAAAGCATTTTTAACCCTTTTCGACCCAGAAAATCAATTTTATTGATATTTAATAATTTTTTATTGAAAAATTATTATAAAAAATTACCCGACCCGTTTTTTATCAAACATATTTTTTAAAGCTTAACCCAAGTGACCCAAAATCATTTAATTGATTTTTAAATAAAGTTTAAAAATGTTTGTTTAAAAAATTAATTCTTTTATCGAATTTTCACAAAAAATATTTTTGATTCTAAACAAATTTCGACCCAAAAAGCTTAACTGCGCTATAAAATTTTATTTGCCACTCGGTTTACCACTAAATAAAATTTTAAAGTTAACCCATTGTTACCCAAAGATAAAATTTTCATATTTTGTTGACATTTTTTCTAAAAAACTGAGTTTTGCAATACGTTTCGTTGATAATAATTGTTGTAAACCCATACACACCCAAAAATAATTTATTTAAAAAAAGCCAACAACTATTTGTTTTTGTCAGGTTTTGTTTGTTTCACTCCCCAGTACATAGCACTTTGTATCTGGCAAGACTTTCAGCCCGCAAAAACAATATTTTTGCAATAACTTTATTTTAGGTCGAAAAACAAACAACAATTTATACATTCGCAGGGCACAGCGTATAAAAATATCATAAAATCGTGAGATTTTTAATAAGCAGCCTATATGATGCTTGCTGCAATGCGACAACAACAATTGACAAGCATAAAGTTGGTGCAATTTTTGCATGTTTTGCCTGGTTGTTTTGTGCTTGTACTAAATTCGCATTTAGATCTTATAGGCCTTGCTATGCAGAAGTTGTGCAGAAGACCGCTGATGAGGAAGCTTGGCAGCTTCCGAAATAGCTGTACGGTCAGCCAACAATTGTGGTTTGTTTCACTCCCCAGTACATAAAACTTTGTATCTGGCAAGACGTTGAGCCCGCAAAAACAATATTTTTGCAATAAAAAAAAAATTCAGATTTTTTCGGAAAAAATAAATTCAACCCGTGAAAATCCAAAATATTTTTGAAGATGTATCACATTGACCCACACATAAAATTTACTTATAAATTTGTTGTGATTTTTTTCAGATTTATTTTCTGATAAAGTATTGCGATCCGTTATTAATTTAAAAACATTTTTAAAATCAAGCCAGCCAGACCCAAACATTTATTAGTTGATTTTTTTGTGATTGTCTCAAATTATTTGAATTATTTAATTCATTGAATATCACCAAACACTATAATAAAAAAAGATGGCGGCTCTGACAGCATTTTTTCAAGCCGACTATCCCGATCCCGATGTAGATAGAAAGAAGCTGAAGGATAAATATTCCAAAGCGTACATACGCTGTATTGCTTCAGAATACATATAACATGAATGTTTCTCAGACACATTGCGCATTTAGGACCACACATAATACAGATCCAAAACCCACATTTGCAAAGACAACCCAATGGAAAATTGAAGAGGACCTAACTTAGCCTGCTGTATCGCATTCTCTTGGCTGACCCACATTCGTACCTAGAGACCCTTTGTTTTGCAGTTTCTTCAAGGCGGGCAGAATGTTTACGAAGAACGTAAACACAATGTGTGTGAACACAACCGCCAGACCCACTCGTTGCAGCGATACTCGTTGCATTGAGTTTTGACGTTCAAAGGTACAATATCGTCACTCGATACGTTTACCCTACAATCGATCGAACGTACTCTACCCACCCGTCTCCGGATATTGAAAGTTTACATTTTAAATTAAATAAACAATAATACACCCGTATACGCGACAAATACATATAATTAAACATAAACCTTCCACATCAACAATCAACACATTTCACAACAACAACCAGAAACAACCCGTTTCTATGGAAGACAATAAAGAAATTCCACAAACACAACATCAAACACATCATTTAAGGTGCATAATGCACATTTAAGGTACAAATTTTAATATATTTATTGTTGCGACACAATTAAATTAAATATTTCGATTGAATTGTCATCCGTTAATCATCATCGTTCGACACCCGAACAGTCGGTTTGAATTTGAAGTCGCGAAACTGGTCGTTTTATACGATCAAAGAGATGTCATCCGAGTTTGTTGCAGTTCGATGGCTCGATTGCAGATGTAAACATGGGTAAAATGGTATTCTGATGTGGTATTCAAATGTGTTAAATTCAGACAGAACAATATAAATATTATTAAACAGCTATTAACTGCATTCGGGACATACAAAATTTGTATATTTGTATATCGGTCGACATTTGACACATTTAAATAAAACCTGGCTATTTTTCAAAACTTTTTAAAATTCAATAAAAGTATGTAGAATTCAACACATTTTTTTGGAAATATAATATATATATATATATATATATATATATATATATATATATATATATATATATATATATATATATATATAGTATATATATACTAAAAATTTATTATATTTTTAGTGAAATATTGTCCATGTCAATCCGTCATACTTCATCTGATCCTGCACTCGTTTTCAACGCATATCAGGACATACATTTTCCGAAGAATCTTTTTCTCGAACGCTCCTAAAGCTCGTCCATGCCTCAGCGACATAGAGGAGGACTGTCATGCTGAGCGATTTATAGTACGTAATTGTTTCCGTCGAGAGAGGGCTATACGCCTCAATTGCCTACTGAGCCCAAAGTAACACCTGTTGGCAAGAGTTATTCTTCGGCTAATCTCCAGGCTGACATTGTTTTTTTGTTGATGCTGGTACTTAGGTAGATGAAGTCCTTCAAAACATCGAAGTTGTGTTTGTCAATAGTGACGTATTGTCCAAGACGCCGAGACTATTTGTTTGTTGACACCAGGTACTTCGTATTCTCCTCGTTCACCGTAAGACCCATTAAACGCGATTCCCTCTATAAACTGGAGAATGTTACACTGACTGCTCGTACGCTCTGCCAAATAATGTCGATATCATCAGCCGGGCAGCATTGAACTCTAGTTGAAGATAGTGCCATTGTGATGGAGTTGTGCAGCTCTTACAATATTCTTCATTATTATGTTGATGAATACACACAATAGGGATACGCCTTGTCTGAAACCACGTCCGGTATTAAACGTATCGGAGAGGTTGTTCCAATTCTCACTGTGCAACATGTGTCGCTCAGGTTCACCCTAAAAAGATTTATAGGTTTCGCAAGTATACCAAACTCAGACATGGTGGCGTATAGGCGACTCCTTATCCAACTGTATAAGGCAGATTTGTTGTCGACGAGGAGGTGGTGAGTGTCGATCTGTCTCTCTTTGGTCTTTTGGAACAATGTGGAGAAATGTAATAATCTAGTCTATGGTGTACTTGCCAAGTCTGAAGCCGCACTGATAAGGTCCAATCAGTCTGTTGACGATGGGGTTCTGTCTTTCACATAATACGCTCGTTAGAACCTAATATGCAATATTGAGGAGATTTATCCCACGGTAGTTGGTGAGTATCGTGGGATCCCCCTTTTTAAGGATTGAGCAGAGTATAATTTTTTCAACGTTGGGAGGTGGAAATCTTTCAAAGATCCTGCTCAACCATTAATGTCATACCGACTAAAACCACCTTCTTCATCATCCACGACCCCGCGAGACTGCCGTAAGGTATTGCTTCGCGGGGCGGGACCAGCTATTGCCCGATATTCTTTTCTACTGCGTTCTGCCTGCAGTAGTTGCTCGTGTATTTCTTTTACTTTTCTATCGACCTCGGTCCAGTTATCTTCTGACTTCAGCATTTCAGTCACAATGTTACGTGGCGTCACCTTTGCTTCTAACGTCTGCTTCACACGTGGGGCAGGTCTGTGATATGTCCAGGCCAAATTTGTGTAGGTACTTCCTATAATCCCCATGGCCGGTTAGGTAGTAGTTTACGACACTATGTTTTCTTCTCAGCCATAAGGTAATGTCTGGAATTATTTTGTGGGTACATAGCCTTTCTGTGATTGATCCCACCTGCTTTGCCATCGCTTTATAGACTCGCCCCTCTCCAATATTCATCTTTCTCTGTATGATCTATTTTCCCTTTTGTTCTCGTATAACCGGTGCGCCTCTTCGGCAAGTTGGTCAATTGGGATCATTCCTGCCAACACGCATGCTGCTTCATCTGACGTCGTGCGATAAGAGCTACATACCCTCAATGCGCTTAGTCGATACACTGCCTTTCATCTCTATTTGGTTTTGCCCGTAAGTGGATTTGACCACACTGGTGCCGCATACATCAATATAGAGCTTACCACTCTATTAATAGTAAGTCTTTTACTCAGCCTTGGTCCTCCTATATTGGACATCATTCGCGATAGCGCCGCACTGATATTTGATGCTTTATTGCAAACATTTTCCAGGTGCGCGACAAAGTTGAGCCTGGAGTCGTTCATCACCCCGAGGTATTTGAGAGACTTCTTGGATAAGATTTCGTGTTCTTCAATCGTGATTTTTATTGCCTCTTGCTTCCGTCTTTTGGTAATCAGTATTACTTCCGTTTTGTGCTCCTTCAGTCTCAGACCGACTTTGTCTAACCATCATCTTACTTTATTTGTCGCCTCGTTTGCGTACATTCTTTCATCGAACAGGAAATACACTTTCGACGAGGCATTTATTGTTTGTCTCTATGAACATACTGGGCACCTTTGCAACCGCCAGCTTAAGTGCTGCATTTGGAATGCCTCCGGGGCCTTATTGTCTCCGATTCTATTTGAAATTACGGCCAATTCTTCAACTGTGACTGCTGGTATGTCACCGTTGCATATTTGTTTAAAGCATGCCTTTTTGCTATGTTCTATTGCTTGCTTTAGCGAAGTCCGGGCTAGTTTGTATTCCAGTTGCCTTTCATCGAAACCTGATATACTTCTGTCACGTTGACAGCACCTTCTCGCTTTATGGCAAAGAGTGCTATGATTTGAAATATCATTGTTCCACCAGTAGTTTGCCGGTCTGCTACTCGCTAATCTGCGATTTTTCTTCCGCTGAATTCTCTATTGCTTGGCATTGTTTGAGGGTTTCCACAAATGCATCCACATTTAGTTTCTTGGATACCCAAGAAACTTCATAGTAATTTTTTTTTTGAAACTGATTGACGGTTCGTGTGCATGTGATTGCTGCTGTGAATAGGAGTGTTTGGTGGTCGCTGTGTGTGTAATGTTCGCTGACTCCCCATTCCACATTCCTTGGCAATGCATTGCTTACAAACGTTAGGTTTACCACGGATCCTGTCCCTGTCGCCCTGATGGTATGCATACTGTTGGAAAATTCTTCCAACAGTATGCGCCCTCTTGAGTTTGTCTTTCGGCTTCCCCACTCAACCGCCCATGCGTTGAAATCACCAGCAATTACTGCCGAACTGTGTATCGTTGCATCCTTTATCAAGCAGTCTAGCATGCGTTCATACTGTGGCAGCGTAGTACTCGGTGGTGCGTAACAGCTGAATACATGTATGCCCCTAATTTTTGCTCTTACTTAGCCGACCTCCATATTCTCTGAAATTTCTTCAATCGCACATTTTCCGCACGCCCAAACCGCCGCCTTGTCAGTTGAATCTGGCGCCCATACACTATTTGGCATTTCTCTGTACTGGTAACATACGATAGCAACGTCAACACGACTTTTGCAAATGGTTTGCGAAAGAAAGTTCGGTGCAGCATTGCAGTGATTTAGGTTAAACTGAATAAATATCATGTACATAGTTTGTCATCATGCATTGATAAGTGCCCCCCTAAAAACTGGACATCTACTGGTCCCTGTTTTATGATTCACGTCTGAATTTTTATTAAGTTTGCAGAACATGCATTCCGGTTTCTTGTTGCAGTCTCTCGCAATGTGACCATCTGTACCGCACCTTCTGCACGCCTTCGATATAATGTGTGTATTGTCTTCTAATGTGTGTTTAGTACACGTCTTCGCTATGTGTCCGAATTCCACACATCTAAAGCACCTCTTTAAGGATACTTGCTCCCTGAGGCGGCAGACAACCCATCCAATTCGCACTTTCACTACGTTCAGGACTTTGCGCGCTATCTCATCTGGTAGGTTAATGGTTGCCGTTTGCGTACCACTAAACGCCTGCCTTAGGCTCCTTACGTCTGTTTCAGTAATGGATGTAATTCCAAACTGGGTAGCCAATAGAGATGTCAATCCCGGAATATTTTTCAATCCCGAAATTTCAGGAATAAAAAAATTTGAATCCCGGGATTAAAAAAAATAATAGCAGAGGCGTAAAATAACCATATCTATGTTTGAATAATAAACAATTATAATGCTTAAGGCTCAAACCAAAAATCATATATTCAAATGCCCCTGTTTTCAGGTTGGATATTCAATAATACATGGTATCCAAAATACGAGATATAAAAACCCCAGTTGATCATCAAACATTTTTTAATACTTTCTATTGAAAAATTATTTTTTTAGTACAAATATAAGAAAATTTTAATTTTGAATGAACAATCAAATTTTTATTGGGATATTGGTTTTTTGTGGAAGACAATATTTTATAAAAAAATTATAATTAAAAGAAAAAATTAGTTTATAGTGGACACATTGTTGTATGTTATTTTTAATTAATAACAATTTTAAAAATTAATTCAATTTAGGAAGGTGGATTTATTTATGTAAAGTCAATCGTATTAGTGGATATTATACTATTTAATCGAATTCAGATTTTGTAAAAGGATTTATTCTCGGTGAAATGAATTTTATATGATTGTAGTACGCACAATTTCATTGTAATGATTCTGAAAAATAGTGAAAATGTTAGTTTTAGACCCAAATGAAAAAATGTTAGGGTGTTCAATTATATTTATTTATGTATTTCGCCATTAATAAAGGTTACAAGGTTACATTCAGAGAAAACGGTTCCAGTTTTATCGTTATTCGAAACCCGAATTTAATTTGCAGCATAGTTGATAGTAAATCCTTCGGCTGCATTCAAAATAAAAATTAGTGTAATAAAAGACCGTTATGATATTATTATTATTTACTATTTTTAAGTACTTTCTGTATATCCAATCGAAAGATTACACTGTTCGGCTCAAATTCCCCCTGTTTTCATTAATATCATTTCTATTTTAATGTGCTGATTCGAAATGCGTTTTTAGTTTTTCCCTATACGTAACGTTTTTAAGAAAAACGCATTTTATATTTTTTGCATTTTACACTGCATTTTACAATCAAAATTTTATATGAAAAGATGAGACAGCTATTGATCTAAAATTAATACGGTTATAGTCCAGAAATAAATCAAGGAATGTTATGGCATTAAGTCCACTTGAATATCGTTTATGGATTGGTTAAAATAATATGTTAAATTTGAAAAATTTAGAAAATAAGGGCAATTTATGAAATTATCGGAAAAGAATATCTAGTAAAAAATAAATGTTATGTATTAAATCATTGATAATACTTGAGAGAATACCTATTTATCTGTGTTCTTTCTACTTTTTGAGTTAAATGCATTCAAAAAACTTAACTGTAAATTAAAATGTGTCTTTTAAATTAAGATAACGAATTTATATATATATTTATTAACATATTTCTATAGAATTTTTATTCTGGAGATATTGCAACAAAATGTATTGATATATTATGTTATTTAAAAATAACGATTGAAATATCGATTGAAATTAATTGATATTTTAATGTAATAGTATAAAAAGTACAAACACAGTTCGCATTATTATAGAACATTATGTTAGAAACCCTAGTACTTAATAATTGTTATCATATATTTAGAAATAACACTAAAATACTGCTATAATTAATATTTTTTAAAATAAATAGAGAATTATTTTTATACAGTTGAAATTCAATAAAAACCGAATAGTAATACTGTGAAGGCGCAAATATTACGGGACAAATTTGCACCCACCCACAATATGTTTTATTTTTATATAGACTAAGAAAACGAAAGATGGTTGAAAAGTTTTAGAGCCTTAAACATAGCAGTTGCAAATTATTCAAGTCAAATATTTTACAGTTTTTGTGATACTTAGACAATATTAATAGTTTTGCTACAAAAGAATTAATATCTGTGGAATATGTGAATATTTGCAGCAATGCTTCTTATTTCTCTAGTAGTTGCACTGAATATACCACAAATATAACATTTTTCGTGATGTTTATAAGAAATATATCACAAATAATACAAAATATGTGATGTTTACAAATTCTTTAAACTTTTGCTGCAAATTTATTTGTATTTCCTGCATATTGGAATTGTTAAAGCGAGTAGCATTTTAGAGCAGCAACACTCTAATAAACATTCTGTTTTCTTAGTGTATATATAGATATAAATAGTTAAATTGGATTAATAAATGCTGAAGTAATAAAACTAAATATATCATTTGGTGGCCGGCCGTAACAAAGACTTTATATATACTAAGATAGAAAGTTTGGGTGCCGGTGTAGTTTTTGGGTGCCATCAAAATTGTCACATTTAATATAATAATAATAGTTTGGCGCTACAGTCCTGTACAGAACTTCGGCCGAGCTCTCTCACCATTTTGAGCTGTGCGTGTTATATTTGTACTCAAAGTGGTGGGACCTACAGTTTATTGCCGAATCCGAACGGCGGGTGAGAGCTTTTTCATAGGCAATGGTTTTACTCTCGTAGGTTTGCCATTTACTGACGAGAGGTAGCGCGGTATAGAAAAATGTTTCTATGAAAAGATGTTGTTAGCCCCAGTCCAGGCTTGAACCGGGGACCTTTCGACTCGTAGTCCAACGCACTAACCACTGAGCTACCGCGGCTACACATTTCGGGTATTGGATAATTGGGTGTAATTTTTATCCGCGAGATCGGGAGAACTGAAGTGATGGCACAACAACAAAATATGTCATAGAATTGATTTAATGTTTATAGTATTTTTGCTGAATCATTAACGCATGGAATATTTTTTATGAAAATATCAGAGCTTGTAGAATTTTGATCTTCAATTTCTGATATTCTCTGAAAAATTATTCAATTGATCATTAGTACATGTAAATTCTGTTTCTGTTTTTCACAGACAGACATCCATGTTTTTTTTTCTTTTGTCTGTTTTGACAATTAGAAATTAACGAACACATTTAAAGATTTGTGTTAATTGCACCCATACATTCATGAAAACTGCCAATTTCATTGCACATATTTAAAATAGTTGAACACATTCAAATATTCGCAACACATGCAAACTTTGACATTCAGCAAAAAAATATGAAATCTCTATACGTATTTACGTATTTTTCGCATTTACATGATTTTGAATTAAAATTTATGCCATGGTAATAATTTCAATGTTTTCAACAATAAAAAATTGATTTCATAAAAAACTTAAAATACAATATTTACATTTAAAATTTTAATATTTTTTTGAATTTAAACCAAAAAATGAAAAACATTATAATTATTGTGAAACATAGCATATATACAATAAATTTGAAAAATTGATAATCAAAATTAAAAATTCATTTTCAAACAAAATTTTTAAAAAACATTTTTTTATGATTTGATATGAAATAAATATTACTTTTGTGAAATAGTTAAGAAATATTTTCATTTAATTTTTTATTATGGTTAAAACTATAGAAATCATTCAAATTTAAACATTTATGATAGAGTATAAATTTAATTTAAAAAAAAAAGTTTTAAAAAACACAACGTTTTATGTTTTTTTTTTTTAATTTGTTATTATGATATGACAGTTGCATCTTATGGTTAGGCTTTTAGAAATTATTCATATTTAAAAATTTATAATATAAATTTTAATAAAAAGAAAAATAAATATACAATGACACAGTTGATGAAGTTTAATTAAATGAAAGCTCTTTGTAAATCAATATTTTTTTAAATATGAAAATAATTAAATTATTTATTGAAAAATTTCTTACTATTTTCATAAAAAAATTGACAAATTTTTTATACGTTTTTTATTTATATTAAAATGTTTAATAATATCTTTCATATAATACTGTTTTTTTAATATAAGTATTTTAATATACTATATAATAAAATTTACAATCCGTGCAGAAAACCACAATTTATATTTCACTTCACCAACATTTTTGTGATGGGTTTAGGAAGAGAAGTCAGTACGCGTAAATAAAAGGCTGTTGACTTAAACCCAAGACAAAAATGTTGGTGTAATGAAATAAAAAATGTGGTTTTCTACTCGGATTGTAAATTTATTATATATTATATTAATATATATTAAAAAATAGTATTATTTGAATAATACTATTAAAAATTATAATATATATAAAAAAATTACAGTAACGGCAAAAATAGGACGGTTACTAACTTCTTCCACTTATTTTAAAGTTTTTTGACCATTTTTAGTTTATGAATGTGAAGATCACTTGTAATAAATTATCAATACGTCTTATTTCAAAATAGATAAATTGCGAACACCTAAAAAAAACTGTGTTTGGTACAACCCTTAAAATACCAAAAGTCAGAGATCACATTATATTTAATAATTAAAATTTATATATTTTCAAAGAAAAATAATTTGAAAGTAATAATTTTACAATCTCAGTAAATACTTAAAAAAAAATTATTAACTATTTTACAAAAATATTATTTATTTCATTTCATTGTCAATTTATATCATTAAAAAATGTATTTTAAAAATTTTGTTTGAAAATGAATTTTTAATTTTGAATATCAATTTTTCAAATTTATTGTATATATGTTATGTTTCACAATAATTATAATGTTTTTTATTATTTGTTTTAAATTCAAAAAAAAATATTAAAATTTTAAATGTAAATATTATATATTAAGTTTTTTATGAAATCAATTTTTTATTGATCAAAACATTGAAATTAGTACCATGGTATAAATTTTAATTCAAAATCATGTAAATGCGAAAAATACGTATTTTCCCAAAGATCAAGAAAACAGAGATTTCATATTTTTTGCTGAATGTCAAAGTTTGCATGTGTTGCGAATATTTGAATGTCTCAACTATTTTAAATATGTGCAATGAAATTGGCAGTTTTCATGAATGTATGGGTGCAATTTACACCAATCTTTAAATGTGTTCGTTAATTTCTACTTGTCAAAACAGACAAAAGAAAAAACATGGATGTCTGTTTGTGAAAAACAGAATTTACATATCGACGCCCCTTACGAAAACTATAATATTAAAACTGTATTACGAAAAAAAGTATATATCACTTTTAAACGAATACGATTTCATTTTTACTTAAATGGCGAATATTATAATGTTCTCAAAATTTCACAGAAAATTAGTACGACAAACAGTTTTCTGTGGAAAATTATTATGTTTCAAATTTTTGGACGAAAATTGGAGCTTTTTATTGAAATAGATTTTTTTCAAAATCATATTGCGTTGATTTTATATTTTGATATATGTCATTTTTAAAATTTGTTTGACAAAATTCAAAATAATTACGATATAGTGATATAAAATATGCATTACCATATACTGAAGGTGACTCAGCTTAGCTTGTTTAGTGTGTTGGAATACAAGCCGAAACGTCGTTGGTTCAAACACCAGCGAATGCAACATCAAAAAAATAAATGGAAAATGTTTTTCTTCACCGCGCTACCTCTTGGTGATAACCTTCGAGAGTAAAAACATCGTCGTTAAACTGTAGGTTCCGCTATCTGAGTACAAATATAACATGTTTAAATGGTGAGACTGTTCAGCCTAGGTTCTTCAGAACTGTATCGCTAAACTAGTATTATTGTAAATATTATTAGGACAGTAGGACATGTCATTTTTAGGATTTGCGAGGTCATTTGTTATTGTCTCCTATGAAATCTAGACTGTTACATTAAATTTAAGTTTAATTTCAATGGCCTATGGTCTCTATTAAACGATTACATATATTTAATACAATGCTGTAATATGTACAGATTTTATATGAAGGCCCCAATAATATATGCATTATTCATGTTCAACAAAAGATTCCAATTTTCGTCACAAAATTTGAATCATTTTTATATTCGTAGATACACAGTATTAAAGCTATTTTGCTTTTTAAATAAATTCAACTATATTTTAGATTTTTTAACGATTTTGTCAAATCAATATATTTTTTGAAGTGAGTATAAAAAACTAGATATATTGTTTTATATGTTTATAAATTTTTAAAAGTAGAATAATTTTTATAACAAGTAGAAATGTAAAGTAAAAAAGCAGCGACATTCTGCCGCGGGTGACAACATGTGTTGTCACTGGTCAGAGGATGTAATTGATGAACAATCTTCTGGTACTCTCCGTAATGTGTCTTTACAATAGCTGACGTCGGAATACCATAAGAGCCAATATTAAGATGTTTTATTATACCTATTGGCCAATGATATCTTGGAAACTGTGTTGAACTGATTACTACTATGTCACCAACTTGAAGTCCAGCAGTTTTTTCAGTCCATTTGGTTCTCAGAGTTATAGTTGGTAGATATGCTTTCAACCATCGATTCCAAAACTGATCTACTAGAAATTGCGTAGTTCTCCATTGCCTTTGAAATTTATTTTGTGTGGTGTAAAACTCTCCAACTGGTAAATGCGAAATATTTTTCCCAATAAGTATATCGTTTGGTGTAATACTTGTTTTTGTATCTCCATCATTTATGTATGTTAGTGGTCTGCTGTTAACAATAAACTCTGCTTCTGCAAATATCGTATGCAACATCTCATCTTTGACAATTGCCCCTTTTAATATATTTTCAATTCTCCTTTTAAAACAACCAATCATGCGCTCCCATGAGCCTCCCATATGAGGTGCATATGGAGGGATAAATTTCCATTCAATGTTGATATTTGTTAAATGCTCTTGAACTCGTTCATTTGACAAATCTTGAATAGCCTGTGATAGTGCTTTACTTGCAGATCGAAAATGCTTCCATTGTCTGTCCATATAATTTTTACGTTACCTCTTCTTGATAAAAATCGACGAATTGCTAGTAAACAGGAGTCAATAGTAAACGTGTGTGCAATTTCTACATGAATAGCTCTTGTTGATAAACATGTGAATAAGCAGCCGTACCTCTTTTCAGTTCTTCTTCCAACTTTTACCATAAATGGTCCAAAATAATCTATCCCTACTGCAGTGAATGCTTTTTGATACATCAATAATCGATCTGCGGGTAAATTACCAATCAGTGGAATAATTGCTCTGCTTTTTAAACGATTGCATTTAAAACATTTATTTAAAACTGATTTTACAGTATTTCGAATTTTTGGCATCCAGTATTTTTTACGAAGATCGTTGATAACTGCTTCCAGACCTTGGTGATTAAATTTCTTGTGATAATGCAATATTAAAAGACTAACAAACGGATGCTTTCCATCGATGCATATTGAATCTTCTATTTCTAAATAAATGGATTGATTTCATAACTGAGCGTAGTTTTCATCAAAATATTTGAAAAATCCTAAGGAAAGCAAGTTTTCTGCACAATATCAATCCAAGCATACAGACTTAATTCTAAATCATTCGGATTTAAAACATCTTTTTCGATATTTTCTTTTTTGCAGGCTTTAACAAATTTTAAAATCCATGCTGTAATTCGCAATACTTTCAAATATGTAAAATTCCATTTCATTGAAAATATATGCGTTTCTCTTAATGATATAACATTGACTATATCTGAATTAGAAATATTAGTTGGTTGATCTGGAATTGTTATATTTAAATTTTGTAAAAATAATGGTCCATTAAACCAAGTAAAATTCTGGGAAAATGGATCCTTTAAGATTCCGCGCGTACATAGATCCGCAATATTGTCATCTGTTGATATCCAATTCCATTCGTTCACATCTGAGTTTTCACTTATTTCTAAGACGCGATTGGAAACAAATGATGGCAGTCTATTATTTTGTTTTATCCAACTTATAACAGTAGTTGAATCTGACCAAAAGTAAGATTTTGTAATTGTTAGTCCAATATGAGTTTTAACAGTTGAGTAAAGACGAACACCAAGAACAGCAGCCATTAACTCTAACTTTGGAATCGTCAGTGATTTTATTGGTGCTACTCTAGCTTTTGCAGCTACGATAACAGTTTCCGTACGTTTTTAAGTAAATAACTGCTGCATATGCAGATTCGCTAGCGTCACAAAAGGTGTGGAGATCAACTTTATCCGGATGTAATAACAATTTAGAGTACCAACGATTAAATTCTACTAAATGGATGTCGTTTACATATTTCGAAAATGTTATCCATTCTTGAAAACTACGCTCAGTTATGAAATCATCCCATCCTATGCCACTTTTCCAAATTTCTTGCATTATCATTTTGCCTTGTATAGTTATGGGCGATAGAAGTAAGATCGAAAATTGACATGGCTACTTTCAGAATCTGACGCTTAGTCGGTTTCGTGATACAATTAAATATATTTTTGTACTCAGATAAAAAGTGCATGTTGAAAGTAAGCTTGTCAGAATGTGCATTCCATTTTAACCCCAAAACAGATTGATTTTGGTTTTTATCATTTATGTCGTATACATAATTTTCCGAAACTAAATTTTGAGGTTCGCTTTTTAAAATCTTTGAACTATTTGATAATAAATTTCTCTAAATTTCTCACATCCTCCAGGTGCTTGAATTTTAATGACTTCGTTGACTAATTGAATGGACTCTTCTTCATTATTTCGCCCATATATAAAGTCGTCAACATAATGGAAATCTTTGATGGCCTTTAACGCATCAGGATAAGTACCAATAAATCTATCTGCATTATAGTTTTTTACATATTGCGATAAAAACGGCGAAGAAGTGATGCTAAACAGCATTGCTTGCAACCTGAATATTGAAGGTTCAAGTGAAGTTTTGTCTACGTTCCCTAAAAAGCACTGCGCAAAAGAATCATTGTACTCAATCCGCACCTGATTGAACATTTTCCTTACATCTGCAGTAAAAGCATATTTATATATTCTTAAATGTATTATATTCCCCAGTAATGATGTTAGTAAATCAGGTCCTGAGTAAAGATAGTCATTAAGGCATGATTTGTTAATCTTTGCTGCGGCGTCAAAGACTACTCTAACTTTGCCAGGTTTTTTTGGATTAATGACAGCGAAATGAGGAAGAAACCAAACTTTTTTTTCTTCAAGTTCAGCCTTGTCTACGGGTACTGCATACTCTTTATCAATTAGTTTTTTTATTTCAAGATCGTATGCGTAATCTAGTTTTTCTTTACGGAGTTTTCTTTCTAAGCATTTTAGTCGGTTAGAAGCCAACCAGTAAGTATCAGGAAATTCCTCCTCTGCATTTTTCCATGGTAGCTTTACTTCGAATCGAATTCCATTATATGTTAAACTATTTTCTACTTGTCTTAAACAATCTTTATCTGAATTAGATATAGTATTTATATTCTTCGAACAGACCCCAAAACTTTCTAGTCCGAAATGTCCATTTACTAAATCGTGTAAATCTCTGTCGCAAGTATTGCAAATGGAAGCAGTGATATTTTTAATGTTTTTATTAATATTTGTACACCCATGAATAGTCCAACCCAAATTAGTTTTTGACAGGATAAAAGAATCTGGATTGGGATGAATGCATTGTAATGTTACAATGAGTTTTGCATTGTTCTGACCAATAAGAATTTTTGGACTACTCCAGTTCATGTTCTTTAAATCTACGTTTGAAATGTAGGGGTACTTTTGTAATAACATATTGGAATCTACCGATTGGCCTGGCAAGCCAAGATTATGAACAGTTCTAATATTGTTTAGGTTAAATTTCTTTGCTTGATCCATTGTACCGGATACATCAAGGGAAACAATTCTTGAATCTGATTCATACCTGTTTATATCTCCATTCCAGTTTATGCACAAGGGTTCGACTGGACCATCGATGCCAAGTTCCTTTGCTATACTTGAATCCATCAACGAAACATTGCTACCCTTATCAAGAAACGCAGTACTGATCAGATATCCTTTAGGACCCCATAATTTAACAGGTAAAATTTTAAGGAGTACAAACTGTGCTCCGTTATTTGGATCGACGATATTACTTGTTACAGTATTCAGAACTTTAAGTAGCATTTCATGATGAAAACGATTGCAGTTGTTGATGTTACACATTTTCCTCTCAGTGCATGGCGTTGTATGTTTTTTAAGACAACAAAAACAAAGTTTGTACTGTTTTGCGTAGGTCCATCTCTGAGTAACAGAGCTAGAAATAAACTTTGGACACTTTGAAAGAATGTGGTTTTCATTTCTACATAAGGGACAGTTCAAATTCATAGTTTATGTTTTTTTTGGTTTTATATTTGTATTTACATTATTAACATTATGTGTATTTGTATTAAAATAATTTGATTTGATTAAAGTCGTTAGAATTTACATGTCTAATTCTAAATAATATATCTGCGAGATTTCTTACCCATTCCTTAAATGTATTTATATTTTGATTATCATCAACAGAATCCTTACTCAATAGATAGGAGCCCCATTGAACGACGAGGTGTGGAGGTAGTTTAGAAACAAGGATTTTTATGAGCTCATTTTCGCGTCGATATTTGGCCTCAATGTTGTTTATAGCACTGATGACATTTCTAACGCTGATTTCAAAATCTTGAAATGATTGCCAGTCGTTGAAATTTGGTATTTGGTTGGCTTTGTTCAAAATTTCCTGTGCCATTTCTTCGCTTCTTCCGTATACGCTTGATAAAATGTCCATAATCTCATTTGGATTACGGGATGTGATTAGTAACATTTCAACATATTTTCTAGCATTACCTTTTAATGAATTGTTGAGTCTAAGTATGTTCTCATCATCAGTAAAACAGCACAACGTGGTTGACAAGTTGAACTCTGCTAAAAAAGCGGGCCATTCGAACTTACATGATCCATCGAAGTTTCTTAGAGAGTTGCCGATACTTTGTCTTGAGAGCATTTTCTTTATATCCGCTGATAAATTCGTCTCAACTGGTGGTTCTTCACATATTGAAGCTGATGGAACTTGATATTGCTGAAGTACTACTTGAGGGACTTGCACAAATACAGGAAGTTCCAGAAATTCTTTCGGGTTCAATGTACTTTTCTTGAGTTCAATTAACGCATGGTTTTTCTTGATTTTAATTTTATTAATTTTTAATTTTATTAAGATTTTCTGGTTCTAAAATTTGAACTTCTTCGATGTCATATTGTAGCTCGACCAAAATTATCTTGTGTTCAAATATTTCTTTTTCGGTTTTATTTTCCAAATTGCAAGATGTAACCATTGTGCTCGAGCTTTGAGTGAGAAGTGGTGCGACATTCGATGAAAAAGTGGAGTGTCAACTGATGCATTTTGTACAACATTTCCCCCACTGCACTGCTGATCACTTTGGTGAATTGATAATTCTTCGTCAATTAATTCAATACATTCAGCTGCTCTTATGGAGAAGAATACATCTAACAAATCTTCGACTGGCGTATCGCTAGCTGCATTAGAGAAAACGAAATTTTGAAGAAGATCCACAATTTCAGATGAAGTGATTTCGCGTTTGATCTGCTCTAACCTTTTTGCATACTTCTCGCTATTTTTGCAGAATGGAAATCCTTTAAATTGTAATATATTTCTTTTTACGACGTTTTCACGTGCCTTTGTTCCGAAGAGAACATAATGCAAATTTTGCGGTGAATTGGCGTCGTTATTTGCGATAAAATCTTTTATGGAAATTGCGATTGACATTGTTGCGATATTGCGTTGTCTTTTATCCACAGATACTTTCGTATATATTCAACGGTTCGAAGGACCAAAATATTAAAGCTATTTTGCTTTTTAAATAAATTCAACTATATTTTAGATTTTTTAACGATTTTGTCAAATCAATATATTTTTTGAAGTGAGTATAAAAACTAGATATGTTGTTTTATATGTTTATAAATTTTTAAGAGTAGAATAATTTTTATAACAAGCAGAAATGTTAAGTAGAAAAACAATTAAAGTCGTGCAGCGACACACAGATACACATGTGCATATTCCCAGAAATATCAAAAACATAATAGAGTTGCTGGAAAAAACATATTATTTTTCTCATCAAAAACAATAACATACTTTTATTCTGAATCTCAAAAATAACAAATTTATTTTCGTAAGGGCAAAAATATATAATAGTTTTCGTAAGGGGCGTCGATATAACGATGATAAAATGAATAATTTTTCAGAGAATATCAGAAATTGAAGATCAAAATTCTACAAATTCTGATATTTTCATAAAAAATATTCCATGCTTTAATGTTTTACCAAAAATACTAGAAACATTGAAGGAATTCGTTCATTTGTTGTTGCTGTTTTTAGTGCAGCCGCACAAATAAAGAGTGAAAGGAAAGAACAAGTGTCGATCTTGTTGCACATTTCTTTAGAATAAACGTCAAAACTGACAGAATAACAAAAATGCGTAGATGTCCGTCTGTGAAAAACAGAAACGGAATCTATATATATAAAACTCTTGGTCCGTCTGTCTGTCAGTTTGTTCCAACATCACGTCTAAACCGCTAAACCGATTTAACTGAAATTTAGCACCAGGATACTATGGAGTCGGGAGGGTGTCATAGGCTATATATGGGTGGGATTGGACAAAAGGGCGTGGCACCTCCCATACAACCTAAACTTTCAAAACGACATGTCTCGGCGCATACACAAGCTAAGAAGATGAAACAAAATACTCAAATACAAAAAAATACAAAAGCAAAAACTCAAAAACAAAAGCAAAAATCAAATACAAAAACAAAAGTAAAAGCACGAAACTTAAGCAATAACTAAAAAACAACAAAAAAATATAAAAAGGACAGAAAACAAAAACAAAAACAACCACACTAAAATTCACCACACTAAAACTTTCCACACTAAAATTCACCACACTAAAACTCACCACACTCAAATTCACCACACTTAAATTCACCACAATAAAACTCACCACACTAAAATTCACCACACTAAAACTCACCACACTCAAATTGAACACACTAGAACACACCACAATAAAATTCACCACACTAAAACTCACCACACCAAATTCAACTCACCACACTAAAACTTCTACTGGGAAAAACTGTACGGGGAAGAATTCTACGGGAAAGAATTTTACGGGGAAGCACAGTCTGAGAAAAGTTGTTTTAGCGGAGAATTAGTTTGGTTTTGGTTACTACATATATAAAACCAATAAAAAAAAGTCCACAGCGAAGAACTGGTTCCTGATATAAATAATAAAAATGTTCTTTATGTTAATAAAATTGCTCCATATCCTTGGATTCAGAAAATCTTTGCACGAGTCGTGTACGGGTCCAGCTAGTTTACATATAAAAATGGTAAAATGAATAATTTATCAAAGAATATCAGAAATTGAAGATTAAAATTCTACTGATATTTTCATAAAAAATAAAGCTTGCTTTAATGCTTCAGCAAAAATACTAGAAACATTATGACATCTTTTGTTGTTGTGCCGTCGCTTCAGTTCTCCAGCTCTCCGGGATAAAAATTACACCCAATTATCCAATACCCGAAATGTGACAATTTTGATGGCACCCAAAAACTACACCGGCACCCAAAGTTTCTATCTTAGCAGTTCGGAACCGGCAGTTATGAACCGGACTGGTAGTAATTAGCTTGGTGGACTTTTAGTTCCCAAAACAAATATTATTAAGTATATTTAAGGATACTTACTGATATCCTTAATTTGGGAATTTCTGTTTGGATTACCTAAAATTCTCAAACAATAAGAATCAACATGTATATTTGTTGGACCCTAAATTCACAAATAATATTTGGAGGACATTAAATTCTCAAATAAAACCATTGAATTTTAAAACAGCAAAAAATATAATAAAAACTTATTTTCTTCCCTAGAAATATACATTTTCTGTACCGTGGACACCGGCGAGCATACCCCAGCCAGAGATCCATTACAATACCATTGTCAAAATGAGTTGAATCTATAGTAATTTTAATATTTTAAAATAAAAATAAAACATTTTCTTATTAAATATGATTTTGCGGTGATTTCACAAATTCATTTTTTCTCAATTTTTAAACATTAACTGGGTTTTGCAACAAAATCTTAAATGACATTCAAGTTGAATTGTTCATGGACAATAACTATTTTAATTTTAATTCAATGGCTGTTCAGTCTTTTTATGAAACAAGTTTTTTTTAAATGCAGTGAAAAATGCAAACATAATAAATTGCATTTTTCTCCAAAACATTACGTAAAGGGAAAAAACTAAAAACGCAGTTCGAATCAGCACATTAAAATTATGTAGAAATGATATGAATAAAGACAGGGAGGAACAAAAGTGCTAATTTTGCCGAACAGTGTTATTAGTCGAAAGTGACGTAATGGTTAACAATTGTGAATTTTTTAAAAGTCAAAAATCATGTAATTCATTATTATTGACGTCAGTGTTTCAAGATTTTAGTCCGTTAAATGTTAGATTTAATTTTTTAAGAAATGTGTATAAAACATTGAAAGACTTTTGAATAAACTATTTTAAAAATTGATTTACTAGCGTTTTTGTAATCCAGAAAATACCATGATTTAACGATGATCCCGGGATGAGTTTTTCGGGACTGATTTGACTCAAATCCCGGGATTTCATTGATGTCCCTGCACTCGATTAGCGTTTTTTGTGTTTTTATTGTCGCCTCGCAGGCCAGCTTTTTTTCTACCTGGGTAGGTTTCTGTCGCATCTTCTTCTTTCTACTATCCACCTTCACTCAGTTTCCGCTTTTTTGGCGTAGTAGCTTTAATTTTCTGGTTTTTATCTGGTTTGTTAGCCCTCGTTACCACTCCTTTACTCTTTTTTTTTATTCTTGGGGTCTCACGGTCTCATCCGTGATGTCCCTTCTCCTTTTGGAGTTGTTTGGGTTCCCTGTTCGGTACTTGTTGTGCTATGTATCAACAGTTTTTCACTCATCCGTTCACCTTGTTGTACGTGGACCTTATCGCGCGCACCTGCTCCTTTATGGCACGATGAATGCTGTTTCTGCCTTTCATGTAGTCTATGAGTCAAACTATCAGGTTGCCAAGATCTGCGAGTGCATTCTTTGTTGATTCTTTGGCAAGACTTGTGTGCTCCTCCTCTTTCCTGTTATCAATAGCTGTATTCCCACTAATTATTTGGGTGCCCAACATCGTCAATGGCGATCTTAAAATCTTATTTGGTGAACTTTGCACTCTCGAGTGCCCCGAAAATGGATTCTTTCCAATTTTTCCTGTGTTGCTCTTCGCTTTTTCTGGAACAGCGGCCGAGTAAGCCACTGCTGTAACAGTTATGGGTTAGTTGATGGGAGTTAGGGCCTCCAGAAGCCGTGCCCTTTTTCGTGGATGTAACCACGGGTGGATTTCCACTATTGTGGCTGCCACCGGGAGTAGTTTTGTTTTGACTATCCATACTATAATCACGCGCTCTATTTCATTACAGTTTTCCCTACTGCTGGGAGCTTTATACCTTGTGCATTTTATACTTCCTGCCAAGTTTGTGTAGACTTCCGCTCCTCAGAGGTCAGATGCAGACCAGGCAAGCCGCCCATTGTGGGTACATACGCTACCTGGGTATCAACTAGGGACCGCGTGTCTTTTGCTCTTAAACAAAGTGATTGAATTCAAAACACGTTGTCTACTGGTGACGCTTCCACTTCGATGGAAGTCATCCGCGCGGAAGTCCCTGGAAACGACGCTCTGCACTATCCGATGTTGAAAACAGCTAAATTGAGTGGCGAGTATCTCTCTCAGAGAAAGGTGTGTTGTGTTTGGGTCCCACAACTAGAAAACATATAACTCTAATGAAAACACAACAAAAGCCTGCGATAACGACTGATAACCACGATGACAACCCACGAAAACGTTTAAAGGACCATGGTTTACGGATATGTATTCGGAACCGATAACGAAATGAGGCTAATGGACTTGGCCACAGCACGAAACATGGTATTTGGTTGCCCTAGATTCGAACATCACAATATTCACAAGGAAACATGATTGTCATCTGATCAAAAAAGCGAAACCAAATTGATCACGTTGTGATTAATGGAAGGCACGAGTGATAAAATATATATATATTTATTTTCTATAGTAAAACAATATTTTTAAAAACCCTAAATAAGATACAAGAATTATAAATATAAAAACTATTTAGTTGTATAGTACATGTACAACTAAAGAATATTACTCACAACCACAAGAAAAAATATACATACGAATGTTCAGTCTACAGACAACTTTTCTACTTGTTCGTAGCTCTGAGGCGCAATTCTGTAACTTATTAACGATATCGATATCGTTAACTAACAACAATTGTGGCATGAATAAATAAAAAAATATTTTACTGCTGGCATACTGATGTCCATGACGTAACTCTCCATTCTGTTGAATGGCAAGTAAACCTTTGTTGACTTATTAGGTTGCAATTTAATTTATATTTCGGTTGCAATTTAATTTATGTATATATATATATATATATATATATATATATATATATATATATATATATATATATATATATATATATATATATATATATATATATATATATATATATATATACATCTATATATACATCTATATATATATATCTAGAGAATAATCACTTATATCAACTGCTGAATTACTACAATTTAACTTTACAGTGTTCACTCACGAGACGCACTAGTTCACTATTAAATCTCAACTGAAGTACAGTGCCTCAGATGCGCGGCCTTATATACTGCAGGCATCAGTTCGACACGTTTCGACAAGCTTCGACTTGGTCCGAGAACCTTCTACTCGTTTCGTGAATGACGCATGCTATTGGCATCTCCTTCGCACTCATGTGTTTTAATTTGTTGATCTTCCATCTCTTTCTCGCACATTGCATAGTGCGCTGAATGATCTTCGTCCCGAACAGATGTTAATCCTCTCACTCTCTATTCGGCTCCAACCTTTCTAAATGTACCACTTTAATTTTTCTTCTAACGCCTGCAGTATTCTGAATCCGATAGACGACATCGTTAATTCTTTTAATTATCTTGCAGCTTAGGGGATAAGCCTTTCTTCCTTTGTGGGTTATAGAGCAAAACAAGTTGTCCTTCCGTAAATCCCTCTGAATTTGTGCGCAAGTCGTATCTGGCCTTCATCTTATCACTCGCAAATTGAGTACGCTGCCTTACAAACTGATGAACTTCGTTCATTTCTTCACTTTTCATGGAAACATAATCGTTAATAGGAATTCCATCTGAAGGACTCGCACCAAACTTTAAATCCGCAGGTAATCTTAAGTCTGTTCCAAAAACAATTTTAGATGGTGAAGCTGATGTGGTATCATGAACCGCCGTTCGATAAGCCATGAGAAATATTGGTATGTGTGTATCCCAGTCTTTTTGATTTTTATCAACCACTTTTCTGAGATACTCTTCCAAAGTCCGATTGAATCTCTCCACCATGCTGTCTGATTGCGGGTGCAAAGGCGTTGTTCGTGGTTTGTGTATGTTGAGGACTTTACATACTTCCTTAAAAACTGCAGATTCAAAATTTCTTCCTTGGTCTGAATGCAATTCCAACGGTACTCCAAAACGGCTTACCCAGTTCTTAACTAATACATCCGCAACTGTTGTGGCTTCTTGCTTCGGCATGGGATACACTTCAAGCCACTTGCTGAAGTAGTCAATGACGACAAGCACATACTTATTACCCGCATCACTGATTGGAAACGGCCCGGCGACATCCATCGAATGGAGCTCCCACGTTGTACTGATGCATCCTACCGCGACTTCTCACTGTTGGTCCTTTTGCTGGTACACATTGCGAATCCAATCGGCGAATCCAATCGGCGACTGACTCTTGGCACCCAATCCAATAAAAACGTTTCTTTACTTTCTCGACCGTTTTATCAATGCCAAAATGACCACCACTAGATCCACCATGGTATTCCGCTAATATCTCTTTTATTTTAGACTTGCGAACAACAATCAAACTTCGAGCGGATGTGCGATCTTCATTTTCCCATACACGATATAAGCAACCATCTTGTAGCTTTAAGCTCTGCCACTGTGCCCAGTAAGCTTTAGTTATGGCACTGTCGGCAGCTATATCTTCCCATGATGGTTTTCTTTGCTGTTCCTTGAACATCATGATTTTTGTGAGGTCGGGATCACTCTTTTGATCAATTTGAATTTGTTCCGGAGTCCATTTTTCATCGGGAAAAACATTTAGCAAACGAATATCAATTATGTTTTCTTTTCCTTCCGCTCTTGAACAATGTCTGCATTCTAGTTTACATGGGCGTCGTGACAGAGCATCTGCATTTCCATGATTTCCTCCTTTACGATGTTCGATTGAGAAGTCGTAGCTCTGCAATCGCTCTATCCAACGCGCAATTTGACCTTCCGGATCTTTGAACTGAAGTAACCATCGTAGTGCTGCGTGATCGGTTCTTAAGTGAAACTGTTGTCCGCACAGATACTTATGGAAATTTTTCACACTTTCAATTACAGCAAGAAGCTCCCGCCTGGTGACACAGTAATTTCGCTCGGGCTTGGACAATGTTTTAATGTAGTAAGCGATCACTTTTTCTTGCCCACTGATCACTTGAGAGAGAACTCCGCCTATTCCGTATCCACTTGCATCCGTATCAAGTATAAATTTCTCACCTGGAATTGGATACGCAAAAATTGGTGCCAAGCACAGTAGATCTTTTAATTTCAAAAATGCCCGCTCCATTGAAATGAGCGGTTCTTTCTTGTCAACTCATAAAGACTGCTTGCAACATTGGCAAAACCTGGAACAAATCGTCTGTAGTATGTACATAGCCCCAAGAAACTTCGTAGGTCATGTAGATTTTGCGGTCTGGGCCACTCCTTGACTGCAACAATGTTATCCTCATCGGTATGCACTCCTTCCGTGGTAACTCGATGACCCAGATACTTGACTTCTTTCTTGAAAAGTGAGCATTTCTTTGGGCTAAGTTGTAGACCCGCATTTTTCAATCGAAGGAATACTTCCTCTAGATTTCTTAGATGTTCGTTGAAATCCTTGCCCATAACAATTATGTCATCAAGGTATTCTAGGCATGTCTTCCAGTGTAAACCTTTTAATACGTGCTCCATTAACCGCTCGAATGTTGCTGGGGCATTGCATAGTCCAAACGGAATTACCAAAAATTGCCATAGTCCATCTCCAGTACTGAATGCGGTCTTCTCTCGATCTTTCTTATCGATTTCGACTTGCCAGTAACCGCTTTGCAAGTCCAACATTGAAAACCACTTAGCATTAGATAGTGTATCCAAGGTGTCATCGATTCTGGGCAGTGCATAACTATATTTCTTGGTCAAGAACCTTCTAGTCATTTCGTGAATGACGCATGATATTGGCATCTCCTTCGCACTCATGTGTTTTAATGTGCTGATCTTCCATCTTTTTCTCGCACATTGCATAGTGCGCTGAATGATCTTCCGTCTCTTTTTAACACATTTCTTAGTGCGCTGAATTGTCTTGCGTCTCATTTATTATTGTTGATTGCTTGCACAGTGGAGCAAATTACCTATTTCGTAACAATATATATATATATGTAGCCGCGGTAGCTAAGTGGTTAGTGCGTTGGACTGCGAGCCGAAAGGTCCCCGGTTCAAGCCTGGACTGGGGCTAACAACATCTTTTCATAGAAACATTTTTCTATACCGCGCTACCTACGAGAGTAAAACATTGCCTATGAAAAAGCTCTCACCCGCCGTTCGGATTCGGCAATAAACTGTAGGTCCCACCACTTTGAGTACAAATATAACACGCACAGCTCAAAATGGTGAGAGAGCTCGGCCTAAGTCCTTATAGGACTGTAGTGCCAAACTATTATTATTATTATTATTATTATTATTATATATATATATATATATATATATATATATATATATATATATATATATATTATATATATATATATATATATATATATATATATATATATATATATATATCTATATATATAAATATATATATATATATATATATAAGATATATATATATATATATATATATATATATATATATATATAAATATATATATAAGATATATATATATATATATATATATATATATATATATATATATATATATATATATATATATATATATATATATATATATATATATATATGGGCCATTCCACACCAAATCTACCAAAAAAGTCAAATTTGAGATTTTACCTTTTCGATTTCAATACAATTTGGGGCACTGATAAAGGGTATCCAGATATGTACTGACTAGGAATGTCGATCCCGGAACTTTTTCGCAATCCCGGGATCTCAAAATTACAATTCCGGGATCCCGGGATTAGTCCCGGGATTTCCACAAATGATATCAGTATTCTTTAAAGCATTTAAGTTTTTTTTTTTGGTCCGTCTGTCAGTCTGTCGGTCTGTCTGTCTGTCTGTTTGTTCCAGCATCACGCCTAAACCGCTAAACCGATTTATCTGAAATTTTGCACCAGGATACTATGGAGTCCGGAGGGTGACATAGGCTATATATGGGCGCGATTGGGCAAAGGGGCGTGGCACCTCCCATACAACCTAAACTTTCAAAACGACATAACTCGGCACATACACAAGCTAAGAAGATGAAACAAAAAACTAAAATTCACCACACTAAAACTCACCACACTAAAACGCACCTCACTAATACTCAGCACAATAAAACTCACCACGCTAAAACTCACCACACTAAAAATTCACCATACTAAAACTCACCACACCAAAATTCACCACACTAAAACTCACCACACTAAAACTCAACACAATAAAGCTCACCACACTTAAACTCACCACACTAAAAATTCACCACACTAAAACTCACCACACTAAAACTCACCATACTAAAAACTCACCACACCGAAACTCACCACACTAAAACTCACCACACTAAAACTCACCGCACTAAAACTCACCACAATAAAACTAACTACACTAAAACTCACTACTCTAAAAATTCACCACACAAAAACTCACCACACTAAAACTCACCACACCAAAACTCACCACACTAAAATACACCACACTAAAACTCACCACACTAAAAATTCACTAAACTAAAAATTCAACACTCTAAAACTCACCACATTCAAACTAACTACACTAAAACTTCTACTGGAAAAAACTATACGGGGAAGAATTCTACCGGGAAGAGTTCTACCGGGAAGAATTCTACGGTAATGCGTTCTATGGGGAAGAATTTTACGGCGAAGATTTCTACTGGGAAGAATTCTGTGGCGAAATATTCTACTGTCTGAATTGTCTTTGAGAAAAGTTGTTTTGGCGGAGAATTATTATTTGGTTACTACATTTATAAAACCAATAAAAACTTCCACAGCGAATCACGGGCCCCTGATATAAAAAAAAAATAATAATAATGTTTTTTTATATTAAGAAAATCGCTTTATATCTATGAATTCACAAAATCTTGGCACGAGTCGTGCACGGGTCCAGCTAGATAATATGATAAATCTGTTTGTTCGTTTGTACGTTTGTTCCGCTTCTCCGTCTAAACGGCGAATCCGATTTTCTTCAAATTTTTACCACAGATGCGATATGGTCTGGAAGATATGATAGGCTATATATGGGCGGGATTGTACAAAGAGCCGTGGCACCTCCCATACAACCTAAACTTTCAAAACGATATAACTCGGCACTTTTACCAGCTACGAACATGAAACAAAAAACTCTAATACAAAAAAAAAGTTAAAGCAAAAACACAAAAAAAAAAGTAAAAATACAAAAACAAAAGCAATAACTTCAAATAAAAATCTAAACTGGAGGAAAAACAAAAAATGAAAGAAAAAAAAAACAAAAAAAAAATCAAAAACAAAAGCAAAAAATATATTTATTTTTTTTGGAAAATGGTGATTTTGACCGAATAGACTTCAAAACGGCTGAACCGAATTGAATAACATTTTGGCACAATAATAGGCCTGGGCAGAGTATATGCTATATCTCGGTAAGATTGGTGGACTGGGCGTGGCATCGCCCATATAACCCAAAAATAAAAACACATTATTTCTGCAATTGGGATGGCAAATTTAATTAAATTTTGGTCAGCGTTATTTTTAACCATTCTAAACGGTTTCGCCGAATGTGGGAGTGATTGGACCATTGGGCGTGGCACCCCCCATAGAAGATACATTTTACATTACGTGTATGTCAACAGTTATTATAGTGATATCAAGATATTTCACACCAGGTTAACAACCACCCGAAATTTTTTAAACTCACCACACCAAATTCCCCACATTAAAACTCACCACGCTAAAATTCACGACAATAAAACTCACCACAATAAAATTCACCACACTTAAACTCACCACACTAAAATTCGCCACACTAAAATTCATCACACTAAAACTTACCACATTAAAACTCACCACAATAAAATTCACCACACAAAAATTCACCAAACTAAAACTCACGACAATAAAACTCACCACAATAAAATTCACCACACTAAAATTCACCACAGTAAAACATACTACACAAAAATTCACCACACTAAAACTCACCAAACCCATATTCACCACACAGAAACTCACCGCACTAAAACATACTGTGAAAACTCTACGGGAAAAATTCTACGGGAAATAATTCTACAGGGAACAATTCTACCGGGATGAATTCTACGGGAAGAATTCTACCGGGTAGAATTCTACAGAAAAGCGTTCTATGGGGAAGAATTTTACGGGGAATAATTCTACTGGGAAGAATTCTACGGCGAAATGTTCTACGGGGAAGAATTCTAAGGGGAAGCGCAGTCTGAGAAAAAATTGTCTTTGAGAAAAGTTGTTATGGCGGAGAATTATTATTTGGTTACTACATTTATAAAACCAATAAAAAATATCAACAGCTAAGCACGTGCCCCTCATATAAATAATAAAAATGTTTTTTATATAAATAAAATCGCTCCATATATTTGAATTTACAAAATCTTGGCACGAGTCGTGCACGGGTCCAGCTAGTACTAAATAATGAAAAAAAATTTTACTTGTTAAATTTAAATATGCAAATTTTACAATATCAGAAAATTTAAATTTAGCAAGTAAATAAAATGTTACTTTTATTTAATTTAGTATTTATAACTTTTTAACTTTACTACACCAAAATTATTGTAGGGCAGTTTAGTTAAAAAGAAATTATAAGACTGAATTAGATTCATCTAACGAAGGTGAAGGCATTTACGTTATGTGATTTTAATATTGCATACAAAATTTACATTTAGTTTATTTCATATTTAGAAAAGAAATAATATAGATAAGTAAATCAAAATAAATGACAATAAGAATATTTTAAAAATAAGTTAGTGCCTTACGACCGGTTGCATAAAACTTTCAACTATTAGTTAAAGACAATCTGACAGTTAAATTTTTGTTTTGTTTTTATTTCAGTATTGAATCTGTCACTTTAACTAGCCGATTTCCATCGGTTAGTTAAAGTGAGGCCCGGTTTTATGCAACCGGGCCTTAGTTTAATATTACTCATTGGCACAGTGAATAAATGCATGATTGTTTATTTTATTTTCAAAAATTGCATTTCAAAATTGATGTCCTTAAAATGGACAATTTTTAAAATTCTGAAAAAAAATCCTAAGTTTTCGTCATTTTATTATAAATGTGCATGCATTTAAAGATGATATTTTGATGACATCATATTTTAAAAAATAATTTTCTAAATTTTTATTTATTTTTTGTATAAAAAAAAAAAAATGTCTACAGTGAAAGTTGTATTAATTCCTGAATATATATGTAACTCAGTTTTATCATATTCAATCTAGTTTTTGAGATATTCATTTTAGGTTATAGTTTTTACGATTTTCGAAAAATGGTATATATCTCAATAACTAGACACAATTTGATGAAACTGACGCCATTTTCGAAACCAGAGTTACAAATACATTGAAAATTATTGCAAATTTTACTTTTGAACAAAAAAAATTTTTTTTTTTTCAATACAAAAACTATGTAAAAATTTAGAAAATTAATTTTTAAAATAGGATGCAATCAAAATACCATTTTCAAATTTAGCATGAACATTTAAATTAAATCAACCAATGTACGTGATTTTTTTCAGAATTTTAAAAAGGGTCCTTTTTAAGGACATCAATTTTGAAGTGCATGGATAATGACCACGGGCCACATGTTCAAGTTTAGAAGTTACAACTTAATTGGTATAAAGGCTAGTTCTATTAGCTTTAAAACGAGCTATCAACGGAGTTTCTAGTATTTATACTTTAATAGTATTTATAATATTAAAATATGAACAACCATATAAAAGTGATTTGTGGCCCATTTCCAGAGTTCGGAAAGTCACATAAATGAATACTCATAACGCCTCACTCATGCGTAATTTGCTTAAGTGAGAAAGCACACATTTAATTTTACTGCACGCGACATGAGTGAGTAAGAGATAAATATCCAACTTACTCTCTACTCATAAATGGATAATCATCGGAGAGCAGAGTTGCCACCACATTTTAAACACTTCAAATTTAGCTCAATTTTCACAAAAAAGATCAAAATATTTTTTTGACATATGTTTGTAAGATTATAAAATTATATGATTACAATAAAAAAATAAATTATATGTTTACTTCTTAAGTTTAAATTTTCCTTGTTAAGTTTATAATCCCGGGTTGACGGGATTTCCACAAATTAAATCAGTAGTCTTTAAAGCATTTAAAATACTATCTTTAAGGTTTTCAAACGTCTTTAAATATAAAATTACTTGTACTAAGCTGAACACAGCTGTGAATCTTAGCGTGAAATTTTCTACTATTAAGTGGATTCGATCGAGTACACATGTTATGTTCCATTATTACGCTGTCCAACAAAATATTATTATTATATTTGATCAGGAATATTTGAATACATTTGTGGCAGAGTTTTAACAAATTGGCCCAATTTTTTGTTTTGGCCATTTAAATTTATCATAATTTTTTCATAATTTTGCCCTTTTGTTATAAATATTTATAATATTAAAACAATATCAATATTTGATTAAATGCGAAAAATTGTTTCCAAAAGTTATTCAAAAAATAACCAAACGAACCACGAACGGAATATTTTCAAACATTGAAATTTATTTAAAATTACGTCATTTTCGTCTAATAATCTTTCGTTTTCAAATACAGAAAGAGGTACTAAATTAAACTTTTAATGTTAACTTTTTTAACTTACTTAACTAACTTAACTTTTTAAAATAAGTTACAGTTCTTAATTATATAAAATATTTGATGTATCGAAAATATTTTTGATTTTATTTTGTTTGCGACATTTAATTAATTTCACATCTGTATTTCGAAACAAATCATTTGACTTTGGATTGCAATTGAATAACAATTACAAAAAATGAAACTTAAAAATTTGTTTAAAATTACGTCACTTTCGTCTAATAGTTATTCTTTATAAAATATAGAATAAGGCACTAAATTAATAAATAAAAAATGAATAAAAATATTTTAAGTAAAATAATTAATTGAAGAGTGGGTGCAATAAGGGCGTTATGTGAAAAAGTAAGTTTTTAGATATTTGAGTTTACATTATTGGAATATTCATTTCTCATACATTAATGATCCGATATCATTAGTTCAAAATTTTCATCAAAAATACTATATTAAATAAAGAAAAAAAATTTACTTGTTAAATTTAAATATGCAATATTTACAATATCAGAAAATTTAAATTTAACAAGTAAAAAAATGTTCCTTTTTAATTTACATTTGTATTTATAACTATTTAACCAAGGGGTTAAAGGGGATACATGACGCTACATAACAGTGCATCGAAATTATTTTTTCTAAAAGTCTTTTAATCATACAATATTTTACTTTTGAAAAAAATTTAATTTATATTGCTTATATTTCGCAAATAAAATTTTTTACGCATAAAAGCAAATTTGTATATTGTAGCGCAAGTTGTTATAGGTCTAATATCGAAAAGTTACTTTCAGTATATTCTTTTGTTGAATTTTTAAAAATACCAAAATAATGGTTTATTTAAAAATGGACTATATCTTGAAAACTAGAGCCAAATTTAGAAAACTAATATCATTTTCAGAATCAGTGCCATAAATGTATCCAATATTTGCTGAAATTTTTACTATACCAAAATTATTCTAGGGCAATTTAGTTAAAAAGAAATTATAAGACTGAATTAGATTCATCTAACGAAGGTGGAGGCATTTATATTATTTGGTTTAAATAATAATGCATTCATAATTTACATTTAGTTTATTTCATATTTAGAAAAGAAATAATATACATAAATGAATCAAAATAAATGACAATAAGAATATTTTAAAAAGACGTTAGTGTCTTAGTTTAATATTACTCATTGACACAGTGAATAAATGCATGATAGTTTATTTCTAATACTATTTTAAGCATTTTTCTAATAACGAAAATCCCGGGATTTCAGTTTTGAATTCCGAGAATTTTTCGGGACTGATTTTAGGCTCAATCCCGGGATCCTGGGGGTCGACATACCTAATACCAACCCTTTTTAACATTTTTACACTAAGTATTTTATATCTACAAAATTTTGTATTTTTAAAAAAATTTTGAATTTCTTTTGCTTATATCTCGCTAACAATTTTTTTTCGCACAAGACACTTTCATTCTTGTTTTTGATGGAGTTTTAAAACTTAAAGAACACCAACAAATTTTCTATAACTGAGAAAACTGTTGTTTTAAATGTTCAACTGTTTTAAATGTTCAATAGCGATTTTGACTAATTTATAAAATAATGTGAGTTAAAAATGTAAATATATATAAAAAAAAGATATAAAAAAGCCCAAAAAATTAAAAAACTCATTGCCGGCTCAAAATGTTTGAAAAAAGCTTGTATTTTGAGCTAAAGCTCAAAAAGTGACAACACTGTCGGAGAGTCAAAATTTCACTACTAGTGCGCAGTGTTGCCAGAACTTTTTTGAAGAAAAAGCTAATCAAACAAAAAAAAAGCTAGAAAAGGCTAAAATCAAGTTTAAAAAAAGCTAAATATTTTTTTATTATTTTTTCTAGGTATATTATTAAAAATAATATTAGAAAAACCAATATAATATTTCAGTATAACAAAAATATTATAATTTATATATTTTCACTACAATTTCAATTTTCCAATAAAAGGTCAATTATTTATTGAAATATATACAATAAATTCCAATGTCAAAATTTGTTGAGAATTTAAAATTTCTTTTAATATTCAATAAAATTTTCAAAGTTTTCATAAAATGCAAAAAAAATCAAATATGTCAGTAAATAGTCAATTATTTTTCAAAATTATACCTAAAAGTCAGTACAATTAATCAATATTATTAATTTTTAATATTTCAAATTTTCAATATATTTAAAAAATCACCTAAATTCATGTACAATTTAAATAATACACAATTTGAATAATGACTAGTTGTTTTACTTGCTTCAACTCTGCTTTTATACTTTTCAAAATAGTGAATTGCGTTCAAAAACTAATTTTTAAGATATTTCTATATATTTGGAAATTAAAAAAAAAACATAAATGTTTCTTAATTGGATATGTATTTTTAAATATGTATTTCTGGAAAATTTAATGGATAGAAAATCCAACATTTCTAGATCATCATTGATAAACTCATTTGGGAAGGCTTTTTTGTTCTAAAATGCACTTCACAAAATTATAGGAATTCTGCATGGTCCGCATTGGTCTTATAAAAGGCGTTGTTGTCACCGCAACCATCTAATTCGAACTTTATGGCTGAACATTTTTCAATATATTTAAAAAGCTATCACTATCATCGAAAATCAATACTGTTGACATCAGGTTGTTATTAATTTTAGGATACTCGAAGAAAAACTAATTTTTATACAAATTCACGGTTGTATTTTAAAGAATATTTCAAATTAAGACGCACTGTTTTATGGACATTTCCATTATTTACTAAATTATTAAGATTTTGAAAATTTAAAAAAGCCAAAATAAATTATCCCCAAGATTTTAAGCTAAACACAAAAATAAAAGTCTAAATCTAGCTTTAAACCAGTTGGGAAGGTTAGATCACATGGGAAATTTTAAAGTAGGTGTAAGTATGATAGTTAGGATTATCAAAATTATAGTCGGTCTAAGCCGACTATAAATACCCTACACATATGTGTGGTTACCATTCAAAGTCACCAGGGTATACGAATCCTGAAAATAACTACAAACATTCAATCGCTGAAGAATTTCCATTCATTTGATACCCATATTTACAAATGGGTAGGTGTACCGAATTTCGATTTTTTTTTAATGAACCACAGGTCTTTTCGACGAAAAACATTATTATCACGTACTTGAGCATGATGTCAATATATATTTGACCAAAAAAGTTTACCTAAGCACGTATACATAAAAATTGATCTTTATATGTACATTTTATATGAGGTATTTGAACATAAGTGGTCGGATCATAGGTCACAATGAACCGATCTCGCCAATTCGCACATACAGCGTAGGTATATTAGTAATCTAAGTTATAAGTTTCATTTATCTAGCTCTTCAATTTTAAAAGTAGTAGGGATTTCAACAGACAGACGGACAGACAGACGGACAGACAGACGGACAGACAGACAGACGGACAGGCAGACGGACAGACAGACGGACAGACGGACATCGCTAAATCGACTCAGGAGGTCATGCTGATCAAGAATATATATACTTTTCCATACCGGAGATGCTTCCTTCTGGGTGTTACAAACGGCGTACCAAACTGAATATACCCTTTCACTTTTAGTGTAGGGTATAAAAAGGCTAAACTGGCAACACTGCTAGTGAGTGCTGTCCTCAACTCATTTATTTTTCTTCTCACGAGGGAGTAGCATTACGCATTTTTTCTTATTCTCATACTCATCAAATTTTGTAAACATAGTGCACACTTTGTGTATGTATGTAACGAGTAAGCGGTGTTGCCAGACGAGTTGCGTTGAAACTTAAAATATTACATTTTATAAATAAAAATTTATAATAATTGGGTGAAAAATCTGAGTGCATACGACATCGTAAAATCAAAATAAAACCGAATTTGTATAGAATGAGAAATATTTTATTTCAACATCGAACGTAAAAAATCATAAATAAATTTGAAGGACAGTTCGTAATAATGAAAAAATCGATCACTAAGCAAAAAAAAAACTATAAATTTTAGTGACTTTGGTCGAAAATGGAAACGATATACAAACAATTCCAAATGCACTTAAGTTAAGAGCATTAACTTAAAAAAAAATATGCCGACTTGTCCAATAGATAAAATGAAACAATAATTTGGCACTACAGTTTTATAAGAACTTAGGCCGATCTCTCTCACCATTTTTAGCTGTGCGTGTTATATTTTTACTCAAAGTGGTGGAACCAGTGTTGCAAGATATTTTTTTTAAAAACCTTTTATTTTCGGAATAAAAAAACTTTTTTTTGTGAGAAAAAACTGGATCTACAAAAAGTCTCACTACTAACTTTTTTAAACCGTTCTAATTTTTAAAATATACACAGTATCCGTTTAAAGTTATAAAAGTTTAAGCTCATATGGTATTTTGTATCTTTTTCGTAAAATTGGGTGTTTTGACTAGAATTGGAACATTACCCAAATTGATTTTTTCGAACAATTTGTAATTTTAGCCAAAATGAAATATTAAAAAAGCTTATATAAACAAATGGGAAAATTAGGTTTTAGTATCCAGTATAAATCAGCACCAACGAATTATATAAAACAGCTGTATTGGGTGTACATAGGAAAATTCGTCTTGATTAGTGTAATTAAACAAAAATAAAAATATTAATTACGAAAACATATCAATTAATAATAAAAACAATTCAATAATTTTTCAAATTATAACAATTTATTTAATATGCATGTCAAAATTTTCATAATATTTGAAGACTGTACAATGTTTTCTAGTTCAATGAATCAAATACACACAAAATTAAAATAAAAACTGAAAATACTGTATAAATTTAAAAAAACTTGATTTTTTTAGGGAAAACTTGCAACTTTTTTACCTTCTCAAAAACTGGAAAAAAAGGTTTATCTGCCCATCTGGTAACACTGGGTGGGACCTACAGTTTATTGCCGAATCCGAACGGCGGGTGAGAGCTTTTCATAGGCAATGTTTTTTACTCTCGTAGGTTTGCCATTTACTGCCGAGAGGTAGCGCGGTATAGAAAAATGTTTCTATGTAAAGATGTTGTTAGCCCCAGTCCAGTCTTGAACCGGAGACCTTTCGGCTCGCAGTCCAACGCACTAACCACTGACCTACCGCGGCTACAACAAATATATACATAATTTATATATAATTTAAATTTACAAGATGTACAAGCTGTACTGTGTTGCTAGCAGTGTTTTGCTGCTGTGTTAAGCTGTGTTACGCTGTTGTCTTACGATGTATACAGGGTGCCACGAAAACTTCAATGTGTATTTATTGTAGATTATGTATAGTATGTATATTATGTATGTCACTGTCATGCTAACACGGAAAATCTGTTCTCAAAAATTATGTTATATACGTTTTAGTTTTGCAAAAATTAATCATGATATCCAGCAAAGAATAATAATAATAATGATTTGCTTTTAAATTATATGATTATAGTAGGGAAAAATTGTTAGATTTTGAATTTTCTTTTATTTGTTATAATACTTGAACACATTAGTAATTTAAAGCGCAAGATATATGCAAACCGCATTTTCCACATTTTTGTTCACGTTTTTGAAAGCTCGGTAAAAATGTTATTGGTTGATATCTCGTAAAATGATCCATACAAAATTTTATAACCCACATTTTAGAATGTTGAGGGTCATTTCCCATAATATGCCTGGAACTTTGCTGGCATATTTGGAATAATTATTTATGGTTAATGGCACTTTAAAAACATACATTTAATGCCTTTACATAAATATTTTATCTTGTCCATATAAAAAGTTATAACAAAAAAAACAAAATCAATTACATCATTTTACACATCAATTCAAAAATACCACAGATGGGAAGATTCCAACAGAAATGGCAACAATTATCTTACACTTTGCAAGCATGTACAGTGAGTAGATCAACGCATTCTCTTTGTCCTTGAACAAATATGCACACAGAAAAAAAGTGTGTAAATATAACTAAAATGTTAATCAATCCAATTAATTTTTAATTGAAACTCAGCCGATGTAACTTTTATAATAATAATAATAATAGTTTGGCGCTACAGTCCTGTATAGAACTTCGGCCGAGCTCTCTCACCATTTTGAGCTGTGCGTGTTATATTTGTACTCAAAGTGGTGGGACCTACAGTTTATTGCCGAATCCGAACGGCGGGTGAGAGCTTTTTCATAGGCAATGGTTTTACTCTCATAGGTTTGCCATTTACTGACGAGAGGTAGCGCGGTATAGAAAATGTTTCTATGAAAAGATGTTGTTAGCCCCAGTCCAGTCTTGAACCGGGGACCTTTCGGCTCGCAGTCCAACGCACTAACCACTGTGCTACCGCGGTTACAACTTTTAGTCGCATTGAATTCCATATTCGTGATAATGAGAATATGTTAATTGGAGAAACTTTAATTAATTTTTTTGTCATATTGATATTAAAGTTGTTATTAATTAATTAATTAGTAACATCATTTAAAATTTCATTAAATAAAATATTTGTCGAATAGAAACATATGACTATAAAAATAATTTAATTCAATATCCTATTTATATAATAAATCTCTTTGTTGGTTTGTTGGTTTGTCCTTTTGTTTGTTCCACTTCTCCGTCTAAACGGCTGATCCGATTTTCTTGAAATTTTTAACACAGATGCGGTATGGTCTGGAAGGAATGATAGGCTATATATGGGCGGGATTGGACAAAGAGGCGTGGCACCTCCCATACAACCTAAACTTTCCATACGATATAACTCGGCACTTTCACCAGCTACGAACATGAAACAAAAAACTCAAATACAAAAAAAAATTAAAAACAAAAAAGCAAGAGCACAAAACAAAAGCAAAAATACAAAAACAAAAGCAATCACGTTTGTTCCGCTTCTCCGTTTAAACGGCTGATCCGATTTTCTTGAAATTTTTACCACAGATGCGGTATGGTCTGGAAGGAATGATAGGCTATATATGGGCGGGATTGGACAAAGAGGCGTGGCACCTCCCATACAACCTAAACTTTCAATACGATATAACTCGGCACTTTCACCAGCTACGAACATGAAACAAAAAACTCAAATACAAAAAAAAATTAAAAACAAAAAAGCAAAAGCACAAAACAAAAGCAAAAATACAAAAACAAAAGCAATCACGTTTGTTCCGCTTCTCCGTCTAAACGGCTGATCCGATTGTCTTGACCATACCACAGATGCGGTATGGTCTGGAAGGAATGATAGGCTGTATATGGGCGGGATTGGACAAAGAGGCGTGGCACCTCCCATGCAACCTAAACACGATATAACTCGGCACTTTCACCACCTACGAACATGAAACAAAAAACTCAAATACAAAAAAAAATGTAAAAACAAAAAAGCAAAAGCACAACACAAAACAAAGGCAAAAATACAAAAACAAAACCAATCACATAAAACCACAATCCAAACTAAATGAAAAACAAAAAAAGGAAAGAAAAAGAAAAACAAACTCACCACACTAAAACTAACCAAACTAAAACTCACCACACTAAAATTCACCCTTAAATTAACCACACTAAAACCCACCACACTATAATTCACCACACTAAAACTCACCACACTAAAATTGACCACACTAAAACTCACCACACTAAAACTCACCACACTAAAACTCACCACACAAAAACTCACCACACTAAAACTCACCACACTTAAACTCACCACACTAAAACTCACCACACTTAAACTCACCACACTAAAACTCACCACACTAAAACTCACCACACTTAATTTCACCACACTAAAACTCACCACACTTAAACTCACCACACAAAAATTCAACACACTAAAATTCACCACACTAAAACCCACCACACTAAAATTGTCCACACTAAAACTCACCACACTTAAAAACACCACACTTAAACTCACCACACTCAAATTCACCACACTTAAACTCACCACACTCAAATTCACCACACTAAAACTCACCACACTAAAATGTCACTACATTAAAACTCACCACACTAAAACTAACCACACTGAAACTCACTACACTCAAATGTCGCCACACTAAAACTCACCGCACTAAAATTCACAACGCTAAAATTGACCACACTAAAACTTACCACACTTAAAAACACCACACTCAAATTCACCACACTAAAACTCACCACACTAAAATGTCACTACATTAAAACTCACCACACTAAAACTAACCACACTGAAACTCACTACACTCAAATGTCGCCACACTAAAACTCACCACACTTAATTTCACCACACTAAAACTCACCACACTTAAACTCACCACACAAAAATTCAACACACTAAAATTCACCACACTAAAACCCACCACACTAAAATTGTCCACAGTAAAACTCACCACACTTAAAAACACCACACTTAAACTCACCACACTCAAATTCACCACACTTAAACTCACCACACTCAAATTCACCACACTAAAACTCACCACACTAAAATGTCACTACATTAAAACTCACCACACTAAAACTAACCACACTGAAACTCACTACACTCAAATGTCGCCACACTAAAACTCACCACACTAAAATTTCACCACATTAAAACTCACCACACTAAAACTCACTACACTCAAATGTCGCCACACTAAAACTCACCGCACTAAAATTCACAACACTAAAACTCACCACACTTAAACTCACCATACCAAAACTCACCACACTAAAACTTACCACACTAAAACTCACCACACTAAAACTCACCACACTAAAACTTACAACACTAAAACTCACCACACTAAAATTTCACCACACTAAAACTCACCACACTAAAACTTACTACACTAAAATTTCACCACATTAAAATTCACCACTTTTAAACCCACCACATTAAAACTCACTTCACTCAAATTTCTATACACTTAAACTCACCACACTAAAACTCACCGCACTAAAATTCACCACACTATAATTAACCACACTAAAACTCACCACCCTAAAATTCACTACACTAAAACTCACCACAATAAAATTAATCACATTAAAATTCATCACACTAAAACTCACCACAATAAAATTCACCACACTAAAACTCGCTACACTAAAACACGCCACACTAAAACACGCCACATTAAAATTCACCGCACTGAAACCCACCACACTAAAACTCACCACACTTAAAAACACCACACTTAAACTCACCACACTTAAATTCACCACACTAAAACTCACCACACTAAAACTCACCACACCAAAACTAACCACAATTAAACTCACCACTCCAAAATTTACCACATCTAAACTCACCACACGGAAACTTACACTAAAACTCACCACACTAAAATTCACTACACTAAAACTCACCACAATAAAATTCATCACATTAAAATTCATCACACTAAAACTCACCACAATAAAATTCACTCTAAAATTCACTACACTAAAACACGCCACATTAAAATTCACCACACTTAAACCCACCACACTAAAACTCACCACACTAAAAATCACCACACTTAAACTCACCACACTAAAACTCACCACACTAAAACTCACCACACTAAAACTCACCACACTAAAACTCACCACACTAAAACTCACCACACCAAAACTAACCACAATTAAACTCACCACTCCAAAATTCACCACATCTAAACTCACCACACCGAAACTTACCACACCGAAACTTACTACATTAAAACACACCACACTAAAACTTCTACTGGGAAAAACTCTACGGGGAAGAATTCTACGGAAAAGAATTTTACCGGGAACAATTCTACCGGGTTGAATTCTACGTGGAGAATTCTACGGGAAAGCGCTCTATGTGGATTTTACGGGGAAGATTTCTACTGGGAATAATTTTGAGGAGAAGCGCAATCTTAGAAAGAATTGTCTTTGAGAAAAGTTGTTTTGGCAGAGAATTATTTGGTTACCACATTTATAAAACCAATAAAAAAACTTCAACAGCTAAGCACGGGCCTCTCATATAAATAATAAAATGTTTTTTATATTAATAAAATCGCTCCATATCTTTGAATTCAGAAAATCTTGGCACGAGTCGTGCACGGGTCCAGCTAGTATAACATAAATAAATAAATAAATATTAAATAAGTATTTATACTTTTTGATATGCTTTGTAAAATTCTTTCAACCTAACGAATGTTTTACCGAAGTCAGATTTCAAAACTTCTACAGGTGGGCCAATTAATTGACATTTGATATTCGCTTTTTAATGATTCAATATGCAACAAAATGAGCATCCTAAACTGTTTGTTCAAATTCTTGACAGCAAAAATAAATTGAGCCATTTAATGCTTTAATAACATAACATACACTAAATAATGCAATATCCTGTTTTAAAATAGCAACGTAGAAGAAAATAATGTTAGAAGAAACTGAACGACGCCGCCGACGCACGAGACGCCCAAACAAAAAACAAAATGCAATCCAGAAGAAAAAACAGTGTTGCAATTTAAGAAAAGGAATAAATCATAAGTAACAAATAAAAGTAGTTAAAGATTTAGTTGTATTGAAATTATATTAAATTTATTCCTATTAATATATTAATTAAAAATGTGTAAATAGAATTAATTAATTAGTAAATACATTCATATTTTTAATTGGAATACGATTTTGTTTGCTATTAATATCAATTGTTATATATACGTACAATATTTTTTTCTGTGTGAGTTGACGAAAAGTAAAAAATGTAGTGAGTCAACCAAACCCAATGAGTTGTCAACACTAGTTTTCTGCCGCCAAGTCATTCGTTCGGAAGCTGTTTATACCTGCTACCTTTTCAGTCGTCCGTCGTGTATTCGCGTGAACTTCATATAATTAAAAAGTGCAGAAAACGAAGGCACAGTTTCTGTCAGAGGTTAAAAAAAAAAACAGTACGCTACACGTACCGTACGTCAAGAGAACACAAACACTATTTTGCAGAGTAGCGTTTGTGATTGTGAATACAAACTTTAACGCTACAAAACGAACACTAACAGAAAGAATAGAACACAACGATAACGAATTCCGATGCGAATTCGTTTTTTTGTACCAACTTTTTTTATACCTGAAATCGATAGAGGAGGACGAGAAATTAATTTAGCCACCCAGAGGGGTAAGCCACGCCCACTCCAAGTGGGCGGAAATCGCCTTTTTGTATCAAATTTTTTTTATTGCGGAAATCGTTAGAGGAGGTCGAGAAATCAATGTAGCCACCCAGAGGGGTATTCCTCGTCTACCCCAAGTGTGCGGAAATCGCCTTTTTGTACCAACTTTTTTTTATCGCGGAATTCGATAGATGAGGTCGAGAAATGGGTGTAGCCACCCAGAGGGGTAGGCCACGCCCACTCCAAGTGGGCGGAAATCGCCTTTTTGTACCATTTTTTTTTTATCGCGGAATTCGATAGAGGAGGTCGAGAAATGGATGTAGCCACCCAGAGGGGTAGGCCACGCCCACTGCAAGTGGGCGGAAATCGACTTTTTGTACCAACTTTTTTTTATCGCGGAATTCGATTTATGTGAAAATATGAAATTTTATATTTTTAGTAATTGATTGCAGATAAATGTCCAAATAGTTACAAAATAAAAAAAAATGATGCGTTGTTTTATAAATGTTTCCAGTTCATCGGAAAACTTGATTAACTTTTATTTTCCGTTGGAAGAAAAACAATCCGACGACCTTCCGTTCATCGAGAAACTTGCTTGGGCTGATTGACTTTTTTTAATATTTGAAATTTATAAAATATATTAGAAATACAAATAGAATATATATTAATATTAAGTGTGAAATTAAAAAAATTCGCAAAGAAAATATAAGAAATAAATCAAAAATCTTAGAAATAGTTTGCAACGATTCTCAATTCTCAAAGAATTATAAAAAAGATTACAACATTTACTATTCCAGCGTCGGTCGCCGAAAGTAAATTTTATTGTTGTTTTCAATATTCGCCCTCTCATTTTTCGCTCGCCGCCCGTATTTTGTTCAGGCAGTAACTTGAAACGAAACAGAAGTTAAGCGAAACTAACCAAAGCACACAAAACTCAATTGAAACAAAACACACGAACACATACTTCACAAACGACGAACGACACAAAAATACGATTTCCGCCCACTTGGAGTGGGCGGGGCTTACCCCTCTAGGTGGCTACATCCATTTCTCGACCTCCTCTCTCGAATTCCGCGAAAAATAAATTTTGGTACAAAAAGGCGATTTCCGCCCACTTGGAGTGGCCGAGGTCTACCCCTCTGGGTGGCTACATTAATTTCTCGACCTCCTCTATCGATTTCCGCGATAAAAAAAAGTTGGTACAAAAAAATGATTTCCGCCCACTTGGAGTGGGGGTGGCCTACCCCTCTGGGTGGCTACATTAATTTCTCGACCGCTATAAAAAAAGTTGGTACAAAAAGGCGATTTCAGCCCACTTGGAGTGGGCGTGGTCTACCCCTCTGGGTGGCTACATCCATTTCTCGACCTCCTCTATCGATTTCCGCGATAAAAAAAAGATGGTACAAAAAAACAATTTCCGCCCACTTTAAGTGGGCGGGGCCTAATCCACTTCGATCACTTGGTGGAGGTGTCACAAAACCTCCGGTACAGAAACCCTTCCTTTTTTTAAACATTTTTAAAATTTTTAAAATAACTCTAAAAAAAACACTAAAAAAACACTAAAAAAACACTAAAAACTCTAAAAGAACACTAAAATAACGCTAAAAATACACAAACATTTACTTCGAGATAGAGTTTGTGTTCCCAGTACACTAAGCCAAGTTGTATACTGTTCTGTTTTCGTTGCGTTATATTCGTAGTGTATTAGTTAGTGTTCGCAAACACAAACGCTAAGAAGGTAGCGTTAGTGTTTTTCATGTTAGATTTGTGTTTTCGTAGTTTTCGTAGTGTTCGTATCAAAGAACAGTACAGTAAGGTACAGTACGTTAGTGTTTTTTTTCGATCTCTGGTTTCTGTACTATATAGAAATCGAATTTCTAATACAATGAGTTGTTGAGCGATGTGAAGAACCTGTGGCGCACGTTTCTTTGGAGTTGTAAACGACAAAGGAAACGATTTGCTCTATAAGTACGAAATGACATACGAATAAAAAAACTAAGAACAGTATCTGCCATCATCAACTATCGACGCGTCGCGACGAGTAGTGAAAATAATCACTGCCAGTCAGTAAAATAAAAATATCTATTTAGAGAATGGTCAAAATGGCTGCAGTTGCACACATACGATCATACAGAAATATTCAAATACCTACCTACTTTGTGTGGTATTATCTATGCTCCTTTCTGTGGACTGATTTTTTTATTTTTCAGTATCGCCTTTACACTTTGAAAGGACCACATACATCTGCATGTGATCCTTTCCAAGTGCAATTACATAAAAATATATGTAATGTTAAAGAAAAACGAAATAGTTCAAAAATTTTTGGAATACATTGCAAAAGTACAGAATTTTGCAGAGAAGAAATTAAAAGTCCTGCGATGTAATAGTGGTGAGTTTGTGAATCACGAGATGCAAATTTACCGAAAATTCACCGAAGAATACGCATTAGCTGCAAATTGCATTCAAAATCGTTTGCCATCGAAGGCAGTTGACAACATCCCTTACGAACTTTTGTTTAAACGAAAAACAACTTTAGGTCACATTCGTGTATACGGCAGCAAAGCATTTGTGCAGATTCCGAAGTGTAAGCTACATAAACTTGATAATGTTACGTTTGAAAGTATTCTAGTTGGCTTTGCGGAAAATTAAAATGATTATAGAATTTTGAAACGAGGGATCAATGATATTGTCATAAGCAAGGAAAATTTTAAGAAGGTTTCTGCATGAATAAATCAAGTGTCGATCAGAATGAGTTAGTTAGAGATAAAATTGTAAACGTCGATTTTCTATCCAGATATAGCATCACACACGTTCAGAAAAATTGTATGCGGCGCATGCTAGAAAAATTTGTATGCCTCTCATATGATATCGTTAACCAACAAGAATTGTGGCATGCAGAAGCGATCGTCATGAAAAAAATGTAAATTTTAACGATATTTGTCGTTAAAAATAGTTAACGATATCGATTTTTGTCGTTAATAAGTTACAAAATCGCCCTACAGGTTAAGTCATCTTACAAAATTCTGTCGCCATTTACTTTTTTTGAAAACTGTTTGAAGACTCAACATTTGTTTACGACAATTTTAAAACAAAACATCAGTGCATTGTTTACAAGAGTCATAAAAAAATACACAGAAAAAATTAATGTAGTAAATTATACAACATTTATGTCCTCGTTTTAAAAAAAATGCAGTTCTACTACATTTTGATCTTTTTTAATACATTTGTATTAATTTGTCTGGATTTTACTACACAATGTATTAGAAATTCGTTTTCCACATATTGCAGAATATGTAGTATGTATTTGTTTTCTGTAGTTTTTATTTTTGAAATACGTGTACTACATAATACATAAAATGTATTATGCAATTATTTTGTGTATTATAGTTTTAAAATTAAGTTATAAATTATTTACACATTATTATAAATTCTTCTATAAAATATATTCTATAAATTTACTATAAATTCCCCTGTGTACAAAAATATGTATCACTTAAAGTTAATTGTTTTTATAAAAATTTGATTAAAACTGAAATTATTATATAAATTCTTAAAATTAACAGCCCTATTAAAATGTCTCTAAATATGAAAACATAATTTACTTTCAAAAACAGCTATGTTTTGTTTATCTTTTTAAAACCAAATGTTTAGCGTTTCCAATAATAAAAAAAAATAATGTCCAATTTAAAATAATATTCGAATGTATATGGAAGACTTGTCAAAAAGGCACCAATTTGTTAAAGCTGTACACTGAAAAAATTACTGTAGCAAATTTACATTTTATATCTTTGTTTTGAAAAAAAATATTTCTACTACATTTTGTTGATTTTTAAATATATTTGCCTTTATTTGTCTTATTTTTTACTACGCCATGTATTGAAAATTCGTTCTCTACATATTGCACAAACTGTATTGATGTTTTTTTTGTGCTTTCATTTGAATTTGTGTGGGATCACTTACGAAAGGTCGTCCCTCGTGCAGGTGTAAACGAATTCTTTGGTTTCATATTGCAGAAACTGGTTTTGTTGTTGTTTTTTTTTCACACGACGGATGACTGCGAAAGAGGTTTATAAATAAACCAAAACCGTCCGTAGCATCTGACCGAACCGTCTTAATGAGAGAAGACTATAGAGATGCCACCTAAGTTTACCGCTGAATATTTTTGGTTTTAAAACTTAGTTGTCAACTCTGCAGTAACAAATATAGCACGCAGCTGCAGATGAGTAGTTTGCTGATGTAACGCGCCATGACGTTAGCATTGAGACGCCAAAATTTTGTTGTTTTCAGTGTACGCTCTCTCATTCTGTATTCTGTTCAGGTATGGTTTTACCATGGTATGGTTTTACCATAGCATATTATTCATATGTGTTTTAACCGAAAAGAAACACTTAAGTGTTTGCCATTCCTTTGAGTCGTCTGAACTGATGATACTTAGTGGTGATTCCATCTTATGATCAGGAAATTTTTTGTTTTATTTATATTTTTATTTATTTATATATATATTTATTTATGTGTTGATTTTTTTTGTGGTTGTGGTAACAATCCTTAGTTGTATTTGTACTATACAACTAAATAGTTTTCAGATTTATAATTCGTGTATCTTATTTTTGGTATTAAAAAAATTATATTAATATTATTCATTCATATAATTTCCCATATTAATAAAAATAAATATGTTATTTAATAAATTATTACAACAAAGTAAAATAACTACATATTATTGTAAAATTAAAGGTATATGTAGTAACTTCTCTACATATTTCTGGACGTATAAATAAAGACAAAATGTAGGTTTTTGATTACATATGTATTGAAATTTTATATAGAAAAGCTGTTAAATTATGTAGTAATTTTTCATATAAAAACAACTACATCAGTTTAGTAAAAATAAATACATATGATTTACGTCCAAAATCAAAAACATATGTATTTATTTTAAGGACATTTTTAGTTATTTTGAATACAGGATTTTTTCGGTGTATAATTCAAAATTTAAATGAAATAAAACTAAGCGAATTGCTAATTTTTGAAATATCTATGGCTCCAGAAGAAACCACAAAAAGTGCTGAAGTGAATTGGTGCAGTGAAATTTTTATAAATCCGCGAAATTCAAATGAAAAACACACTGCACTGTGGGACAGAGTCAATTTTAGTTCGCCGTAAATACAGTTTTGCTCCAATCCTTACGAAACTTTACACTAGGCATACATGTTCTATGAATAGATTTCAATTTGAAAATTATCAAGATTGGTCCATAGCCACGACTACGTGTCATATAATTGAAATGGTAAAACGACTATAACTTTTGTTTGGAATGAGATATTTTGTTTATAATTGGTATTTAGATACATACAATAATTGCACATGTCCATTCTTAATATGGGCATGATTGGCCAACTGTCACGCCTACCATTCGCATTAAACTATATAACTTGACCATCGTAAGAGATATACTGATAATATTAGGTACTATGGTACATATCATTATTCTTAACAACCATACCAAATATTAGCCATATATGAGTTTTGTCAACTATAATGATAGAAAAGGCAAAACTGACATATTAATGTAACAAAATTTAGTTAAATTACTTTACGATTTTCGTACTTTTCTCATCACTTAACACCGTTCGAAAGAAGACATTGCAGACATTATGCCTGTAAAAAGATTTATGAGAGCATTTGGAATCTTTTTTTTCCGTGTCTATTTTTGTATATAAAATTTATAATTTTTATTTTATGTTTTTGATAAATAATCAGGAAAAACATGATATTTCTCTCAATTCCTAATAATATAAAACTAACACTCTGCATGTAGAGTATATATTGAAAGAGTTACGACAGTTTTAATGTAACCCATATATAATTCTTAAAAAGCACTTGTTTTATTTTTTGACTTTAAGCAAGACTACAGAAGGATTTTTTCACTAGTGTGTATCATTTTTTGTTTGTTCTCAAGGTTCTCATAAATTATTAATAAAATAACATATTTTTAAACTTTCTGCAACAAACTTAAATTTCCGATTTTCGGCGAGCTAGACTAAGCTTCTGTCCCATAGTGCACTGAAGGGAAAGTGCTTAAGTGTTAGTTATTTCCAAAATATTTTGTCGAAAGATTTCTTTTGATTTAATTTTAATTCGACGTTTTGGAGAAATTTAAAATATTGGGTACTTTTTCAAATTTGCAAAACAAAAATCGTTTTCACAATTTTTCCGCAATGTACTTTTTTATTTCAAATAGTAGGTTTTTGGTAGTATTGAAGTATTTTCAAAGTAGTTGCAGTAAACCCTGTCGTATCAAAGAAAACAGCTGTTCTTGACGTGCTACATAACTGTTCTTATTTTTCGCAACAAAACTTACCATGGAATATAAACATACGAATTTGTGTCTTGAACAAACCTCTATTGATAAAATTTCCGTTGTAACTTCCACATAATCAATGCTTGTACTAATTTGACATAAGTGGCGTAGAAAGCACATGGGAACTCTATTCAAAATACATGCTCTCAACTATTTAAGGTGGATTTTCAATCAGAGTCAGTGGTGGTGTCAATAAAATGTTCGCGTCACATTTTCATTGACATTAACAGTCCCAGTTCAACTCACTAACCACTGAGAAACCAGCGCTTTTGCGAGCTTTAGGCATGTAATAATTCAAATAATAAATATAAAACAAAGATACAAATTAGATATATTTTGCAGTAATAACTACAATAACAACAAGAATCCGGCTCGCACCACCCAAAAGGAAAGCATACCGTTGTTTTGCTGGCTGAATTTCACTTTGCCGGCCGAAGTGAAATTAAAAAAAAAAAATTGTTACGCGCTTTATTTTCGCAAAAAAAAATATAAATTTAAAATAAAAGTCGTTCGAATCCCTGGTGACCTTGAAAAATCAAAAACCGATACACCTACTGACAACTTCATGTGGGTACTCAAATCAAAGGTAATTGTCTTATATTATTTGAAAGCTTTTAGGCTTTGGCATTTGGTCTGCCACCGTATGAACCTATCTGCAAAAGCAGAACGGGAGAATTGAACTTTACCGGCCGAAGTGAACGAAAAAAAAAATGCAACTCCCTGTACCTTAAAAAATTATAAAAACACAAAAAAAAAGTCGTTTGGACCCCTGGTGACCTTGAAAAATCAAAATCTATCAAATATAGCGCCCTCTAGACCATTTTATGTTCGTAATATTTTCACATTTGTAGGTTGATTTTTAGTTTTGTAATACAGGAAGTACAAATATAACAATAATAAACTTGTAAAGAGTGAATATTTTATATTATTTATTTTTCTTTTTTCAATTTTGTTTTTTTTTTCTTTTTAATTTTTATAATTTTTTTTTCTTATGTATTTCAATGGTATATATTTTGACTCAAAGGAAAGGAAATAGAAGCACAAAAATAACTTGTATGAAAAAAATGAAAAAAAATGAAAAAAATCGCGCGATTTTGTGGAACAATTTTTCGCCTGCGGCGCTTTGCTTCCGACCAAAAATTAATTTCTCTACAACAAATGAATAATTTTTAAAATTGATTTGCCGTACTTATAATAACGCCATTTAAAATATTTCTCATCTTTCGAAAGGCACCAGAAGAGCTGTCTAAATTTACCCATTTCATCATCAAAAATCTTTATATATCTGTCATTTTCTAATCGATGAGCTCAATAGCAGTACAGCAGCAGTACAAAATAATAAGAAAATGTGAATCTATCAATTGGTATTTGAACTTTTAAAATGTATCAGTTAATTTTTGTAATAATTACCAACAAATTTGAAATTTAAAATTTTCATAAAAATGTACTTTTTTATTTTTTTTACAAATTAACCAACGCTCAAGGGATGCCCCCTATATATGCAATGCACAGTGTAGATCGTAAGAAGGGATGATAGGTTACAGGGAGGGGGGAAAGATGGAGTAGTGTCGGTGAATGTTTGTTTTGAACTTGCCAATATCGAAAATGTCGGAAAAACGGACGCAGGGAGATTGTTCCACAAATGTGTCTTGCGACTGAATAACGAATTCTCTCTATAATGCGTGGTTCTGTTGAGAACCGAGTGGACTACGAAGGGGTGGGCTTGGTTTGATGCCCGAGTAGAACGAGAAAACACACGACCTGCTGGAATCAGTTGTAATACCTATAAAACAGGCTTACACACCCAACGGTCCTTCGGTGCTCAAGAGAACCAATAGACGATGAAATATTTTAATCCCCTATTAAATATATCGCACGTTGTTGAATTCGGTCCAGGAACTCCGAGGAAGATTTTGAAGCCCCTGCCCAAATGTGCGAATTGAATTACATTTTAGGCCGAATATAGGTAGTGTAGACAGTGCGTAAGTCAGCAGGAGTTAAGTATTTTTTACACGGTTTAAAAAAACCGAGGCACTTGGCCGCTTCTTTCGACACATTAAATATGTGATCATTCCAACGGAGATCACATTGAATTGATATGCCCAGAACGTCAAGAGCAGCCGACTGCGCAATACCCACAATACAGATATAGAGGGGTGGGGAGGTGTATCTATTCTTTTGTGAGATAACAGACAACATTGGATCTTGCTCGCATTAAAATCTACTCTATTTGCAACACCCCACTCGTAGATTGATTTAAGGTCTCCAAAGAGTATGGACGCTTGTTGAACGAGGACGAATGGCAAATGTTACTGTCATCTGCAAAGGAGTGAATTGGGTTCTGAGTCAATGACAGAAGATCATTGATAAATACCAGAAATAGGGACGGGGATAGGACGTAGCCCTGCGGAACTCCAGAATTGATGAAATGTTGTTCTGAAAAAACACCATCCATCGCAACTTGTATTGAACGACCCTGGAGAAAACTCGATATCCATCGAGTAAAAGATTTCCCGACACCAAATGCTATTAGTTTTGAAACGAGGGCTTTATGAAACACTCGATCAAAAGCCTTGGAAATATCGAGAGCAACAGCCTTACTCTCCCCGAAAAGGTGAACACAATTACTCCACTTTTCGAAGAGGACCGCCATCAAGTCACCTGTAGATCTGGTCCTACGGAAACCATATTGCTTAAGATAGTTCACAAGGTGGAAGTTAATTACGCTCTCCATTACATTGGAGAGTGCAGAGCATATTGCAATGGATCGGTAATTGGCAGGGATTGTAGCCTCGCCCTTTTTCGGAACTGGCTGTACATTGGCAACCTTCCAACGAGATGGAAAAAATCCTGTCGTGTAGGAGATGTTGAAAAGGTTACACAACGGACAATCCAGCGTAGATGCGCACTATTTCGACACATGGGCAGATATGGGAGAGTGGAATTATTTGCAAATAATTCTACCAAGAGATTAGCTTTATCAACCGGGTCAGTGAAGGTATGGCCATTCATAGTAAGAGTTGGAGTAGACGATGTCGTCTGGTTCTTCACCCTTTTTACGAATGACCAGAAATTTTTACTACCTCTGTGGTAGAGTAAGACCTTTTTGCGCGCATTTTGTTCGTGAAGAAACTATTCGCGTGAGATCACGGCATTACAGCAATTCCTAGCCTGTATGCGAAGTCTTTCTGTGTCGGCATTCTTGTTAGATGGCCAATTCTGAATGGCTTCCTCTTTGTTGTGATAATTTATTAAATAACATATTTATTTTTGTAATCCGGAAAATTATATGAATGAATAGAATTAATACCAAAAATAATAATATATATAATAATATACATGAATTATAAACCTAAAAACTTAGTTATTTAGTACAAATAAAACTAAAGATTGTTACCCACAAACACAAAAAAAATCTACACATAAATAAATAAATAAATAAATAAATAAATAAATAAATAAATAAATAAATAATTAAATAAAAATATAAATAAAACAAAAAATTTCCTGATCATAAGATGGAAGCACCACTAAGTATCATCAGTTCTGACGACTCAAAGGAATGGCAAGTACTTAAGTGTTTCTTTTCGGTTCAAACACATAAGAATAATATGCTATGTTAAAACCATAAAGATGTCATATCAACAATTACTGCCTGAACAGAATACAGGCGGCGATCGAAAAATGAAAAAGCGGACATTGAAAAAACAACAATCTGCCTTCTCAATGCTAACGTCATGGCGCGTCACATCAGCAAACTACTCATCTGCTGCGTACAATATTTGTATACTGCAGAGTTGACAACTAAGTTTTAAAACCAAAAATATTCAGCGGTAAACTTAGGTGGCAGCTCTATAGTCATCTCTCATTAAGACGGTTCGCTCAGATGCTACGGACAGTTTTGGTTTATTTATATACCTCTATCGCAGTCATCCGTCGTGTGCAAAAAAAAACAAAAACAACAAAAACCAGTTTCTGCAATATGAAACCAAAGAATTCGTTTATACCTGCACGAGGGACGACCTTTCGTGTGGGATCACTAATGAACGAATTCAAACAAATGAAAGCAAAAAAATATGCAATATGTATAGAACGAATTTTCAATACATGGCGTAGTAAAAAATAAAACAAATATAGGCAAATGTATTTAAAAACCAACAAAATGAAGTAGAAATATATTTTTTCAAAACAAAGACATAAAATTTATATAATTTGCTACAGGAATTTTTTCGATGTACAGCTTTAACAAATTAGTGGCTTTTTGACAAGTCTTCCATATACATTCGAATATTATTTTGATTGGAAATTATTTGTTTATTATTGGTAGCGCTAAACATTTGGTTTTAAAAATATAAGCAAAACTTAGCTGTTTTTGAAAGTAAATTATGTTTTCATATTTAGAGACAGTTTAATAGGGTTGTTAATTGTAGGATTTTATATAATAAATTCAATTTTAACCAAATTTTTATAAAAACAATTAACTTTAAGTGATACATATTTTTGTATACAGGGAATTTATAGTAAATTTATAGAATATAATTTATAGAAGAATTTATAATAATATGTAAATAATTTATAATTTAATATTAAACTATAATACACAAAAAAATTGCATAATACATTTTATGTATTATGTATACACGTATTTCAAAAATAACAACTACAGAAAACAAAACCTACTACATATTCTGCAGTATGTAGTAGTAGAAATCAGTGATACCGCAAATAAGCCAGACTGTATTGAAGATAATACATCTATTATTAATGAATCAGTCTCTGATAATGAACCTTAAACTAAAAAAGTTGAAAAAAAACGCAAACGAAAAAATAATAATAAATCTTTAGGTCCTCCTAAGGCTAAGCGTAGTTCCCAAATAACTTCTGCTATCCCTTCTGTTCCTTCTATTAGTCCATCACTATTAGCAGTTACTCTGCCCAAAATAACCACAAGTAGTAAGACACCAGTTAGTTCAACGTTAAAGCCAATCCCAAAATTTAAAAGAATTTTTATATCTCGGTTTATGAACAAACTCGTGCCAATTGATACTTACATTTCTTGTAAAAAAAAATCGGAAACAAGCCAACACATGCATCTTTTACTTTGTCAATTGCGGAAGAACATGCTGCGGCCGTTATCAATTAAAATCTGTGGACTGATAACATCCTTGTTTACGAATTCAAAACCAATAGAAACAATAGACCAACTAAAACAGTCCACCAAAATCCAAAAAACTAAAGCGTATCTCCCTTTACTACCAAAACGTAAGGGGATTGCGTTTAAAGACTCGGGATCCCTTTTTATCTACCCAGAATTTCGCGAACGATATCATCGCGCTAACTGAAACATGGCTAAACAAGAGCTTTTCAAACGTTGAATTATTTGATAATTCATTCAATGTTTTTAGAAAAGATAGATTTGACATCGAAAAATCTCCAGTCGGTGGTGGTATATTAATAGCAATAAGGAACAATTTAATAAGTTCCTTATTAGAAATTCCAATTGCTGCTTCATTAGAGCTTATTTGTGTTAGGATTGTACTTCACAATTCCTGTGTATATGTCTTAAACGCTTACATTACTCCGAAAAGTAGCGTAGAAGTCTATGAGACCTTATCTAAGTCCATAGATTTTGTATTGGAAATGGTTAATACTTCTGATGATATTATACTTTTAGGTGATTTTAATTTACCAGATTTAATATGGAATAACTCTGACGACGACACATATTTCTGTGCGTCTAACTCTAAATCTCGACAAGAACAGATTTTTCTTGACACTATATCATCTGACTTACAACAAGTAAGTTGTATTACTAATTGTCTGGAACGACAACTTGACTTAGTATTTACTACAGATAGTAACAATGTTGTAGTTACAAATTCGACGAATGTTCTAATGGACACTGATGCATATCATCCGCCTCTAACAATATTTTATCAATCTGATAGAGCGAATATCATTAATAGTAAATCTGCAGACAAAGCTTATGAATTTAATTTTAAAAAAGCCAAATTTTCATTGTTAAATGAATTGTTGTCTGCTAAAATTGATTTAATATCAGACGATATTAATGACAATGAACTTGATGTTGTCATAAACTATTTCTCAAGAACATACAACAAAATGTTTCTGGAATTCTAGTCTAGATCTAAAATTCTTTACACAGAGTATATTGATAAAATGAAGATACAAATTTTATCAGATCCAAAGAAGTTCCGGGGTTTCATCAATACTAAAAAAAAAAAATAGTTTTCCTGCTTCTTTTAATAATAATGATGGATTCACTAGCGACCCTAATGTCATATGTGGCCTATTTGCAAGCCTGTTTAATCAACTATTCTCTAATGATTATTTTATAACCGATGTTAATTATTTTGATTACATGCATTCTGCTCCTAAAACTTCATTAGTCTCTATATCATTTTCTCCGGAGCAGATTTTGCAATATATTTCGACGATTGATGATGATTTTAGTTCTGGACCAGACGGTATCCCGGCAACAGTTATAAAGAAATGTGGTACTTTGTTATGTAAGCCACTTTGTTCTATATTCAATAAATCAATAAATTAAAGTAATTTCCCATTTTGGAAAAACTCCTTTATAAGCCCAATTTTTAAAAAGTGGTGTAAAAATGATGTGAATAACTTTAGGCCAATCGCTAAATTGTCATCAATACCGAAATTGTTTGAACGTATTGTATATGATCAAGTTAAAAATCACTGTAGAGATGTAATTACCTCACGTCAGCACGAATTTGTAACCGGAAGATCCACAGTATGTAATCTATTAGACTTCACTTCATTTGCAATAAGTTCAATAGAATCAGGAAAACAAGTCGACTGCATTTACACAGATTTCAGTAAAGCTTTCGATAAACTTCCTCATAACTTAATTTTATTCAAACTAAAGGTACTGGGATTTCCCTAATTCTTTGTTAAGTGGATAGGATCCTATTTATCTGATCGGTCATATCAAATACGCTTCAGAAATAATTTATCTTCACCATTTATTGCAACATCGGGGGTACCCCAGGGTAGTCAACTTTGACTCTATATTGCACTCTTTCACAATTGGAATATGCAAGTCAAGTATGGTCTCCTTTCTACAAGGTTCATAATGACCGAATCGAAAGGATACAGAAAAACTTCGTACGTTTCGGTCTCAAGGGTTTAAATTGGATGGATAACGTAGATCGCCTCCATACGTTGATCGTCTGGAACCACTAAATTTAAAGACTCTTGACGAGCGCAGACAGATTGCCGATATCATTTACATACATCAATTAATAACCGGTAGACTTGATTCACCCGAGCTTCTTAACTATATTAGTTTTAACCATAATCGTAGAAGTAGCAGACATCGTGATGTCCACAGTTTAATATAAATCTGTCAAAAAATCAACTCAAATGTAGACTAAAACTATAATATAAAAACAATAATGTAACAAATGAATGTGTTGTTCACGAGCCCAACTAATTTAGTGGGTAAATATTTTCCAGCATTATGCTGTGAATGTGCAAGCTAGCTGTATTAGCTAAAACTCGATTATTAATATGTAAAAAACGAATTTCTAATACATTGTGACAGACAAATTAATACAAATCTATTAAAAAACGATCAAAATGTAGTAGAACTGCATTTTTTCAAAACGAAGACATAAATGTAGTATAATTTACTACAGTAATTTTTTCGGTGCAGTTTTATTAATGCTTTAATTTTTCATAACGATAGAAAATATATTTATATAAAAATGTTCACAATATAAACGACAATTGCATTTTCATATGAGTGCAGTGAAAAAGGTATGTGATAAGTAAACTACACTAAAATTACACTAAAAATTTCTTATGTATTCTGTTATCTAAAAATAAATTTCTACTAGGGATCTCAGTAAAAACGGCTGCTTTTTAGTAATTTGTATGTAAAATGTACAATCATTTTAAATTTTACAGTTTTTGATGGCAGTTATGTTTATTGAGCATGTTTTTAAATTCATTATACAAACGAATCTTATATGGGGAAATACCCCAATAAAAAATTGGAGAGTATCAGCATCGTTTTTCTTTTTAGATCACAATCTTAAACTCTTCAACTTAAAGCCATTCAAAAAAGCGACAAGAAAAACCAAACATGATTACTCCTAATTGGTATATTCCTCCTAATGAAAATACAGTTCCCAGGTTGCACTGACGGTAACATTGCTACTTCCAACAGAACAGCACTCAGAGCGGGATGTTTTTGCTCTCACCCATTATTCTCGCATTCAAAGAGCGCAGAACTTGTCTGTTTGTGCCTCTTTTCTCGCCCCTTTGTATCTTCATTCTCTGAAGCTCGAGATGTAATAAATAAATAAAAAAAAATATAAATAACGTACAAAAATAAGCTATTAACGCTGTGCATCAACTTTTGTTTAAATGTGCCTCAAAAAATTGTATTTAGAATGCAAAAAAAAACCGTAAATGAATTAATAAAAAACTGTTATTGCAGAATAACCCCTACACTAAGAAAAAAGTACATACTTCAAATATAGAAGTGATAAACTTAATTAAAGAATGGGCAGATTTATTTTCATTAAGTTTACACTTCCTAAATTTTAGGAAATTTTATTTACATAAAACAACTTCTTTAGTATAAGTTAATCAGGGCAATCATGAAACCCGTCGTAGCGGATATTTTCATTCGGATTCGTATTTATCTATCATAGGATCCGAATCGAAGACTCTGACCATACTTTTAACTTTTAACCTACATAATATTGACACAAAGCAATGAATAATAATGATTTGTTGTTTTTTTATATTTTACATCTTAATTGAATATTGTTAAAAATACTTGAATTAATCAGGGCAATCATACGGCCCGACGTAGCGGATATTTTCTTCGGATTTATCTATCATAGGATCCGAATCAAATTCGAATTTCGGATTTATGGTATCAGAACTTCCGTCGTAACGGATTTTTTGACAGATTTTTTACACTTTTTCTACGAATGCATTGTTGTGTCGGAATGTAATTCTTCGTGTGAAAAAATAATTTGTTTTGCATAAATTAATAAATTTTTTAAGATATGACTTGTGAATGTGCCTAACAGTAACAAAATGGTCACGTTGGAACTTTCGAAAAAAAAACGTGGTTGGCCTGAAAAAAAAAACACTTTTTTCTAAGGCACATCCACAATTCCATCTGAATTTGACTGGACATAGGTGTGATCGGAAACTTATACCACGAGTTAGTTTAAAAATACAATGCCGCTTCAGTATTATTAATCAATCATTTTTAATTGAGAAAACTAAATTTCAACATATGGTAGAATCATGATTTCCGACATATTATCGACTGTGTCAAGCGCGGCTTTGAAAAAATCATTAATTTAAAATGGTTCGTGAACTGATAATACAAGAACAAAAATTTTAAGGTATGTCGCGTGAATGTGACCCTAAGATTAAAAATACAGGAGCACTTTAAATGTGAATTTTTGGCTTAATTGTACAAAAAATCACCATTTCCTCAAAATAACTTTTAAGGTATCATTTTAATTTGGTCGGAGTAAACTTTTTTTGATACATTATGTTATATCTGATCATCAAAAAATAATTCCTCATTATAATTTATAATATAACAGAATCTATTCCACAGTAAGGACGCTGAAAATTCAAACAATTACAATTTTGCATCTTTTATCGAACGTGTGAGGAGCGGTTTTTGAAGAATTGTTGGTTTGATTTTTTTATTGAAACGTATTGTTATAACAATGATTTTAAGGTATGTCACTTGAATGTGCCCCAATATCAAAAACACAGGACCACTTCGCCTTAAATGTTCAAAAAATCGCAATTTCTTCAAAATTATTTTTTCGTTATAAATTTAATGAAACGATATTAAATTGAAATATTTTGAGATATTATGTCATAAAAAATATAATTTCACATCACTTATTCAATAAATATTTCAAAAACAAACAATTCATTAGAATTTTGAACCAATATAGCGTTACCGACCTCTATCTTTGACGACTTTCATTTATATTACATAAGGGTCTACAAGCATATATTCAAAAGCGCTAGGACGTGCCCGCAAATTTTTTTGAACAATTTTGTCAACCCCAAAAGTTAAAGCTTTAATACATTTAGATATAAAAGAAAACATTGAGGAATCTACCAAATGAATAAACACAAACGACCGCAACGATGTTACCCAGAAATCATTCAATTTCAAGATTAAAAAAATAAGTCTTATATTTATATTAAAAATATCATCCTTCAATGTAGTTTACCTTCTCTTAAACAAAATAAAAATGTCCTTAATTTTAGGTAATAACATCTGTTCGGGTGTTGAACGGGTTGTCAATTTGGCGCATTTATATATAACAATGATTTGTACCTGTTTGTCCGAGTGGTGGATCACTTGATGCAAATGGGTGATGTCTTCGGTTGAAGTGTGTTGTAGATTTCATGTTGTTGTGAGTTTGTGTTGATTGTGATTTGTGTGTTTAATTGCTTATGTTAAATTATTTGTATTTATTGTCGCGTTGAATGGTAATTAGGGTTTTGTCGCGTCGACGGGTTGTTGTTAAACTTTGTATTTTAACTTTTGTCTCAGAGACGGGTGGTGCGTGCGTTTTAAGATAAACGAAACGAGTGAGGATCTTGCACTTTAGAACGTCAAAACTCAATGCAGCTAGTATCGCTGCAACGAGTGGGTCTTGCGGGCTTGTTCTCATACATTGTGTTTACGTTCTACGTAAACATCATCCATAAATTTAGTTTACATATCCTTAATATCAACACGGTTAAAAATCTTGGAGTAAGTTTTAATCCATGAATTGTACTACAGACATTTTTAATACATTTCGAATTAAAATGAATTAAAATTCCCAAATATTAAAATTTTTTATAACCAAATCGGAATAAAAATTTAATACACTTTGGAATATATAATTTAGCATGCACAAATTTTAATACAAAAAGTATAGAATATAATAAAAAAACACGTGTTCTTTATATTTCACTCTCATTATTATCCATGGTTGAAGTATATACAGGTTATATACAGTCTAGATCTAGAGTCTTCAACACACTCGCAATATGTAATTGTGTGCGTGTGCCCATCGCTGATCTAGACAGATAGTTGACATACAGAATGTTGAGAATGCCAAGAAAAAAATACTGAAAATAAAAACAATTAATTGTCATTTTAAAATTTATTTAAAGGTTATGTTTTTTACACTTAATTTTCACTATTTTATTAAAATTTCACTGCACAAATTAACTACTTTACGTTTTATATACTTTTTAAATGTTGAGATTTGATTATTTTAGAGTTTTGAATTTTTGTTAAATTTGTGAAATTGTAAATAAAGCAATGATGTTCTGTTTTAAATTTTTCGTAAACAAATGTTGAGACTTTCAAACAGTTTTCAAAAAAAATAATGGCTAATGAATTTGAATGATGACTTAACCTGTATGTACTTCAACCATTTTATTATCTGTTCTGAAAAAATAATACAGTTTGACTTACATTATAATACTGTAAAGGATAAAAATTTAAAAAATGCTGTAATTTTTTCTGCTTTCCCTCTATCTTTTGTTCTTTCAAATTTGTTGTGCGTCAAAATGACGGAACATAACTAATAAATATTTTTAAAATTAAATAAAGTCCAATGAATAAAAATTGTGGCAATTAAAAAAAGTCCAATGAATGAAAATTGTGGCTATTATTTTAATGAAGGGGTCATTTGTTACGTGTGAAGACAGTTAACGACGATTTTATAAAAGTGGAGAAATGAAAAAACGCACTTTAATCTGCAGCCTCGCTCGTGGCAAGTTTCGAAGTCTGAAAATTTGGTTACAGTTTGAAATAATTTTAATGAAAGATCTAATAGCAAAATTTGAAGTAAGCTCGGAGCAGAAGTCTACCAAGAGTACTTGGTGAAAGTTGTCATGCAGTTCCGAAGTTGTGCGTCATTTGTCCATTTTTATTAAAATTTAATATTCTAAGAATATTTTATAATACAGTAATGTACTAAAATTTAATACAAATTATATTAAAATCTGTAATTAGTAATACAAGCGCAGTATTACATTATATTCCATAATGTAGTAAACCTTCTTATTTTTAATATACATTGTATTAAAAGTTTCCCTCTTTCTCACCAATGAAAATATTCCGTATTATATTAAAATTAAATACAACTTCAGGTTACAAATTTATTTTAATACTTGACATGCATTAAATTTTAATTTATTTCTGTTGTGGTCATATATTCTAACCGTGTTTATCGTTTCACGCTACAGTCCTATAAGAACTTAAGCCGCTTTCTCACCATTTTGAGCTGTGCGTTTTATATTTGTACTCAAAGTGGTGGGACCTACAGTTTAATGCCGAATCCGAACGGAGGGTGAGAACTTTTCATAGGCAATGTTTTACTCCCGTGCACAAAAAAAAGTTCATAATATTTATGAATTTGTTCATCAATTTTATGAATTTTTCATTTTTATTCAACCAAAGACCAAATTCATCCAATTTATGAATCGTTCATAAAACCGTAATAAAAAAGTTCATAATAATTATGAACGCTTTTATAATGTTTATGAAAAAAATTTATGATATTTATGAACTATAAAACTATTTAAAAATAAAAAAACTATTTTTTTATTATCTTGTATTATTTATTTTATTTTATTATTTTAATTTTCTGAACTACTTACATTTTATTTTATATCTACTCTTGCTGCCTTTTGCTGCTGTTTGTTGTTGAGTGATGTTAAGTACCTGCGGCGCACGTTTCTTTGGAGTCGTAATGCGGCATGACGCGTCAGTAAATATAAATATATATTTTTAGAATGGTCAAAATGGTTGCAGGTCACACATACGATACACAAATTCTTGAATACCTGCCTACCTACTTTGTGTTGTATTTTCTATGCACTTTTTTGTGGACTGTTTTATTTTATTTTTCAGTATCGCTTTTATGCTCGGCTGAATTGCACGTGACATTATTGCTTTGCGTCAAAAAATTAATATGAATACCTTAATGAACGCAATTCATAACAATTATGAACGCGTTTATTATATCAATTTCGCTCAAATTCGTTTCGTATATACGAAGAATAGTTCATAAATAGAATGATTTTTCCTTTTATATTATGAACGATGTCGCAATTAACGGCGTTCATTCCATTTATGAACAAAATGTTACCTGTGTAGGTTTGCCATTTACTGCAGTGAGGTAGCGCGGTATAGACAATTTTTTCTATGAAAAGATGTTGTTAGCCCCAGTCTAGGCTGGAACCTTCGGCTCGCAGTCCAACGCACTAACCTTGAGCTTCCGACGCTAGTTTTAGGTTATTCTTAAATTTCATTCAAAATTACTAAAACGTAAAAAATGTCATTAGTTTTAGGATATATAATTTTTAAATTAAATTCCCATTTCCTTAAAAGCACTTAAATTGAGGAAAGGTCATCCTTAAAAATTGTTAATATTTACTTATTTTATGGAAAATTTCCTTAATATATTAAAAAAAAAATTCTTAGTTTAAGGAAACAATATACTACAAGTAAGGACAATTTTCCTTGACGCTATTTCAAGTTCAATTTCCTTTAAATGCGATCTAATTACATTTTTTTCTGAGTGTAGATTCACGTTCACGCAAAATACTGTCGCATGCATGGTGTTCCAGAATTCAAAAAGGTCAATTTTTTTTGTCTTGAAAATTGAATCTGATTTGACCAACGTAATTAGAAAAGAAATAAGAAAAAAGTTTATTCTGCGGGATGTCTAAATTTAACTAAATAAAAAAAAATAAAAACATATTATTGAAAAAATATAGATATTTAAGATTCTATTGACAGTTTTATTTGGATTAAAAATGAAACGATTTACAAAATAAAATTAATAAAAAAAATATGTGACATTTCAAACAACATTATTTTTTCTGATTAAATTAAGTACACTAAGAAAACAAAAGATGGTTGAAATGTATTAGACAGGGTACTAAACAAAATGAACAAAAAAATAAAGCTCAGAAAAAACACTTCAATCTGAACAACGAAATAATGTTTCAAATATAAATTTCAAACGAAACGTTATTTTTTAAAGATCGTTTGAATCATTCTTGGAATATAAAGTTCTGAAAATGAACAAAATATTTTGGTTTTCGTTCAAAACATCAAACCAAAAATTATACTCCAAAAAAATTAAATTAGTATTTTTGTAAACAAATTTTCTTTATGAAACTTTGGTAAATTGTTGCTTCTGGCAACGCAACATGAATAGCTGTCGCTACAAAAGATGCTGCAGGCGCAGTTGACGGCGCTGACTTTAAAAAAGCAGTAGAACCAGAAGAAAAGCACATAAAACAACAGACAGCACAAGCGCTGGATCAACTCAAGCTGTTCGTCGTAACGCCCTTCACGCTGCACACTGTGTTGCTACAAGCGCTGTTGCCGCATCTCAAGGCATATCCGAGAGTTACACTTTATCTTAAAGCTGTTGCAAGCTTTAAGTCAGAAGAAAAGCTACTTAAAAAACATTAGAATGCATTGAATGCATTTTGAGCCTATTTAAAGCGCTCCAACACATGACCAACGTCTCATTGCATGACCAACGCACGCACTATGCCATTTGCACAAAAGAAATGAAGACGCACACAATTATATATATCGCCTTGGCTGGCTCGAAGTCATTGTTACTTCAGCCAGCTTGCACAAGAACATTCCCGGCATTTCTTCCTAAACCGCAGATTTATATGCATCTTTGGTTCCGCTTGATGATCTGGCTATAGCAAAGTTTTGTTACGAAAAGAGGTAATTTTCCCCACTGTGCAAGCAATCAACAATAATAAATGAGACGCAAGACAATTCAGCGCACTAAGCAATGTGTTAGAAAGAGAGGGAAGATCATTCAGCGTACTGAGCAATGTGCGAGAAAGAGATGGAAGATCTACACATTAAAACACATGAGTGCGAATGAGATGCCAATAGCATGCGTCATTCACGAAACGAGTAGAAGGTTCTCGAAACAAGTCGAAGCTTGTCGAAACGTGTCGAACTGATGCATGCAGTATATAAGGCCGCGCATCTGAGGCACTGTATATCAGTAGTGATTGTAATGTGGTCGAGTGCATCTCGTGTGATAATTATCAAGTTAAATTGTGGAAATGCAGCAGTTGTTAGAATTTGTTATTAGTAAAGTTGTTTATTAAAGTGAATTAATTAAGTTAATTGTTATAATTTAAACCAAACATAAGAGTGTTTTTATTTTGTACACAATCCAGAGATACGAACTTGTAGAACAGTTTTCCGTAGACTGAATTTTCGTAACATTGGTGTCAGAAGTGGGATTGTGATACAAAATGGTTAAATTTGAACAACTTAAAGTCGACCAGCTAAAGAAGGAGCTGTCGATTCGTAATCTTCCAACTGCTGGTACGAAAGGAGAGCTACAAAGGCGTCTAATGGAAGAATTAGAGAACCAAGGCATTGACATCGCAGAGCACGAGTTTGCAGTAGAAGCTGCAACAGCGTCATCGAAAAATGTGGACACGGAGCAAAAAGTACAGTCCCAAAGTTTTGATATGAGCCAGTTGCTCGGAGCAATACAACAACAGCTTCAAGAAAATTCCAGCAAAATGGAACAGAAACTTCTAGAAAATTCAAAACAGCTCCAAGAAAATTCGACCAAAATGAATCAGAAACTTCTAGAAAATTCAAAACAGCTCCAAGAAAATTCGACCAGAATGGAACAGAAACTTCTAGAAAATTCAAAACAGCTCCAAGAAAATTCGACCAGAATGGAACAGAAACTTCTAGAAAATTCAAAACAATTTCAAGAAAATTCCAATCAGCTCAAAGCAGACCTTCTAGAGAATTCCAACAAACATCAAATAATAATGGAGGAAAAGTTGCAGGAACATTCGAAGCAACTTCTGGAAGTTTCTAATACACTCTGTAGAGATCCACTTTAAATGTTTATAATTATTTATACTTTATACTTATAATTTTCTAAAAACCTGTTTACTGTTTTTAATGATTGTGACTTTGAATTTTAATTTTTCAATTCATATAAAAATATTTCTTCTAAAATAAAGACACACAATTGTTTTATAAAATATATAATAAACAATAATATTTTGGCTACAACTACATTGGCGATCTTGCCAGGAGAATAGCTAATTATAATTGTCCTAAAAGACATCACAATAATATTACTAAATAATAAATTGGAGATTTTCGAAACGAAATATATATACACTTTCTATACGAAGAAATCCGAAGATTTTGAAAGCAGTTAATGGAACAGTTAATGGAACAAATCATTCTGCAATCCATTGTCGATTTCCTGCAATTAATCATCTGATCTAATCTGACCATCTGTCCCTGTCCTCAATGAATCATACGACCAATCTCATATTGAATATTGGATATCATCTTTATTTCGCAAGAATCAAAATAATTGGATCAAGTTCATCGAATCAAGGTCATCAAATTGGACAAATTTCTATTTAGCAATTAAGTTAAGTCATATGAATATTTATATTATCTTAATTTCATCAATTTATTTTATCTATACACAATAATATTAAATTAGCATTAGCATATATATTTGTTAACTAAACTACTCCCTCCATATTAAAAATGCAAACTAGAGCAATGACTAGATCTCGCAATAATTCTAGCGATAATGCCAATTTTCATGATGCATCTAATGTTGAAATCGAACCAACTCCTACTTCCAATATAACATTATCACCAACATCTACACATCCACAAAATTTCACTCAATCACTTAATCCACGTTTAATAAAATTACCATCTTTTTGGACAAGTTGTCCTGATGCATGGTTTATACAATCAGAAGTACAATTCTCTCTTCATAACCTCACAGATGATATCCTTAAATATCATTATGTTGTAGTTTCACTTCCACAAGAAGTAATTTCAAAAATACTCGATGTTATTCAATCACCTCCTCAAACAAACAAATATAACCATTTAAAAATAGCACAATGTGAAAGATATTCTCTGAGCGAAGAGTCTCGTTTGGAGCAATTATTTTCCGATACGCATATGGGAGATCGCAAACCGTCTGAGTTTTTCAGAAACATGAAGGTTCTCGCTGGACCAACATCGATAATTGGTTGTGAGTTACTTGAAAAACTTTGGTTATGAAAACTCCCTAATCAATTACAGATATATTTTACCTCTTCAAATATTTCAAATATCGACGAGAAATTAGTCTTAGCAGAAAAAATTAATGAAGTCTCTAATCGACAACAAGTATCTGCAATTACTCCGGCTAATACAAATTCAATTTAGTGCAAATTACAACAAATATGTGTGATAATTTTAATAAACTATCTCTTCAAGTATATGCAATTAATACAAGATCTAGATCTAGATCAAGAAGTAGTGGTAATATATATTCCAGAAGAAGTACTCCCTCCGATTCATCACATAAATTATGTTGGTATCATTTTCGTTTCGGCTCAAATGCCAAGAAATGTATTCAACCGTGTACTTTTAACGCAAATCATGAAAATTTAACCAATTCGAATTTTTTAAATTAGATAATCCTGTTATGTCGGTGGCTCATAGCGGGACATTTACTAATCGTACACGTCGCCTATTTATTTTTGACCGAAACAATAAACTAAATTTTCTGATAGACACAGGTGCGGTAGTGTCAATTATACCTGCTACAAAATTTCCAAATCTTAAACGAATTTCTGACACAATACTCTCGGCAGCAGTGGTTCAAATATTAAAACTTTTGGTTCTACACTTTTAAACATTGATTTTGGACTTAGACGAGATTTAGATTTTCCTTTTATTTTAGCTGACATTGCTACACCTATTATTGGTGCAAACTTTTTAGACAAATTTGGAATTTTAGTAGACATAAGCAAATTATAGATGACACTACAAAATTAAAGGTGAACGGTTCTTGTGGATATTCAGATATATTTTCCATTAAACTCCAAATAACAAAAAATAAATTTTCTGATATTCTAAAAGATTTCCCATCTGTAACCGCCGATCCAGATTACACCAAACTCGTAAAACACTCTACTGTTTATAGGATTGAAACAAAGGGAATTTTACCTTTTTGTAAACCAAGACGATTAGATCCTCTTAAATATAAAATCGCCAAAACAGAGTTTGAGTATCTGGTTAAAATTGGTGTATGTCGACCATCCAGTTCGTATACAGCATCACCACCTAGTTCCCAAAAAGGAACCCAATGACTGGAGACCATGCGGTGATTACCGTAGACTCAACTGTGTATCCATTCCTGACAGATACCCCCTTCCGCATATACAAGATTTAAGCATAGAGTTGAAAGACAAAACTATATTTTCCAAGATAGATTTAATCCGCGTATACCACCAAATACCCATTGCAGAAGAGGATATTCCTAAAACAGCCATTACTACACCATTTGGTATGTTCGAATTTTTACGCATGCCTTTCGGTTTGCGAAACAGCGGCCAAACTTTTCAGCGCTTCATTAATGAAGTATTTTCCGGACTCGATTTTGTTTTCACATATATAGACGATATCTTAGTAGCTAGCAGGAACGAAGATGAACACATCAAACATTTAAAAACAGTTTTTACACGATTTAAAGAGTATGGCTTAAACATTAAACCATCTAAATGCGTTTTTGGGCTATCTTCAGTCGAATTTTTAGGATATAAGATATCAAAGAAAGGTATTCAGCCTTCTGAAGATCGGGTACAAGTTATTTCCACATTTGTAAAACCACTCTCTTTAAAAAAGTTGCAAAAATTTTTGGGAATGGTAAACTATTACCATACGTATATCCCAATGATTGCACAAATGTTAAGTCCACTGTATGAAATTGTCACGGCAGCTAACAAAAACAATACAAAACAAGTTATATGGACAACAGAGACGGAAAAAGCATTCGAATCTATTAAATCAAAATTTGCGCAAGGTACCTTGCTCAATCATTTTGACAAAAATGCTCTTTTGTCCCTTGCCGTAGATGCTTCTGCTGTTGCAGTGGGATCTGTTTTGCAACAAACTAATGGCAACTCGTGGGTACCGCTTGCATATTTCTCAAGAAAACTAACTCCAACGGAGATACGTTATTCTACTTTTGATCGCGAACTTTTAGGAATTTACCTTTCTATTAAGCATTTTAGGCATTTTTTGGAAGGACAAACGTTTTCCGTTTTAACAGATCATAAACCATTAACGTTTGTGTTAAATTCAAAAACCGACCGTTCTCCACGACTAACTCGTCACATGGAGTATATTGCGCAATTTACTAACGACATTCGCTACATTTCAGGTAATAAAAATGTTGTCGCTGACACATTATCGCGCATACCCGAAATAGATGCAATTTCTTCACAAGATATAAATTTGCAAACCCTTTAAAAAGAAAAACAACTCGACCATAGCCTTCAAAATCTCCTTTTAACACCAAATTCAAAATACAATTTAAAAGAAATAAATATTTGTTCATTAAATCTAAAAATTTGGTGTGATATTTCGTACAATAAGTCAAGACCATATATTCCAAGTTCAATGCGTAAAACCATAGTTCAGAAACTCCATTCCTTATCTCATCCTGGTATTCGCGCGACTCGCAAATTAATTCAATCTAAGTATTTTTGGCCGGAAATGAGGAAAAACATAAATGAATGGGTCTCCAACTGTATTGAGTGCCAAAGATCTAAAATATGTAGGTACACAAAATCTCCTGTGCAAACAATTAAAATTCCTGCTGGACGTTTCGAACATATCCATATGGATATCGTAGGACCATTGCCAATATCGAATGGGTACCGATACATTCTCACTATTATTGATAGATATACGCGATGGCCAGAAGCGTACCCACTTCGTGACATCACTACACATACAATTATCCACACTTTCGCACATAAATATATAACTAGATTTGGAGTACCACTACAGATAACAGTGGATCAAGGTACACAATTCACTTCAAGACTTTTCACTGAACTCACCAAACTTTTAGGCTCACACAAAGTCCACACATCACCGTATCACCCTCAAGCTAACGGCATTATCGAACGTTTTGATCGCCAATTGAAAACGTCAATAATGACATCCAATAATTCTACACATTGGTCCAGCGAGCTACCATTCATTCTTCTTGGAATACGTACCAATGTTAAAGAAGATCTCAAATGTAGCTCTGCCGAACTTGTATACGGCCAACCTCTACGAATACCAGGCGAATTGTTGATGCCGCAATCCCAAATAGTATTGGAAGAAGAAACTCTCTCAAAGCTCAGACAACATCAAAAGTTAGAACTACAATTATTCATCATAGTAATAACAAAAGTTATGTGCCAAAAAACTTTAAAACATGTAAATATGTAATGATGAAGGTTAATCGTATTTCTGGTTTACAAAATCCATTTGAAGGGCCTTTTAAGGTAATTTCACGAAATGATAAAACATTTAAAATTGTGAAAGGTAATTTGATTAAAAGTGTATCAATTGATCAGCTTAAACCCGCATATTTAGAAACTCAACAACATAACGAATTAATTAATACACAAAGGAAAAGGGATACATTTAACATTAGTTAATATTTTTTTTTTCGATTATCATTGCAATAAACTATACCATTTAATTAATTTTTATTAGGGGAGGAGTAGTGTAGAGATCCACTTTAAATGTTTATAATTATTTATACTTTATACTTATAATTTTCTAAAAACCTGTTTACTGCTTTTAATGATTGTGACTTTGAATTTTAATTTTTCAATTCATATAAAAATATTTCTTCTAAAATAAAGACACACAATTGTTTTATAAAATATATAATAAAAAATAATATTTTGGCTACAACTACACACTCCATGGCAAAGTAAACGAACTTGAGGCACATGTAAATGACATGGAAGGAAAATTTGAAAAATTGGAAAATGACAAAAAGTTCCAGAAAATGCAAGAAGATTTCGGTGCGTTACAGCTAAGTGGACCTACAGAGCATGGTCTTAGTGGTTCGAAGCTGAAATCGCCGATTTACCATGGAACCACAGCGTTCAACATTTTCAAGCTTCAATTTGAGACAACGGCTGCAAGTAATTGATGGAACAATGAAGATAGCGTAGCAGCGCTTATTGTGACCCTAAAAGGTGGAGCAACCGAAGTATTGCAGACAGTTCCAGAAAGCGATAGAAACAGTTACACAGCGGTTATGTCTGCACTGCAACGAAAATACGGCAGTGATCACATGAAGCAAATCTACAGAATGGAACTAAAGTGCCGAATGCAAAGAAATGGTGAAACATTGCAGGCGTATGCAGTGGACGTCGAGAGGCTTGCGCATTTGTCGTATGCAGATTCAACGAGTGATTTCATAGAAAAATGCAAGATCGAAGCCTTCGTTGACGGTATACGAGATACTGAGACAAAACAGGCTACAATGACTAACCCAAAGGTGACATTTATGGAAACGGTCACCACAGCGCTTACGCAGGAGATAGCGTCTACATTGTGCCGACCCTCGACGGAGACACGTGTACAAGATGAGGAGAGAGAAAATTTATGTCAAGGAGTAAGTAGAGCGTCCAAGCCAGCGTTAAATCCGGACATTATGCTGCCAACAGAAACACCCAATTGAAAGGTAAATGCTACAACTGTGAAAAATATGGGCATATGGCACGCGACTGTCGTGATAGACGTAAATGTGTAAATCTGCAACCACCTAAAGGATACCGACCAGAAAAGAGACCTGAGGATGGCCAAAATAACGCCAGGGAACATCATGGCAATTCGGGCACTGTGTCGGCACGAGTGTGTAAAATGGAATCCAGAGAATGCTCGACGGAAGAAGAAAAGACGAACATAATTCACATTCGTTCGTTAAATGTCACGGCAGATGATCAATGGACTCTAGAGCAAATACGAAATGATCAAAAGAAGGACCCCGACATCGCAAAAATTCGGACATTCAAGGAACAACAAAGAAAGCCATTATGGAAAGAGTTAGCATCTAACAGTCCAATAAGCAGGGCTTATTGGGCGCAGTGGCAAAGCCTGAAGCTACAAAATGGTTGTTTGTACCGTGTTTGGGAAACTGAAAATGGCAGATCTGCACGAAATTTAATTGTTGTTCCCAAATCAAAAATTAAAGAGATAGTACTGAAATGCCATTGTGGTCAATATCAGAAGGGTCGGATATCAGAAGTCAGTCGCCTATTGGATTCAGAGATGTAAGCAATGTGTATCCGCAAAAAGAAAACCCGTCAGAAGTTGCGGTAAGATAAATCAATACAACGTAGGAGCACATTGCGAACGAACTGTAATGGATGGGCAAAAGCCGATTCCAAAAAGTGTTTTGCATAAGAGAAAAAGTGAAGACCAGGACGAGTTGCATCAGTCCTTAAGGCAGAGGATACAAATTCAAAGTAGTAAGATAAAGTCCAGATACGTCTTGAGAGCAAACTCTGAGGGGTTTAAGAAAGGAGATCTGGTTATGCTTTGTAGCCCGCCACGAGTGAATTTGATAAATCCAAAACTACAAACACACCGGGAAGCACCGTACAGGATAATTAAAAGGATAAATGACATTGTGTATCAGATTCAGAATACTACAGGCGTCAGACGAAAAATGAAAGTAGTACATTTAGAAAGATTGGTGCCGTATATAGAGAGAGAGGATTAACATCTGTTCGGGACGAACAGATTTAGGTGGAGGGCAGTGTTACGAAAAGAGGTAATTTTCCCAACTGTGCAAGCAATCAACAATAATAAATGAGACGCAAGACAATTCAGCGCACTAAGCAATGTGTTAGAAAGAGAGAGAAGATCATTCAGCGTACTGAGCAATGTGCGAGAAAGAGAGGGAAGATCTACACATTAAAACACATGAGTGCGAATGAGATGCCAATAGCATGCGTCATTCACTAAACGAGTAGAAGGTTCTCGTAACAAGTCGAAGCTTGTCGAAACGTGTCGAACTGATGCATGCAGTATATAAGGCCGCGCATCTGAGGCACTGTACATCAGTAGTGATTGTAAAGTGGTCGAGGGCATCTCGTGTGATAATTATCAAGTTAAATTGTGGACATGCAGCAGTTGTTAGAATTTGTTATTAGTAAAGTTGTTTATTAAAGTGAATTAATAAAGTTAATTGTTATAATTTAAACCAAACATAAGAGTGTTTTTATTTTGTACACAATCCAGAGATACGAACTTGTAGAACAGTTTTCCGTAGACTGAATTTTCGTAACAGTATGTTGTCCTTACTTTACAACATTTTTTCCCAAACCTTTTGTGAAACTCATGCTTATTTTTTCTGTCAGAACTTTATTTTAAAATTTCAAAAATAAAGTTCTGAAGAAAAAGTATAATTTTGAATTTTCAACATAACGTTTTTTGTTGTAACAAAATAATTTTCTTTCGTTCAGAACAAAAACTTTATTTTTTGTTTTGTTCAGAACTAAACGATTGAAAAAGCAATTGTTTGCGTTTGTTTCGATCAGTACCACTGGTATTAGAGCCTTAACCATCGTTGCCAGGGCCGAACCTATAGAGGAGGGGGGAGGGGGTGAGGAGGTGTGACACCCCCCCCCCTAGCTTAGCCAGTAGGACTTATTCGAAAAAACACGAGTCGGAAATATTGCAAAAATTTGAAAAGTTGTATATATTCGGCATCATCACAATTTTTTAAGTAGCAATAAATCATAAAATGATAAAAAATCGTAATATTTTAAATATTTAACACGAATAGTTTATCGAATTAATGTATTAAATCCGACTCGCATAAATTCGAAAATATTTAAAATCAGTCGGAAATTTTCGAAAAATAAAAACATAGAAATTATCATGTATTTTTATATAGTATAAAATGGCCAATATATAAAGTCCGAGTTGGTTATATTTAGAAAATATCACAAATTTTTAAATAAAAAATTAAAAAATCCTATGCGGACAAATTCAAAAATAATTGGATACATTCGGAATTTTTCAAAAAGCAGTTTGTAAATGTTTAATAATCTATATTTATTCTTAGATAGCCATACAATTTTGTATTATTTGGAAAATTTGAGGGTCAATTAAAAATACGATAATACATTTTTCAAAAAAAAAAAAATATTAATGAATCAATACTGTTTAGGAAATTTACTATTAAAACAAATAATGTCCAATGATTTTTTTCCAAAATAATTGTTTACAAAAATAGGACACATGGGTAAGTTCGGTCATATGGGACGGACTTTTTTAGTCCGTCGGGCCCTACTATGGAATACCCTACACTTTGGTGGGGATATTAATATGGGACATTTAATTGTATGCCTACCTTTTAAAGTTCTTAGTTATGTTGAACATTCTCACACTCATAATATTGTTACGAAAAGAGGTAATTTGCACCACTGTGCAATCATTCAACAATAATAAATGAGACGCAAGACAATTCAGCGCACTAAGCAATGTGTTAGAAAGAGACGGAAGATCATTCAGCGTACTGAGCAATGTGAGAGAAAGTGATGAAAGATCAGCACATTAAAACACATGAGTGCGAATGAGATGCCAATAGCATGCGTCATTCACGAAACGAGTAGAAGGTTCTGGAAACAAGTCATAGCTTGTCGAAACGTGTCGAACTGATGCATGCAGTATATAAGGGAGCCGCATCTGAGGTACAGCACTTCAGTAGTGATTGTAAAGTGGTCGAGGGCAACTCGTGTGATAATTGTCAAGTTAAATTGTGGACATGCAGCAGTTGTTAGAATTTGTTATTAGTAAAGTTGTTTATTAAAGTAGAACAGTTTTCCGTAGACTGAATGTTCGTAACATTGGTGTCAGAAGTGGGATTGTGATACAAAATGGTTAAATTCGAACAACTTAAAGTCGACCAGTTAAAGAAGGAGCTGGCGATTCATAATCTTCCAACTGTAGGTAAGAAAGTAGAGCTACAAAAGCGTCTAATGGAAGAATTAGAGAACCAAGGCATTGACCTCGCAGAGCACGAGTTTGAAGTGGAAGCTGCAACAGCGTCATCGAAAAGTGTGGACACGGAGCAAAAAGTACAGTCCCAAAGTTGCTCGGAGCTATACAACAACAGTTTCTAGAAATTTCGAACCGGATTGAAGAAAAACTTAAAACAGAACTACAAGAAAATTCCAACAAAATGGAACATAAACTTCTAGAAAATTCAAAACAGCTCCAAGAAAATTCGACCAGAATGGAACAGAAACTTCTAGAAAATTCAAAACAGCTCCAAGAAAATTCGACCAGAATGGAACAGAAACTTCTAGGGAATTCAGACCAACATCAAGTAAAAATTGAGCAACAGATGCAGGAACATTCTAAGCAGCTGCTGGAAGTTTCTAATACACTCCATGGCAAAGTAAACGAACTTGAGGCACATGTAAATGACATGGAAGGAAAATTTGAAAAATGACAAAAAGTTCCAGAAAATGCAAGAAGATTTCGGTGCGTTACAGTTAAGTGGACCTACACAGCATGTTCTTAGTGGTTCGAAGCTGAAATCGCCGATTTACGATGGAACCACAGCGTTCAACATTTTCAAGCTGCAATTTGAGACCACGGCTGTAAGTAATCGCTGGAACAATGAGGACAGCGTTGCCGCACTTATCGTGGCGCTAAAAGGAGGCGCAGCCGAAGTTTCGCTGACAGTTCCAAAAAGTGACATAAACAGTTATTCAGCGGTCATGGGTGCATTGCAACGAAAATACAACAGTGACCACATGGCACCTATTTACAGAATACAGCTGAAGTTCCGAAGGCAAAATAATTGAGAATCGTTGCAGGAATATGCTGCGGATGTTGAGAGACTTGCACATTTGGCGTATTCCGATTCAGCCTGTAATTTCTTGGAAATGTGCAAGATAAATGCATTCGTTTATGGCATACGGGATCCTGAGACAAAACAGGCAACAATGACTAACCCAAAGGTGACATTTATGGAAACGGTCACCACAGCGCTTACGCAGGAGATAGCGTCTACATTGTGCTGACCAGCGACGGAGACACGTGTTCAAGATGAGGAGGGAGAAAATTTATGTCAAAGAGTAATTAGAGCGTCCAAAGCCAGCGTTAAGTCCGAACATTATGTTGCCAACAGAAACAACTGCTACAACTGTGTAAAATATGGGCATATGGCACGCGACTGTCGTGATAGACGTAAATGAGTAAATCTGCAACCACCTTCAGGATACCGACCAGAAAAGAGACTTGAGGATGGCCAAAATAACGCCAGGGAACATCATGGCAATTCGGGCACTGTGTCGGCACGAGTGTGTAAAATGGAATCCAGAGAATGCTCGACGGAAGAAGAAAAGACGAACATAATTCACATTCGTTCGTTAAATGTCATGGCAGATGATCAATGGACTCTAGAGCAAATACGAAATGATCAAAAGAAGGACCCCGAAATCGCAAAAATATGGACGTTCATGGAACAACAAAGAAAGCCATTATGGAAAGAGCTAGCATCTAACAGTCCAATGAGCAGGGCTTATTGGGCGCAGTGGAAAAGCCTGAAGATACAAAATGGTTGTTTGTACCGTGTTTGGGAAACTGAAAATGGCAGATCTGCACGAAATTTAATTATTGTTACCATATCAAAAATAAAGGAGATAGCACTGGAATGCCATTGTAGATCTAATAGATGTCATTTGAGCATTAATAAAACGGTTGAAGAAGTCAGAAAACGTTTCTACTGGGTCGGATATCCGAAGTCAGTCGCCTATTGGATTCACAGATGTAAGCAACAACAAGGAGCACATTGCGAACGTACTGTAATGGATGGGCAAAAGCCGATTCCAAAAAGTGTTTTGCGTAAGAGAAAAAGTTAAGACCGAGACGAGTTGCATCAGTCCTTAAGGCAGAGGATGCAAATTCCTAGTAGTAAGATAAAGTCCAGATACGACTTGAGAGAAAACTCTGAGGGGTTTAAGGAAGGAGATCTGGTTATGCTTTGTAGCCCGCCACGAGTGAATTTTATGAATACAAACATATTTTTCAGAGTTCCGGAAATTATCTGGTCAAAAAAATGTTCGTGTCCGTCTTAACGTGTATGTAAGCTATTTTAATTATTTTTTTTAATTTAATTTTGCCACTCCCATATTCAAAAAAATTAAGTTAATAAAAAAGTTTTAAAGGATACAGGATATTTTTAAAGGTATTTTTGTAATTGTTAGACCTACTTTTGCCAAGACACGACAATTTTTTTCCACGCCCACTTTGATATAATCCAAAATCCGGTTGGATATCGTGTAATTACAATTTTGATTCATATATACACAGGGAAAATTTATGTTTTGAAGCAAACATATATTACAAGTTGTATACATGAATATACAGGATTTTGTGAATCTTTCATAGGGTTTTTTTGTTTGGAAATTTTGAGGGTCAATAAAAACGAGTGGATATATTCAGTTAATTTACTATTAAAACAGATAATGTACAATGCAATTTTTCCAAAAAATTTGCCTGCGGCGCTTCTATTGTTTTTATAACTATAATAATATAAAAATAATAAAAAAATGACTTTAGATTACAAATAATTAAAAAAAAAATAAGCGCGATTTTTTTGAATAAAAAAATTCCTACGGCGCTTCTAACAGTGCTATATAAAATTCTAAAAAAATTGGCTGACTATTATATTCAAAAATAAACCTTTAACCCTTAAATGCCCACTGGTTCCGCCAGTATCCAACGGATGAAAATCCAAACTTTGTTCAACGAATTTTATTTAATCTTCCCGCTTCGACTTTTAAAAAGTTTATTGATCCACGCGCCACCGTTTGCGCCGATTCTCGTTTAAAACAAACTTCATTTTTCGGCTGTATGTCCAGTAAGGGCAATTATTATAATTAACAATTATAAAAATTAACTTTTGTAAAATTGAGTATTTTCAAAAAAATATTATTGTGGTGAATTGGTCGAAATCGAAAATTGTCGTGATCGCTATAGTATCTAGAAGCTATTGTAAGTGTTTGAAATAAATTTATTTTTTTATTTTAGTGTTTTTTTTCGAATTTTTGATTGGTTCTTTGCGGAACCATCAGGCACCGGATGTTCAAAATTGAGCATATGTGAAATTCTATAGAAATGTTTTTTTTTGTAAGTTTGTTGTTTACAAACTACAGAATTCCTGATTTTCGAACTGAATAAGTGCTTTGAAATAAATAGTGTGAATATGACATCACAATGGCCGGAGTGAATCCATAAAAAAAACTGCTTCATCAAAACAAACCACAATTATTCATACTTGTATGCTTTTATTTACATTTTCCACGATTTTCCCCAAGGAACCACCGACGAATTTTAGATCTGGTTCATGTAAGTAACACCTATGCTCAAAGTCGTAGAACAAACGTTGTCCAGAATCGCGAGTTCTATTTTAAGGGTTAATGTATGTAAGGGATTTTAAGTTTTTTAAAAGTTTATCTTGGCACTCTCATATTCCAAAAAATTAAGATAAAAATTTTATTTTTTCGTGATGTTGAGGTTACTTTTTATATCTTTGTAACTTTTTTCCCGCCCACTTTGATATAATCCAAAATCCGGTTGGATATCGTGTGATTACAATTTTGATTCATGTATACACAGGGAAAAATAATGTTCTGCAGTTACATACATAAATTTACAAGATTTAAAAATTTAATAAAAAAAATCTATTCAGTAATTTGATGTGTCACACCCCAAGATTCTTCTTAGGACAGGCCCTGTCCTAAGAAATTATTCAAGTAAAATATTTGACACCTTTTGTGATATTTAGACAATATTAATAGTTTTGCTACAAACGCATTAATATCTGTGCAATATGTGAATAATTGCAGCAATGTTACCTTTTTCTCTAGTAGTTGCAGTGAATCTACCACAAATATGATATTTTTCGTGATGTTTATAAGAAACATCTCACAAATAATACAAAATATGTGATGTTTACAAATTATTTAAACTTTTGCTGCAAATTTATTTGAATTTTCTGCATATTGGAATTGTTAAAGCGAGTAGTATTTTAGTTGCAGCAACACTCTCCTAAACATTATATTTTCTTAGTGTATATGTACTAAATAACGTACTTGAAATTTATAAAAAAATGTTTGAGTAATACTTTGGACTGCAACTAATTTATAGGGGTTTTTAGTGGTTGGGATTCAGTGGTTTTTTATACATCTGACTGTCGTCTCAAATTCTATCAGGATTTGGTTTGCGCATTCTTACGCATCCGTGGATTAGAGCACTTTTTAATACGAATAATGTGCCTTTTAAACCGCGAAAAAATCAAATAAAATTCAAAAAATATATATATTTTATTTTAATATTTGACATATGTACGTATACGTATTTATGAATGAATGTATGATACATATCGGTCCACAAAATCCAAAACCTACAAAAACACTAAAATTATCAGTAACAAAAATATATGAAATAACATTTCTTTAGTAACCCGTGATTTTTAACTTCCACTAATAGAATTTAAAAACCGAGTATGGGATCCCAAAATCTATTAAAAATGATACTAAAACAATTTTGGCCGCCTAAAATTGAATTCTGGAACACTGTGGCACTGTGGAATAGGAGGAAAATAAAAACAATGACATAAGCAGATGATGTAGTTATTATGATCACAAGTAAATTCTTACCAACGATTACCGAACTCATGGAGTCAGTGTTAACAGAGCTAACACAATGGGCAGAACAGAACGTCTTTGGCGTGAAAGATTAAAAATAAAGTTATATCCAATAGCCACCAAAACTAAACGAAGTTAGCCTAGAGCTCTTGCTCGTAGCCAAATATCTGGGAACAATTCAAGATTCCAAACTATTTTGAAAATAAAATTGTTGTACAATAATTCCTGAATAGCATAGCAGACATCTTGAAAACTGAATTAAAAGATGACTACGATTAATAAAGAGTACGAACTGGTTCACTAATCAGTCAAAAATAATGCAATGGGTCCTGCATTCCATAAGAATGGAATCACAAACGACCTTCGGGTCTCCGGAAGTGATGGAAATGCCATCACAAAAACCCTCTTTACCTAATATTCCGCAATACTCCCAGTAGTTTGAAATAAGAAACAAAATTTTCAAAATTCATACGGGCCACCCCTCAAAAGTTTAAACACGTAGAAAGTCAGACCAGAAGTGATCAAAAATTTGTAATTGTGAAAAAATGCTGTTATACCAAATGAAAAATGGGTTAAAAGAACGGAATTTACTGGATATATAGACAAAACTGACAAAATAACAGTTCATATACTGTTGACTTTATTTTAACAGTTCGTCCGTTGAACTATACCCATTTAATAGGTTAATAGAAAAGGTTTTGCCAATAGAAAACCTGTTGAACCAAACATTATACAATGTAACCTGTTAACACGTAATCCTTAATTGCTACTTAATGCAAAAGGGCCATTGGCTCCCGCCCACCTAATGCCAAGAATCATTTGGTCCGTTGTAACTCAAAGAAGCAGTGCTGTGTTGACGGGTGCCGTTTCGATCATAACCCTCTCCTACATGCCCCAGGTATACGAACCGAATGCCAGCACAGCTTCCACGTAGACGAGAGTCAACACAGTTCAAATGCATTTGATGTCGTCAATACTTCGATTTGTTTTGAGAATTCAACGATTTGTTTCATGTATAGAAACAAACGAAAGCTGTTTTTCGAAATGTTCCTGTAACTCTACACGCACGTGGCAAAACTGTCGAAACATTCGCTCTTATCGATGAAGGAGGTTCATGCTCATTAATTGACAATCAATTGGCACTCGATCTTGGACTTGATTGTCTGCGAAAAGTACGCACCATCACTAATTTAGATCTGCCTCGTCAATCACCCAACAATTCGACCATCAGTGAATGTGAATATCTAAAAGCGTGTCCTATTCATTCCTATAGCGAGTGTCGAGCAATTTCGAGTATATTGATTGGTCTCGACTATACCAAACTGGGCAAGGTCAAGAGATCCGAGAAGAGGAACACGACAAACTCATAGCCACGAGCTGCCAAATAGGTTGGTCTGTGTACGACTGTATTGATTCTGATCGACCTATTTTGGAGTGGCTGATGCACATTTGTGAATGTAGCAAGCACATTTGCCTATATACCGTGATGTGGTCGTTATTTTCCATTGAATCAATTGGAGTACGTCCGTCCGTTATTCCTTTGCGATCTAAGGCATGCGAGCGTGCGTTACAAATATTAGAATTTAAGTACATCGCAGCCGAGAAAAAATGGGAGACGGGTCTGCTATGGAAATATGACCGCATTGAAATACTGATTCTCTAAATATGGTTCGCCTAAGACTTCAGTGTTTGGAGAAGAAATTGTGCAGAAACTCCGACCTTAAGAAGTTTCCATTCGACGAAATAAACGATTATATACAGCAGGGTTACGTAAGAAAGATGACCACTTCGCGAAAGTCCGGTGGTATTATGCGGTGACATCCGTGAAATGTTTTATTATAATTAAAGAGGACCAGGTCGCTCAGCATTTCTTATGACGAGATTGTGACACTTCAAGGCAACCAGATGTTTACGTCACGACTGTTTTGACGTTTAGGGCGTTATGTTCCCCTTCTTTAGTTAATTATATCAGAAATAAAAATGATGAACGATTCCAGTATGAACAATGAACGATTCAGAGGCGGCAGGACCATCGTCGAGAGTACATCTGAGGATGATTGGCTTCAGAGTGTCAACACCGAGAATGAGATAATACAGCTCTTTACAAATGTTCGCCACATTCATAGTGAAGGCGGCTTTGAAATGCGGCACTGGTTGTCTTACTCCAAGCGCGTTCTTCATGCATTTACAGGTCAGACAGATCTTAAGGATCAGTGCATTAAGGATCCAGATATGGACTGTGGTAAAGTACTAGGCATGTGGTAGCTGCCGAGCTCCGATGAGCTGACATTTGTGCAATTATTTAAAAATTACGTCTTTGACGAAACGAACTTATTCACAAAGCGTCAAAATTTACGTATCGTGATGACCATCTTCGACCCATTGTGGCTTCTTGGTTTTTTCGTTATACAAACTAAAGCGATTCTTCAGGAGGTATGGCGTTTCTTAGGATGAACGGATGAGCAAATGAGCGATCAGCGTGGTGGCAGTGGGCTTGTAAGCTTCCTTGCATAAACTACATTCGCATTCTTCGATGTTATTTGTCGCCGAGTGTGTTGGTGAGTAGCAGTCAAAATGTTCAATTACACATCTTCGTTGATTCTAGCATAACTGTCTACAATGATTAAATTAAATTGAGCATGTTGGCGTCAAAGACAAGAGTGGCCCTCTTAAACCGATTTCGGTCCCAAGACTAGAACTTATGTGTGCAATTTTGGGACTGAGACTAGCAAAATTTATACAAAATGAACTATCTGTACGAATTGACCGTTGAACCTTCTAGTGCGACTCCAAAGACGTCCTATACTGGATAATGTCGGATAGCAGAAAGTTTCATCAATTTGTGGTTATTCGTATAGGCGAAATCTTGGGAGACTCGCAGATAAATGAGTGGTGAAGGGTTCCTTCGACCGAAAAGGTAGCTGACTACGGAACCAAGTGGCACGGTAACGAGATGCTAACGGTAAACTCCGATGGTTCACTGGACCTAGCTTTTTGCGTCGACCGGCCTTAGAATGGCCTGTTAAAAAGTTTATAGGACCTGAGAATGTTTCATAAAATTGTATATTAGTACATCGCCAGACCCAAATTTACGTTCTCCGTTTGATTATAAAAAAGCCAGTAGCGAATCATCACGTGAATAAACTTCTACGCATAAATATCTTAAAAAGTGTTGAGTTTATCATAAACTGTCAACAAGAGTCGTTCAATGAAGAAATTTCGCAACTGCTGCAAGGAGTCACTCATCTGCATGCAGACTTCTATCATAGAAAGTTTCATAACCACCTTCACGAGATAGTTGTCAACGAGATGAGACAAAGCTTTTGTACCCGTGGGTTAAGACCTGTTGTAAGTACTTTAGGAAATTAAATTATTTAATTTAAAGCACGTCTGTGCAACAATAAGTTTTTATTATAATCAAAAATATCTTATCAAAAAAATGAAATGTGTAGACAAAAAAAATTTAATATTAATTTTCATTGAACAATAAAAGTTTAAGGTGAATTGAAGTACAGTTGATGTCCCTACAAGTACCACAGCTGCACAGAAAAAATTGTGTTCATAAATGGAATGAACGCCGTTAATTGCGTTCATAATATATATCAATATTATGTACTTTTTCATTACCTACCATTATCATTTCATTGCCTAGACCTCGCTCGTCTTTGCCACCCAGGGCAGGGAGCATTGACATCGTCCGTCTGTGTCTCTGCTCTCTCCTTTATCCTCGCACTCACTGCTACAATAAACACCGCCTTCACTAACAAATAAAACAAAAATACAAAATAATAATAAATAAAATACAAAAGTGAACAAAAAAAATAAAATACTAAGCCTGTTCTAAGGAGTATTGTATCCACAAACTCTTCCAATTAATTTATTATAGTGGAATTATTTATAATGTTTAGTTATTAAGCTTTGAATAGTTATTGTTACTCTCCGTAATAGAGAAGATTCAATAATTAAATTAAGAATATATATCACGAAAACCCGCAGCACCCCTGTGAACGATGTAGTAATAAGGCAGAGTTATTAATTCGACCCTCGGATGGACAAATGGATGGACAAATCGAAGGCGCAGTGGTCAAAACAGCCAATGATATAATGAAGCGATCTATAGTTAAGTTGGTACGACTTGATTTGTAATAAGTAAAGCTAACAACAAAGCATGAAGTTTACGAAGGGGGGTATTTTAAAACATAACCCTAAATTGCTACGCAAATTGAAACTCAAAAATTGTGTGTGTTCGCTGACAGCTCACGCGCAGTTAACGTCCCCTTTTTCTTTGACAGCAGTCGCAGCAAAATTCAGCAAATTGTATTTTTATATATTTTCCCATTATTTCAAACACAAATCTAATTTATTGTTGAAATATATTAAATTCAGCTAATAAATATTGTTTATAGATACCATTAAAATTCTATTCTGGAATTATCTCAATTGTGTTCTACAAATACGCCGAGAAAAAAAGTGCACTTTAAATGTTAAAGTTCACGCTATCAATTTAAGGATTTGACGAATTTAAAGTGCAACATTTTAATATAAAATTTATCACATTAAAATTCAATATATGTATATCATTTAACACAATTTATCTTTAAACCATTAGAACATAGTTCATAAGCACAATTTGATGAACTGTACGAATAAAAGGGATGTCGGAATGGTTAAGAATTACAACAAAGATTAATAATGAGAAAGAGGGAGGTGATGCAGATAGCTATACGATCTGACGCTCATTGAGACACTTTAAAAGTAAAAGTTCAACTTTGAAATTTAAAGTGTCACAATAAAATATATAATTTAATTAAAATTTAAAGTAAAGAAACACCTTGAAATTAAAAGTTTTAAAATACAGCTGACTTTCATTCATGTACATTTTTAATTATAAAGTGTTTTGCATCTGAGTTTAAAGTTTTATTTTCTCGGTGTAACACTTTTCGGCAGAGAATTCTCCCTGTTTTCATTCATAACAATTCCATATAATTTAAATATAATTTTTATATAATTTAAAATTAGTAAGATTATTGCCCAGGAATAAATCAGAGAATGTTATGGCTTTTACTCAACTTGAATATCGTTGAAGGTTTCATTAAAATAAACTGCTAAAAATGAAAATTATAGAAAATAAGGACAATTTATGAAATTATTGGAAAAGCATATTTAATAAAAGTTAATTCTATATTTTAAATCACTGGTAATACTAGAAAGAATACCTATTTCGACAATAGTATTATTTTGTCTGTGCCCTTTCCATTTTAGGGTAAAAAATGTAATTGTAATAATAAAAATACATTTATTAACATATTTCTATAGAATTTTTATTCTGGAGATATTGCAACAGAACAGATTTACAGAACAGATTTACGAATTATTAATTGTTCATAGTAACCGTAAAATACTGTTATAATTACCTTTTTCTTTTATTAAAAAAATAAATTATTTATACACAGTTGAAATTCAATGAATTTATCTCAAAAAGCAAAAGAGGCACAGAAAAAGTAATACCATTGTCGAAATGAGTAGAATCTTGTAATTTTAAAATTTTAAAATAAAACATTTGTTATAAAATATCGTCGACGATACTTCTATACCGCCTAACTACACATACACGGAGGGAAAAAAGTTCTAAAATCCAGAAGGAATCAAGAAGTATACGGAGTGATATACAGCTAAACCGAAAAACTCTTAGTTTCAAGAAATGGATTTTCTTAGTTGTCAAAAAAGTAACTAAGTAGAATTATTTTTGAGGTATCAAAAAAGTAACTAAGTATAATTATTTTTGAGGTATCAAAAAATAACTAAGTAGAATAAGTCTTGAAATTAGTTATTAATTTCTTAGGTATCAAAAAATTAACTAAGTAGAATTATTCTTCAATTCAGTTATTAATTTCTTAGGTATCAAAAATGTTGTTGTTGTTTTCGTCCCAAAACTTAATGAACACGTGTTCGTATAGTTCTTGTTTTTTCGATCTTGTTTATTCGCTATTATGTTTTGTTTTGCTTTGTCCGTCTGTCAGCATCATCTGTTTGTTAGTGTGTCTGTCCGTCGATATGTTGAAAGTAACTAAAAGCAATTATTTCGAAGCTAACATAAAAAAAATATATTTTAGTTAATTTATTGTTTGTTTAGAATTTTATTACCTTATAAGTATTTTTGTATATTAAATGACTTCTTTGAATACTTAATGTAATTGACTTGTTTATTTTAGTTGTATTTGTATTATTATTTAATTTAATCAATGTATATTATTTTGAAACCATTTACTTACCTCATACACTTTCTCCTCTTCTGCTGCCTCTACTGTTGGTTATGTATAAACCTTCCGCACGTTACCCATAAGCGTTGTATAGTGTATTTAGATAACAATGGAATGAAATCAACTTGGTATTTATACGAAATTGAGTCTCAATTAATGTTTACGAACTGAAACTATACGAACATTCGTAGGAAAATCGTGTTTTCAATTTTTATATCTTTAACATTAATACATACACAAACTTGTCTGGCTGTGATTTGTTGTTCTATTCGTGAAAACACACACATGCAAACAAAAATCTGCAATCCAGACAAATTGTACTTAGTTACTTTTTTGATACCTAAGAACTTAAAGTCTGAATATCTAGAAAATTTTGGCTTAGTTACTTGCAACAGACAGACAGGCAGACTAACAAACAGATGGCGACCTCGCAAAACAAAGCATACTAGCGAATATTACAGACAGAGCAATATAGATAAAAACAAAAATAATACATTCTCACGTGTTTTTTTTGCGAAGAATACAGCAACAATTTTGCGAGTTCTTTTTGGGTTTTAATAATCAATCAATTAACTTCTGAAAATCCAGTTGAACAAAATTTGTTTACTTTTTTGACAACTAAGTAATTTGCTTTCTTGATATCCAGATGACATATTCTTGAATTTTAGTAGTATTTTATGGATATTAGTCAAATTCTAGTTTTTTTCTTTCTAACCGAATTTTTCTCGAGTTTTAGAAATTTGTTTCCCTCCGTGTAGTTGCAAAATTGAGATTTGGTATACATGATGTCAGCGACATTGAAACAGATCGTTTGGTGCTTGTCTCAATGTAATCGAACAATAAATCGAAATTGCATTTAAAACAATACCGCCTACCACAAAAAGTAGAAGAAATATGTAGGTAGGAAGTTGCCATGTATATAAACTTTCCAAATTATTATATGGTAAACCTTGAAATTTTTACTTTTAAAAAAATATATATATATTTAAATAAATAATTTAAACTGTATTAGCAAGATGAACTATTATACAAGCGAGCATGAATTGTACACATCTAGTTCAGTACAAATTCAGTACAAACCAAGTTTGAAAAGAAATTAGTGAATTAATAAAAAAGAACAAAAACTAAATAAAAAAATTATTGTAAAAAAAAGACTATGAACAATATTTGATTCACTTTTTAAGATTTCGAAAACAAAACACACACAGGATTTAAAAGCAGTGATTTCTATCTTCGAAGTTGTGGTTGTCAATAGTGACGTGTTGTCCAAGTCGTCGGGACTCTTTGTTTGTTGACACAAGGTACTTCGTCTTTTCCTCGTTCACCGTAAGACCCAGAATGCTGCACTGACTGCTCGTACGCTCTGCCCAATGATGTCGATATCATCAGCATGGAACGCCTGTTGAAGATAGTGCCATTGTGATGGAGTTGTGCAGCTCTTGCAATCTTCTCCATTATTAGGTTGAAGAAGTCACACGATAGGGAATCGCTTTGTCTGAAACCTCGTTCGGTATTAAACGTATCGGCAAGGTTGTTCCCAATTCTCCCTGAGCAACGAGTGTCGCTCAGGGTCATCCTGCAAAGCCATATAAGTTTCGCAGGTATACTGAACTCAGACATGGTGGCGTATAGGCGACTTCTTATCGGACTGTCGAAGGCAGCTTTGTAGTCGACGAAGAGGTGGTGGGTGTCGATCTACCTCTCTTTGGTCTTTTCCAGGATTTGGCGCAATGTGAAAATCGGTTCTATGGTGGACTTGCCAGGTCTGAAACCGCACTGATTAGATCCAATCGATGTTGAGGAGACTTATCCCACGGTAGTTGGCGCGTATCGTGGGATTCCCCTTCTTAAGGATTGGGCAAAGTATACTGAGATTCCATTCGCTAGGCATGCTTTCTTCATGCTTCTTCTGATAGTCTGCTGATGTTCTGGTGCATGCTCGTTATTAGCTCATCGCCTCCGGTCTTAAACAACTCAGCAGGCAGACCATCCGATCCTGCGGCTTTGTTGTTTTTCAGCCTGTTGATGACTGTGCAGCCCTCTTCACGGTCGGCGGCGGTATGTCAACGCCGTCGTCAGCAACTGGGGTTGTCAAGCTGTCTTCTCTATCAGCGGAATAGTTGTCATCATCGCCTGCTAGAAGATCAGAGAAATGCTCTCTCCATAATCTCAGTGTACCCTGGACAGCTGTTACTAGATTCCCGTCATCGTCTTGACAGGAAGAGGGTTCGGTCTTGAAACCTCCGGTCAGGCGTCTTATCTTCTGAAAGAATTTTCAAGCCTCGTTCCTGTCCATGCATCTCAATATCTCGCGTCTTTCTAATTCTCTTTTCTTGTGCCTAAAAAGATGTCTCTCCTCCTTCCTCTTCTCTCTGTATCGCTCCTTCGCGGCTCGCATAACTACTGACTGCAGGGTGGCTCTATATACAGCGTCTTTCTCTGCAGTGTCTGCGTATTGAGCGGGAGACGTGTGTCCACCTCGCGCATATATTATCGAGAGGGGGAGTGCCTTGTCAACCACAACATGATCAATTTGGTTGCGCGTGTTCTGATCGGGTGACCGCCACGTGGCCTTGTGAATATTGAGATGCTTGAATCTAGTACCACTCGTGCTGCGGCGAAGTCGCACAGCCTCATTCCATTGTCGGAGGTGTTGTTGTGGAGGCTGAATGGTCAAACCGTTGGACCAAATATAGTTCATGGCCCCCACCTGGCATTAAAGTCGCCAATCACAATTTTGATGTCGTGACGGGGCTTCGTCGAGGCGCTCATAGAAAGTCTCTTTAGTTTCATCGTCCTTCTCATTCGTCGGAGCGTGCGCACATTAGGCTGATATCGAAGTATTTAGCCTTGATGCAGATTGTTGCGGGTTCGATCACGAGTGTGAACCTAGAGACAAGGTGGCGGAGTCTCTTACCGACTACAAATCCACAACCAAATTCATGCCTCTCCGCATGGCAGCTGTAGTAAATGTCACAGGATACCTGTTTAGAGCCCTGTCCTGTCCATCGCATTTCCTGGATTGCGGTGATGTCAGCCTTGTATATCTCTGTCTCGTTTGTCCCCGACCAGACCTCCCACCGGGGTTGAAACCCGATCTTCAGCTGGTTGCTCGGGGTTCACCAACGCGAAGGTGACTCTAGGAATTGTGTAGGAGAGGCTATGGCAACTAACTGAAGTCGGTTACTGGCACTACACTACACCATTATTATTTGTAATTATTAATCGTAAATAAACAGAATAACTATTTTAGCAACATATTTGTAATAATAGTGCAATTGGATCTGTTTTTAAGTATGTTGCGGGCCTGTGTGCCATATATATTACACTACACAACAAAAAAAAGTTTGCGCAGTAAATTCTATTATTTTCGTATTATTGGAAATGACTCGCATAATTTGAATTTTCTACGGGTAGGATTACGAGATTTCGGGCAATAACTTTTGTACTGAGCTTTCAAATATCTCGCGTTTAATGTAAATATATCGCGTTTAATAAAACCCATAAACTCAATTGTTACATCGAATGAAAGATAATTAAATATTCAATAAACATTTATTACAATAGTTTGGAATTGGTTTACTGGTTTAAGAAAACTCTATAGAAGAACTCGAAAAATGTAAATTTTGTCTACCAAAATTTTATAAAAAAATGCATTTAAAAAATGGCGAAAATTTGAAAACGCAAGAGGATGCACAGTTTGTAATATTGCAAAACTAGCCTGTACAATTTTAAAGAAAATGATGTACAAATAAAAGAAATCTATGGATTCGTTTTGAGAACAGAAAAAATCATGTGAAAGCATTACAATTGGGTATTAACTAAAAAAAATCGCAGAATATGCTTATACCCTATACCCATGGGTTACAAGTTATAAAATATATGTGAGGATATTTTAGCGCCTCTTAGTAGGCGTGACTGTAAAGTATATATTTTCTTGGTCAACATCACTTTCCGAGTCGTTTTATATGTGACCGTCTGTCGATAACTTTAAAACTGTTATTCCGAATTATGTGAAATTTATTTTCAATATATTTTAGTAGAATAGTAATTCGAAGTTCGAAAATGAGTCGATTTAGTCAACGTAATCTACTACATCCACTACGAAATATGAGTTTGCTTTTTAGGATCACATATCTCGTTAAGTATTAAAGATAAATTTATATAATTTAAAATTAATTACAAGCAATCGTCTATCAATAGGTGCTCAAAAAATAATCGTGATCCGCTCACATTATTTATTTTTTATTTTTATGCTTATTGGTATAGCACTCAATTATTATCCTCAAATTATCCTCAAATGTTACCCATATACTTTTGTCATTTATAGCTCAATTTCTTCGACGGAGTGTGAACTAATTTTGAAAAATTAAAATGTGTGTATCATCTTACTTTTTCGATTTTTTTCAAAATTTTTAAATGAATTTTTTCTTAAATTTTTGTTGAAAAAAAATGTTTTTTCAAGTTCTCCTTTCGAGTTCTCTTAAAGTAATGAACCAATTTAAAAATGTTCTAAGAAATGTTTATTCGATATTTAATTAACTTTCATTCGATATAACACTTGATCATATATGCGACCACCTTTATGAAAGTTATTGGCCTATATTTTGTAAACCTATCCAAAGAAACATTATTAAACCATATTTTCGTCATTTTACATAATATAAAATAACCGTGACTGCTGCGCAGAATGGTTGTTGTGTAGTGTTATTGAAGTCTACCTGCGTTTGTGACAATTTATGATATATGGGATATAAATATATTCCAAATAAGGTCGACATTTTATCTGTGAATAAAACAATTATCCTTTGTCGAATTCCAACGCGTTTATTGGCTACATTTATAGGTACACTGGGGGAAAAAAGTAATAAAATTAAATAAAAAGGTAATAAATTTAAATACTTTTTAGTGTAAATATGGCATTTTTTACATATAATAAAAGTTAAATATACACTAAGGGAAAAAACATGTAAATTTTAACAGAAATTAGTCAGATTTAATGTTCTTTTTTCATACAGATCGATCATGTTAAATGATTTTTGTGATACTAAATTTTAATAGTTGAAAATGTAAAGTTAACATGAAACATGTTAAATTAATGAATTAAAATTAATATCCAATAGATACATGTACATCGTGTACAATGTACACGCTTGCCATACATTCCAAAACAGAAAAAACCAACAGCTATGCCTTTTGATTAAACACCAAAATATGTTCTCTAGGACGGAAAAAACTATTAAATGAAACAAATTTCAGTTATTATAACAGTTTAAAGGAAAATAAATGATCCTACTAAAACAACAGAGGAAACCGTTAATATAAATGTCAACATTTTTCTGAGTGTAATACTTTTAAAGTTTATACAATTATTTATACTAACTTGTGTAAGGCAGTCTTGTATCTACCGTTTTGAACTCATAAAATTTTCCAAAACATATCCTATGTCCTTCAAAGCTGGCACAAAATTCGTATGTCAATGGTGTGTCCAAAAGTATATCTTTTGCTGCTTTGCATGATAGTTGGAAAACCGTACTCATCCCAATTCCACTTAATGGTTTGATCTAAAAATATATTGACATATTCAATAGTAAATATCTAAAACAAAAAAATAAAATAATGCTAGCAATTCTTGGATAATTTTTTGGCGCTGATTGCAAATTTAAGTAAAGCAAATGTATTGATATATGTCCCAAACAAAAATAAATAAATAGTTTGGAGCTACATCACTCAAGAACTAATGCCGAGCTTTATCATGAGTGTTATATTTGTACTTAAATGGTCGGACCTACAGTTTAATGCAAAATCCGTTTGACCATTGTCTGTCGAGAGGTAGGGCGGTATAGAAAAACGGTTTTTAAATGGGCCATTCCACACCAAATCGACCAAAAAAAAGTAAAATTTGAGATTTCACCTTTTCGATTTCAATAAAATTTGGGCAACTAATAAAGGGTATCCAGATATATACTAACCAATTTTTTTATATTTTTTTCGGCCACTATTTTCAGGGATACAGTGGTTCAAAGTTACAAAAAATGGGCCAAAAATCGCTTTTATATGCTGGTTTATATTTAAATATCTCTTAAACTAGAAATGCTAGAAACTCCATTAAGGGCTCGTTTTAAAGCTAATAGAACAATATTTCAAAAATAAGTTGTAACTTCTAAAAGTGAACATGTGGCTCGTGGTCATTATCCTTGCACTTTAAAATTGATGTCCTTAAAAAGGACCCTTTTTAAAATTCTGAAAAAAATCCCAAGTTTTCTTCAATTTATTATAAATGTTCATGCAAAATTTCAAGATGGTATTTTGATGGCCACATGTATTAAAAAATAATTTTCTAAATTTGTATTAAATTTTTGTATAGAAACAAACATTTTTTTTCTACAGTAAAAGTTGTTACAATTTTTAAATATATATGTAATTCTGATTTCTGAAATGGCGTCAGTTTTATCATATTCAATACATAGATATTGATTTTGGGATATAGTACGTATCTCCCAAAACTTGAGACAACTTGATGAAACTGACGGCAACCGCTACCCCTAAGACACCATGATTTTGTCAAAAATTTATATTTTTGAAGAAAAATAGGAATTTTATACTTCTCCGAGTACAACTCTGCGTTTACTTTCAAAATATATCAAGAAAGCCGTACAACACAGTTGAAAAGCATCTGTTATTCATTATTTAAAAGTTGTCATAAGAAATTATGGTCCAAAAGTTATAAAACTGATTTTGATGGTCAGCACCTATTTTTTTTTTAAGTTCCAGCACATATTGGATTCATTTGTGGCGCTGATTCCGAAAATAGCATCAGTTTTGTCAAATTGGCAATAGTTTTTGAGAAATAGGCGATTTTTCAATTTCTCATTGTTTTGGTCTTCTTTTATTTTTAAAATTCCAACAAAACAAAATAATGAAAATGTCTTTTCGATATTAGACGCATAAAAATACAAAAATTTGAGTTAATGCGTGAAAAAATTTGTTTGCGAGATATAAGCAAAAGAAATTCAAATTTGTTTAAAAAGTTAAAAATTTTGGTAATAAAATACTATATTACTTTTAGGGCCTAAAATTTACATTGTGCTGCTAGAGTTTACCACAAAAAATTTGAGTAAAAAAAGTAATGTCCTGTATTCGTACATTGCAGATGATGTTAAAAATCATTTTAAATCCATATTTTTATTTTTTAACCATCTAAATAAAGTTGTTTTGGATCGAAATAGGCTTTAACAATTAGAGATTGAATCTTTTAATGGCCTCCTAAAATTTCACAAATTTTGAATAAAATCTGAAGCTCGAGCATTCTCCTTGAAGTTGAAAACTCCCACCAAAATATTCAATATTATAAAAATTAATTTTTTTTTATATTTTTCGGCACACATTTTTTGTAGTAAAATCTAGCAGCACAATGAAACTTTTAGGCCCTATTATAATAATAAAAGTTTGGCACTACAGTCCTATAAGAACTTTGGCCGAGCTCTCTCACCATTTTTAGCTGTGCGTGTTATATTTGTACTCAAAGTGGTGGGACCTACAGTTTATTGCCGAATCCGAACGGCGGGTGAGAGCTTTTCATAGGCAATGTTTTACTCTCGTATGTGTGCCATTTACTTCCGAGAGGTAGCGCGGTATAGAAAAATGTTTCTATGGAAAAAAGTATGATAAAATAAACAAAAAAAAAAAAATAAGGATCTAAACCTTTCTGACCATCTTTCTTATTATTGGTATAATAAAAGTTTTGAAAACGAGTACACCATTAGAAAAACCAATTCATCACCTTTCAAATGAGATTAACTTCAATATTCAACTTATAAATTCAGAAAAAAACCCACACAATCACCATTGATTGAATAGTATTTAAAAAATAATTATTTTCATATAAAAAAAAATTAATACCTATATTTTAAGTATTTAATGGTAATTACCGATTAAATTAATAATTTATTATGTTGAAAAAACTATCGTTTGTATGGTATTTTTTTCTGAGTGTGGTTCACATAACAATAATAATAGTTTGGCACTACAGTCCTATATGAACTTAGGCCGAGCTCTCTCACCATTAGAATACTTCCTTTAAGAAATAAAATTTACCCAAGTCAACTTACCTTAAGTTCTCCGCCATTTGGAGGTGAATTTGTGTGTATGACAAACTCGAACTGACTTATAACAACTGCTACTTCTTCGATCAATTTGGGCAAATATGGTACTGGACAAACAGTATCCAAACGAAATTTGTAGCTTGAATCACCGTGTAGACCTTCCCACTGATTAATACCATCATCTGCTGGAGGAATGTTTAGAATGATCTCTCGATTTACAGTATTGTTCCCAAAATCAGCTATTTCCGATAAGTATACCATCTCCAAATCTTGTACTTCCGTATGTCCAAACATTTTTTTGTCCTACAAATTTTACAAATAAATATCTATTAGTTAGTTCAGTCGAAATATGTTAATCATTTTGGAAAATTTATGTTTCTTTAGTATTGTTAAATTGTTTAAAAAAGGTAATCTGATTCGAAAAAGAAGACATTTTTTAAGAAATCGGCCTACTGATTGGTTCTATCGCAAATATTTGCTATAAATTAGTATGTCATTTTTTTTAATATCGTTCCGATAACAATGCGAGAAGAAGAATTGACACGATATCTGACACTTTCTGGAAGCGATATCGAGTGTCAAATTGGAACTAAATTGTAGAAAGATATCAATGTGCTCAGTCGGAGTTTTCTAGGTACGATCATTTTTTTGGAATCGAAACAATATCGAAGAAAAAAAAAACAATTTCGATACTGCCTCGAAATATATTACGATACCGATGCAATAATATGTCATATAAAGTGTGCTGAGCAGCAGTGTAGGTTGGTAGGGCTGTTTGCCTCGGCTACGTCGCGCAAAACCAGCTCCAGCGCATGCTGAAAATATGGCTGTGAGCGACATGATCTCACAAGCGTTGTAGCCCAGAATGGACTTGATCAAATTGTGCTCGAGCAGAAAAAAGAGCAGCGCGTTGCTGTTGCAGTATCACCTTATCCTATCCGCGGAACGCCATCTCTTGTCGACGAGTATTGCCAAGTCAACGCGCATGCCGTGCGCCACGAATTCAGCAAGAGACAGTCATGCAGTGTACAAATAAATTTAACTAATTAACATTTTCTTATTTTTATTTTTTTGTTAAACCAAACTCAAATGAAATGAATTAATTTTATGCTTCAACATAAAAATACGTTTTTTATTTGCAATGTGTACAGTAGAGTCTTGTGATTCGCGAAGTTAGATCTTTGGCCAGCTTCCACTTGCTGTATAAGTAGTAGGTAGCTGGCGGCCGTCTCCAGCACCTCGGACTTAAAGCATGAACAGCAAATGATTCTACGGCATTTGAAATTATTTCACATTATCACGAATTACAGCAAAAATTCATTAATTAAATTAATTTAAAAAAAAAAAACTAATAAAAAAAAACTTTTTAAAAATCAAGCTTTTATAAAAATCTGTACTAAAAAATTAAAAATAAATTTACTAAAAATATAAAATATATTTATAGTAGGTATGAATAATGAATACATGTTAAATATGAAATAAATTAAATTAAATCTTATTCAAATTATATTATTAAGATATACGTTTATAAGAAATAAATTTTAAAATTTACTAAGAGGTTTCCAAATACAAAAATAAAAGCGTGCGGCAAAATTATTGAATATTACAGTCCAACTCTAGCACTAATAAACTTTGCAATTTAATTCAACTTTGCAATAGTTTTCAATATAATTTTGGAGAAGGGGTAGATCTGTATGGAAGAATCTATGAGTTTTGTAGACAGTGCTGATATCGGAAGCTATGTTATGTTTTTACCTCAGGATAATCTGGTAAAACTTATCTTTTAATTAGAAATATTTATTTATGTACTTAATTTAATTCATGTAATTTGGCTAAATGATCTAGATTAACGTTATATCGTCGGTGATATTGCAAAACCGTCTATCTACATTTTCGAATACCTCTTACAAAAAGAATTTTACAGAAGAAACAAAACTATTTTCAATCTCAATTTTGCACTTAATTCATACAAATTAAGTATGCCTAATTTCTAATTTATCCGATCAACACATCATTAAAAACCCGATTATAAATCAAAATTAGGCGTAATTCTCACATGCAGTTAGACGGTTTTGCAGTATCACCGACGATATATCTCCTTGCCATAAAGGGTTGTAATTTCACAGAGGTTTGTGGCACCTGTCAAATAAGCAAACATTTTAAAATGCTACAACTCTCGACTTATAAAAGTAGTACATAGTTTTGAAAATTGAAGTAAAAGCTCATATTTTATATTATAATCGTCATGTAGAATCTGGGTGTAAGTGGACAACGGGACGTGATATATCCTATACAATCTTGCCTCATGCTGTGAAGAGTTATAGTGTGCTGAGCGGTTGCGAGATTTAAAATATAAAGAGTTGTAGGTTTGTGATGTATAAGATATATATATATATATATATATATATATATATATATATATATATAGTTTGATAGTTAAAATTCATATTTAAGCTACATATTTACAAATGTAATATGATGGTAATTTATAATATTTTCGCCGCACGCTTTTATTTTTATATTTGGAAACCTCTTAGTAAATTTTAAAATTTATTTCTTATAAACGTATATCTTAATAATATAATTTGAATAAGATTTAATTTAATTTATTTCATATTTAACATGTATTCATTATTCATACCTACTATAAATATATTTTATATTTTTAGTAAATTTATTTTTAATTTTTTAGTACAGATTTTTATAAAAGCTTGATTTTTAAAAAGTTTTTTTTTATTAGTTTTTTTATTTTTACTTTTTTAGTCGTTATATGGTCATTAGAGTTATTATTTTGCATTGATCGGTTCAGCGGTTACCGAGTTATAATTTTTGCCCTTAACACCTTCTGTCGATGTAATTTGAACTACTTTCTAGTCTTTGAAAATTTCCACAACGATTTCCTGTACCAAGCATTGTCGAGATCAGTTAAGTGATAACCGAGATATAAAATTTTGATCTTAACACCCTCTATCGATATAATTTATAACTACACTCTAGAGTATGTTAGATTTGGTGCCCGCATATAGTATTAATCAACAAACTAGAAATTTAAATTATTCATAAAAATGTAGTTTGTGACTTTTCGTTCTACAACGACGATATGTTAAATTCGGGTCCCGAAGAAGTCACTTAATGAAGTTTTGCATAGATCGGTTCAATGGTTACCGAGATATAAAATTGTGCCTTTACCGCCCCCTCTTGATGAAATTTAGAACTACTTTCTGAACTGCATTAATTTGCGTGCTCGAAAGAATTACTGCACCAAGTTTTACAGAGATCTGTTCAGTGGTTACTGCGATATAAAATTTCGTACTTAACGTCCTCTAGCGATGGAAAATCAAAGCTCTAAGTAAATAAATATAACATATAAATAAATATGACATATTTCAGTCTTCAATACTATACAGACGTACAATTCTTCTCCATAGAACGCTTTCCCGTAGAATTCTTCACCGTAGAGTTATTCCCAGTAGAAGTTTTAATGTGGTGAGTTTTAATGTGGTGAGTTTAGGTGTGGTGAGTTTTAGTGTGGTGAATTTTGGTGTGGTGAGTTTTAGTGTGGTGACTATTAGTGTGGTGAGTTTTAGTGTGGTGAGTTTTAGTGTGGTCAGTTTGAGTGTGGTGAGTTTTAGTGAGGTGAATATTATTGTGGAGAGTTTTAGTTCGGTGAATTTTTATGTTGTACATTTTATTGTGGAAAATTTTAGTGTAGTGAATTTCAGTGTGGTGAGTTATAGTGTTGTGAGTTTTAGTGTGGTGAGTTATAATATGGGGAGTTTTATTGTGGTGAATTTTAGTGTGGTGAGTTATAGTGTAGTGAGTTTTAGTGTGATGAATTTTAGTGTGATGAATTTTAGTGTGGTGAATTTTATTGTGGTGAGTTTTAAAGTGGTGAGTTTTAGTGTGGTGAGTTCGTTTTTCTTTATCTTTCCTTTTTTTTTGTTTTTCCTTTAGTTTGGTTTTTAGTTTTATGTTATTGATTTTATTTTTTGTATTTTTGCTTTTGTTTTGTGCTTTTGCTTTAGTGTTTTTACTTTTCATTTTTTTTTTTGTATTTGAGTTTTTTGTTTCATGTTCGTATCTGGTGAACGTGCCGAGTTATATCATATTGAAAGTTTAGGTTGTATGGGAGGTGCCACGCCTATTTGTCCAATACCGCCCATATATATCCTATCATTCCTTCCAAATCATACCGCATCTGTGGTAAAAATTTCAAGAAAATCGGATGAGCAGTTTTATTTATTATATTAAAAGCATTTGATCTTACTAGGTGAAGATCACATTTCAGAGGGTCCATTAATAATTAATGTGACCTCTAGCGGAGAAAATTCGAAGTTCTAAGTTTGCCAAATTTTTACCCGTTGCCAATACTATACATGTTTTAAATTTCAATTTTCTAGGTGAAGAACGCACTTTAGAGGGTCCATTAATAACAAATGTGCCCCCTAGCGGACAAAATTCAAAGTTCTGAGTTTGCCACATTTTTCCCCGTGTCTAAAACTATACATATTCTAAATTTCAACATTCTAGGTAAAGAACAGATCTCACACGGTCTAAAAATAGTTTTAGCGCCCCCTATCGGCCAAAATTCGAACTTTAAAATTTATTTTTATATGTGCCACATCGAATACTATATGTGTTCCAAGTTTCAACTCGATCGGAAATAAGGAAGTATGTTAAATTTGATATTTTTGTGCCCGACATACTAACAAACGAACAAACGAACAAACGAACAAACGAACAAAGGTACAAACAAGTGAAGTTAAATAAAAGCTTGTAATAACAATTTATTCTAAATAATGTTTTCGTTAAATACTTAATTATATATTTAACTGAAATATATTGAAATAATAGCTGCGTTTTTTTCATAATTTAAATTTGAGCTGGAACAAATTTTATACGCAAAACAAAAACAAATTTGAGCTCGATAGATTTCTGGTGTAGCTGTCCAGCAGTAAAACTTTAAACAATTTCCGTAAGGGGTTGTTTAGTCACTTGTAATGTGTTTAGTCAGTACACATTTATTTGCTGAATGTTGCTGACAACATTTATCAATATAAATGGCAGAGGCAAATGTCAAATGGTAGCAAAGACCTAAACCTTGATTGATTGATTTTGTATCTTGCCGCTAGGAAAGGTTTGTGGATCATATCATTTGAGCTACATCGTTTTTCAAAACATATTTTTTTGTTCCGGATCAAAGCAATTGTGAAAAAAACGATGTGGCTCAAATCAAATAATACACAAACCTTTATTCTTAATATATGAAAGGTTTGTGTCTTTGGAATGACACTTAAAAATTTAAATATTGTAAATAAATTAAAAAAAAAGAAGCAGCGGCGATTATCATGGTTGAAAATATCACGGTCATTTTACTAAGAGGTGGGAGTGATGGTTGGATGCACTGTTCTATTGAAAATGGTTCTTGCAGCACCACAAATGGTTGCTACGGCTGCGACACTAACACACAAAAAACAAAAACACAGGCGCACATTTTTTTCTTGTGGACGCTGAGAACAACGAAGGTTTTCCGACAGGAAGGCTCCCAACGTTTTTTGAGAGGTTGGAGTTCTGGTTGTCGTCACAAAAGGAAATTCCAGCTAATTAAAAAAAATATATTTTGTTTATCAAAAATTTTTAAGTTTATTTTCTGTCAATTTTTGTCAGCAACATTCAGTAATTTTCGCCGTATTCTTTTTAGTCAGTACACATTTTAAATGAGTTGAGCCGGATAGCTACACCAGAAATTTATCTGGTTCAAATGTTGTTTTTGTTTGTTTTGTTCCAGCTCAAATTTAAATTACGAAAAAAACGCAGCTATTATGTCTTAAAAAAATAATTTCACCTCACTTTATCAACAAATATTTTATAAATAAAAAATTCTTTCGAATTTTGAACCAATATAGCGTTACTGACCTCTATCTTTGGCGGCTTTCATTAAAAGTGAAGCACGCAAAAAAAATTATAATACATAAGGGCCTATAAGCTTATATTCAAAAGCGCTAAGATGTGTGAAATGTTTTCTGGATTTGCTCATATAATAATAATAATAATAATAGTTTGGCGCTACAGACCCGTATAGAACTTCGGACGAGCTCTCTCACCATTTTGAGCTGTGCGTGTTATATTTGTACTCAAAGTGGTGGGACCTACAGTTTATTGCCGAATCCGAACGGCGGGTGAGAGCTTTTCATAGGCAATAGTTTTACTCTCGTAGGTTTGCCATTTACTGACGAGAGGTAGCGCGGTATAGAAAAATGTTTCTATGAAAAGATGTTGTTAGCCCCAGTCCAATCTTGAACCCGGGACCTTTCGGCTCGCAGTCCAACGCACTAACCACTGACCTACACGGCTATGAAAAGATAATTTTTGAGGATATAATTTTTTTTAAATTAGTTAAAGTTGAAATACTCCGATATCATGTAATAGTACGACAGCCGAGTGCGAGTACACTTGTAAAGAGTTTTTCAACAGGGACGCAATAAAAGTAGAGCGACAGGGACAGCAAACGACGCCATGTTTCTTGCCGTTCTTTTGACATTTCTCTTCAGTAAGTTTTGCCATTTCATGATGGAAAAATATGCGAGCCAACAACGAGTCGAAATTATTAAAATTTACTACCGAAATTCGGAGTCAGTGGCCTCAACGTTACGTCAAATTTATGGTCGTCATAATCGTCCTAGCAGATCAACAATTGAGCGTCTGCTGGAAAAATTTGAATCGACAGGCACAGTACAAAATGTTCCCGTGCCAGTGAGGCAGTGAGTGCCCGTAGTGTCGAAAATATTGTTACTGCTGAGGCCAGTTGAAGAAAGCCCAAAAGTGTCTCTCACACGTCGTTATCTCTCTGTGACGTCCAACTTGAAAATGATTCGGATTTTCATCGAAAAATCATCTTCAGCGATGAGGCTCATTTCTGGCTGAATGGCTTCGTCAATAAACAAAATATGCGTTATTGGTCAGACAGCAATCCACACGTACTCCATGAGTCATCATTGCATCCCTAAAAAATTACGGTTTGGTGCGGTCTATGGGCCGGCGGCGTCATTGGGCCGTACTTCCTCCGTGATGATCAAGACCGGCACGTCTTGCCATATATAATGGCATCGAACGTACTTTTACAGGAATAAAGAATTTCATTGATATCCAAAACCGTTTTTGTTTTACTTTTGTAGCGCTCTTATTGAAAAACCCTTTATCAGTTTTTGAGTTTTATCTCAAAATCCGAGCTTTTTCAAAATGTTGGAGCCGCTGTTAGTTTTTTTTTGGTGGTACTTTTTGAGTTTTTTTGTTGTTCAAAATATTTTTACATTTTTAGATATTATTTTATCATTAATATGTCAACATCACTGAAATATTGTCATATAAAGGGTGGCGCATCGGAGAGCTACAAAAGTTTTTTAAATAAAACAAAAACGATTTTGGATATCAATGAAATTCTTTATTCCTATTAAAGTACGTTCGATGCCATTATGTATGGAACTCGATATCTTTTGCATGGTCACCACGGGCACGCTTGCAGAAGTCCAGACGCTGAACCCAATTTTCGACGGTTTTCAAGCATAAATCGGCCGATACTGCTGCAATTTCACGTTCGATATTCGTACGAAGTTCATCAATCGTCGCTGGCTTGTTGGCATAGACCATAGACTTGACGTAGCTCCACAGGAAATAGTCTAACGGCGTCAAATCGCACGACCGAGGCGGCCAATCGACTGGACCATTTCGTGAGATAACACGTTCTCCAAACATGGTTTCCAATAAATTGATTGTGGCATTCGCTATGTGGCTTGTGGCGCCGTCCTGTTGGAACCACATGTCCTCCAAGTCCATATCATCCAATTGGGTCCAAAAATATTCGGTAATCATTGAACGGTAGCGATTCCCATTCACGTACCGGTCTTGATCATCGCCGAAGAAGTACGGGCCAGCTTCAGTGGCATGAAATGGTAAACCTTACTGAAGAGAAATGTCAAACGATCGGCAAGAAATATGGCGTTGTTTGCTGTCCCTGTCGCTCTACTTTTGTAGCGTCCCTGTTGAAAAACCCTTTAATACACAAAAAAGCTTGTCTGAAATTACCTACTAAAATTGAGGATTTACTAAGAAATTTCGGATCCCATTTCAATCGAAGTTACCTTCGGCAGGAAAAATTTAGAGAATTTCAAGAGTATTTTAAAATAGACATTCATAGAATACTGTCGCCAATTGTCGCTCGTTGGCTTTCGGTGAAATTGAAATCATTGAAATCATATTTGTGATTAGAGGTATTTGAAGATCCTTCTAAAACAACTGAATACATGCTTGGTGAGATATCTGCAAAAATTTATATTGGTTGCGAAAATTCTATACTCTTGAAAACTGAAATTATGGAAACTTGCAGAAATTTCTATATAGAAGTATTTAATCAAATTAAAAAAGGTTTAATTTTACATATATAATTTTCGAAATTTTAAATATTATTGATCCCGTTATCGCAGTGTTTTAAAATAAAATCGTTGGTTTCAATTAAAGCAGATTTCCATTTATTGTTTTAAATATGCAATATCTTGATAAGGAATGACGGGAGCATGCTCTTTTTAACTTTTCGGATTAGGATTGTATGCAATTTCGGTCAAAATTATTTTCTTTTAAAAATTCGATTGGAACAATTTTATTCCCAAATTTAAAAATTGTTATAACTTTACTTTTAATCAAGGATTGAAACCTAAACGAATAACGGTTTCGATTTCGGTTTCGGTTTTTTCCGCGTTTCGGTTTCGTTTTTGGTTACGGTTTCGGTTTTAAGTTTTTATAACGAAACGGTTTCGGTATACCGGTTCCATGTTTCGGTTTCGGTTTTGATTTCGGTTTTTGTATAAATTTTCTTTATTTCCATATTTTTCAAATAATTTTACATTTTTTATATGGTGCTAAATTATGATCAAATTATGATACTGGGGTAAAGTGGGAAACGTAATTTAAACAATGTTTGTTGTTATTTTAGTAAAAATATTGTGTTATATGAATTATTTAATTGATTACGTCAAGAAAAAAATTTAATTTAAAATTTCGTGACCACAAACCAATGAAAAGCAACACTTTGACTTCTTCTGATATATGATCTGAATTGAAAAGAAAAAGAATTTTGTACAATTTTCATCCATAAAAGTTAAAGAAATTAAATTTTAACACTTCTGTGAACTGCAATATATGTAAACTAGTGATGATCATTTGCAAGAGCAAGGCAAGAAATGTTAATCTTTTAAATTTTAAATAAAGATTGAAGACAAATATCTTAAACTGCATATTAATTATGAAAACGAATAGAATTTGAACACTAATTGTATTTAAGTTACTTATTTTCCATATTTTCAATTTCTTCAACATTTTACTAACAAAAAAAAATTCAATAACATAAAAATTTGAATTATATTTTAACAAGAATTAACAAATAAAAAACAATTGTATAAAACAAGTGATGTTGACAAGACAATTCAAAATCTCAAGGCCATAATAAAATTAACGAAAAGTCACCAAATATATTTTCAAAATGCTAAATATTTTTTACAAACATTTTTATGTATCTGTCAATTTTTAATCGATCATCTCCATTTTTTTACCACATGATAAGAAAATGTAAATCTATCAATTGATATTTCAACTTTAAAAATGCATAAATTACTTTTTATAATATTAATCAACAAACTCGAAAATTAAGTTTTTCTTAAAAATGTATTTGGTGACTTTTCGTTCTACAACGACGATATACAGTATACGATATACATATACAATAAATATATGGAATATTTCGTATAAGTATATTTCTGTTTTCGTCACAGATTAAAAAAATCCGTATGCTACACGTACCGTATGTCAAGAGAACTCAAATAATACCTTACAGAGTAACATTTTTCTTTGCGAACACCATGCGAACACAAACTGAAACGCTACAAAGCGAATACTAACAGAAAGAAGAGAATATAACAATAATGATTACGATTCATATACACACACTTTCACAACGACAACTCTTCGTTGCTTTCCTGTATCATCGCATGGCAACAAACAGACGCATGACAACAGACATACGCATGACAACGGACAGTCGCATGACAACAGACAGTCGCATGACAACGGACAGACGCATGGCACCACACTACATGCATGTATCTATTACAGCTCTCTAGTTGGCAACAACAACGAGTTCTCTTTGTGGTACAAAAAATTTCCCGCCAAAATTATATCAAAAGCTTGGATGCTGCTTTAATCGCATTTTTGTTGTTGTTGCACTTTCAAACGAATCAGCAAAAAACGAATCAGCAAAGAAAAACACAAAAAGCAATATATCAGCTAAATATATCACACTGTGAAAATGTTCACATATTATTTTTTATTACTTCATGATTTTAAAATTAAGAAAAAGCTATATGTAAAAGTAAAACAAAAATAATAATGTGCATAAGCACAGTGCATATGCACAATCGATGTACGAACTTGCTTAGCGAAGAAAAAAGAAAAAAACATTGTTTTGTCTATTTTATCTTTTTGAAGCGACTTTTGAAGCACTTTTAAAGCTATTTACCGCTTCAAAAGTGCTTCACAGGCCTTATTTTTAAGATGCTTATATTCTTTAGAATTCGACAAAAACAAAAAAAAACACACATCTTCATTAATGTTCACGTTCATAAATATTTTGCACGCTTTCCATTGTTACTTATTGTTCAATATTTAGTAATATCATGAATTCTTTTGTATTTCATTATTACCATAAAAACATAATAAATACATTAAAATCATAAAAAAATGCAGGTATTCCTTTTCTTGCAGTCTTAGTCTTGCACTAGTCTTGCACTTTCTTGCAAAATCTCGATTTTGTTCTTACAAAAAAAAATGCAAGAACAAGAAATTTTTAATCATCACTAATGTAATCAAATATCTGCCTTATACTTGAAATTTTTAAACTTGTCTAACTTGCACTTCATTTTTCGTATTTCCTTAAATAGTTACTGAGAAGTTAATAATTTGGAACTTTTATTACATTTTTTTTTTTGCATTACATTGTTTTGTTTATGTCCGAAATGGAGCATCCATTAGAAGACTTATAAATGGTATTCTATTGAATAGATCCTTTAAAAGAATTTAAAAAATATTCAAATGAACTTTTCAAAAGTTGTTTCACTTTACCTGAAGCTCCCCTATTTATTTTACTTATAAAATCAATAAAAAAACAATATTATTAAAATTTGAATCATTTTTTAACGTAAAAATTTTGCTTGGAGTTGCTGGTGTTTTGTTGTTAATTCGATTAATGAAACAAAAAACAAATTTTAGACCAAATACCGTTGTTTTGGAAATATCGTTTCTCAAAAAACAACATGTGAATTTTTGTACAACCAAAAATTTTTATTTTGGGAACTCCAAATTTTAATTAATGAAATTTTTCCTAAGATCTTCTATATAAAATAAAATATGTTTTTTGGTTTTTTGCATACTTTTTTTAAAAACCGTTTTAAACCGGTATAAAACCGAAACCGTTTATATCGGTTTTGGATATCGGTTTATTTCTGATTTTCGTATAACGGTTTCGGTTTTAAAAATGAAACGGTTTTAAACGGATATCGGTTTCGGTTTCAATCCTTGCTTTTAATACTCAAATGCTTCTGTGGAACGAATAATTATAATAATAGTTTGGCGCTACAGTCCTGTATAAACCTTCGGCCGAGCTCTCTCACCATTTGTGCTGTGCGTGTTATATTTGTACTCAACTTGGTAGGACTTACAGTTCATTGCCGAATCCGAACGGCGGGTGAGATCTTTTCATAGGCAATGTTTTACTCTCGTAGGTTTGCCATTTACTGCCGAGAGGTAGCGTCGCATAGAAAAATGTTTTCTATGAAAAAGATGGAACCGCAGAACTTTCCGCTCGTAGTCGAACGCACCAGCGACTTTTGGCTCGTAGTCCAACGCACTAACCAGATAAGCTACCGACGCTACAAATAATTATCAGTTTAAATTTGTGCAAAATAGACGAAGGAAATAATTTAAATACTAATACTATTGTATCAATTTTTTTGCAAAAGAAGGTATTTGTAATAATCGAATAAATTGGAAATGATTTTTTGTACCATCTTTTTATGTATTTTACTTATAAAAATTTGATGTAATTAATGACTGTAATACATATAAACATATTTTAATTCTCTCTTTGTTCAGTAAATAAAAAAAAATGAGTTTTTTATGTTAAATTGAGCTTTTTTTCATTAGATTTTGAGCTAAATGCGTAAATGGTGGTGGCAACACTGACTTGTATACTCAGGGGGTTCGCGGGTTAAAACTTTAAAGCAGAATGAAACGACCGACTTTTTCTTCGTTGCTTACTGAAAACTATGGCCAACTAAGACAACCATTCTACTCTTGCTACTGTATCGCACAACATTTGTATTCTATGTTATTTATTTGATACAAAATTTGAATCAAATAAATAACATAGAATACAAATGTTGTATTGAAAAATTTGAACACAGTAGAATATAACAAAGTAATAATATATAACTGCTTCATTATCCGAATCTGATACTGTAAACGTCCCTGTTGCAATTATTTCGGATCTGAATTAGGAAAGAAATAAAAGATGCGTACTCTCGGTTTCACATTCGTTTAATGACTAAAAATATGTGTCAACTATTTGTAATAATGCTTACTTTAATACAAATTATAATAACCAATACTTATTATACTATGACAGATATAGTGCCAGCATCTGTCCGCTAGGGCGGATCGAAACCAAACTTTTATTTTTATTTCAAAATGTGATAGGGCTTAAAAGTTACATTATGCTGCTAGAGTTTACCACAACAAAATTGAGTCGAAAAAAATAATGCCCTATGTTCGCGCATTGCAGATAAAGTTAAAAAACGTTTGTGGAACAATCTCCCTGCGTCTGTTTTTCCCGACATTTTTGATATTGGCAAGTTCAAAACAAACATTCACCGACACTACTCCATCTTTCCACCCTCCATTTAACCTATCATCCCATCTTACGATCAACACTGTGCATTGCATGAATAGGGGGCATCCCCTGAGCGTTGGTTAATTTGTAAACAAAAAAAAAATTTGGAACGTAAAAAAATAGAAAAAAAATTGGAGATTGTATCTATTAATGTCTTTCTAAAATTTCATCAATTTTGAATAAAATTATATTAAATGCCGCTGTACAGTTTCGTTCCTTGAGTCCTTGAGTTGAGCTTCTGCAAATGAAGATGTCTGTCGGCTCATTTACATCTTGCTTCGTTTCGGAAATGCAGCAGTACATTTTCTAATATGGAATGTGCGAATATTTGATTTTGCACCAATCCACCAACTTGCAGCATAGTCCTCCAATAGTAGAGGTAAACCTCTACATTAGAAATTTTCTCGATGTCTTTATAAACTGTAATGACTGTGATGAATTCGTCGACGATGTATGGATCGCGTGTTGTAAATTATGATGATTACTAGAGAGATTGTTCTTTATTCCTTATGGGGGAAAATATCAAACACTAAATTTTAATTGAAAAACTTCTTTTCATTTTAATTTCGTAGAACACTTTTTTATTGCTGAACCTCTACTTGAGACTTTACACTCTTTAAAATTGAAGAGAATGGTCTTAACAATGCCTTTGCTGTTATTTTCACTTAAATTCTAATTTCACTATGTTCTAGAGAGTTTTCACTTTCACTCAATTTTTGTGCACGTGACTTTTAAAAAAGTCCGCCTTGCATTTTTTTGCAGGTACCAATTGAGAAATATTGCAATTGTTGTGAAACCATGCTTTGTTTATTTTAACATAGCCCCCTAATCATGCAATCAAAAATAATATTGCAAGCTCTGTTAACTGTGTAAGCTAACTTGAAAAAGGTGTGGTCTAAGCAAAGCATAGCTTTAGAGATTTGCAAAATCATTATCATTGTTGCCACCGTGAAGCGTTCAATATATGTACAGCAACATCCATAATTGTGCGATTAGTGAATATGCATAAGAAAAAGAAAAAATTCATAACATTCCTCCCTCCTTATTGCATAAAAATTATTATTAATATTAGGAATAATAATAATTATTTACTAGATATCTTAAAAATATTATGGAATATATAGAAATGACGTTTTATTGGAATTAATATTAAGAATAATAATAGTATGTTTTTTTTCTCATGTTATCTATAAAAATATTTTTGAACATTTGAATCTGTTGCAATAATAATACTAATAATAGTAATATCTTTTAGATGCTCTTTTTTTATATATACAACAACAACAAACAAACGATAAGGCCGAAAGACCTGGCCTAGTCAGGCAAACTGGTATAGCCCCACCTGACAACCATGGAGGCGATACACCCATGATGACCGACGATGTTATCGCAGAGACTATGGTGAAAGCCATTCCGTTCTTCGGTACCCTGCACATTGACAGTGAGGAAGAGGAGTCAAACCCTCCCTCACAGGCCCGGACACGGAAGAAGAGTTGCTAGAGGACTCTGATGATAACGACAGGGCGGTCATCGCTGTATCTACACCAGCGACGGACAACAAACCGGAGGTACAAGGGGTCATTGAGGTACCTCAAAAAACAGATGGCAATACGCTCGAATGGTGCTCCCACGTTGTACTGATGCTTCCTACCGCGACTCCTGACTGTTGGTCATTTTGCTGGTACACATTGGGGACAACTGCGAATCCAATCGGCGACTGACTCTTGGCACCCAACCCAATAAAAACGTTTCTTTACTGTTTCTACCGTTTTATTCATGCCCAAATGACCTCCACTAGATCCACCATATATATCTTTTATATATTTTATTTTTGACTTGGGAACAATCATCAAACTTCGAGCGGATGTGCCATCTTCACTTTCCCATACACGATATAAGCAACCATCTTGCAGTTTTAAGCTCTGTCACTGTGCCCAGTACGCCTTTATTGGGCTGTCGGAAGCTATCTCTTCCCATGATGGCTTTCTTTGCTGTTTCTTGAACATCATGATTTTTGTAAGATCGGGATCACTCTTTTGATCGATTTGAATTTTTTCCGGAGTCCATTTTTCATCGGGCAAAACATTCGGCAGACCAATGTCAATTATGTTGTCTTTTCCTTCTGCTCTTAAACAATGTATATTCAAGTTTACACGGTCGTCGGGGCAGAGCATCTGCATTTCCATGATGCCCTCCTTTACGATGTTCGATGGTGAAATCGTAGCTCTGTAATCGCTCTTTGGCCTTCTGGGTCAAACGCGACATTTTTCCTTCTGGGTCTTTGAACTGAAGTAACCATTTCAGTGCTGCGTGATCGGTTCTCAAGTGAAACTGTTGTCCGTATAGATATTTTTGGAAAATTTTCACACTTTCGATTACAGCAAGAAGCTCTCTTCTGGTGACACAGTAATTTCGCTCGGGCTTGGACAAGATTTTACTGTAGTATGCGATCACTTTTTCTTGGCTATTGATCACTTGAGAGAGGACTCCGGCAATTCCGTATCAACTTGCATCCGTGTCCAGTACAAATTTTTCACCTGGAATGGGATACGCAAGAATTGGTACCTAGCAAAGTAGTGCTTTTAATTTCAAAAAGGCATTTTCTTGATCATCGCCCCATTAAAAAGATCGGTTCTTTCTTGTCAACACGTGAAGACTGCCAGCAACATTGGCAAAACCTGGAACAAATCGCCTGTAGTATGTACATAGCTCGTAGAAACTGCAACTATTTTATCCTCATCGGTATGCACTCCTTCTGCGTTAACTAGATGACCCAGATACTTGACTTCTTTCTTGAAAAGTGAGCATTTATTTGGGCTAAGTTGTAGACCCGAACTTTGCAAGCGAAGGAATACTTCCTCTAAATTTTCTTAGATGTTCGTCAAAGTCCTTGCCTATGACAATGTTGTCATCAAGATATACCAAGCAAGTTTTCCAGTGTAGACCTCTCATTACGTGCTCCATTAACCGCTCGAATGTTGCTGGGGCATTACATAGCCCAAATGGCATTACCACAAATTGCCATAGTCCATCGCCAGTACTGAATGCGGTCTTCTCTCGATCATTCTTATCGATTTCTACTTGCCAGAAACCGCATTGCAAGTCCAACGTAGAAAACTACTTAGCATTAGATAGTGTATCCAAGGTGTCATCGATTCTATGCAGCGGATAACTATCTTTCTTGGTGACAACATTTAGCTTTCGGTAATCAACGCAGAACCGAGTACCACCGTCCTTCTTTTTGGCCAATGCTACTGGTGAACTCCATGGACTCTCACATTGTTACACCACACCACTTCTGTGCATTTTTTAACCAAATGTGACACTTCGTCTCTTTTCGCAAGTGGTACTCTTCTTGGTCCTTGAATCCCCAGTGGCTTAGAATCCCCAGTGTCTATTCTATGTTTTACAATGTCAGTTCTGCCATCCTTTTGGCCCTTTTTAGCAAATATACACCGATATTTATCAATTAGCTTTTGAACTTGACTCGTTTCTTTGGCAGCCAAATCCTTCGTCCACTCATTTATAAACTTATGAGTAGATTGTTTGTTTATTTGCGGTGTGACATAGTCCTTTGATGGACTTGACTCGTATTTTATAATCGCTGATGCATCTTGACACTGGCCTATCACTGTTCCCTTTTTGATTAATTTTGACGAGTTTTCCAAGTTTAGAACTCTTATAGGTACAATTATGTCTTTCTCCGCCTCAACAAGTGTTCTTCCTATAACTATGTTACTTTTATACAGCTCATCGTTTGCTTCAATAATCCACATCTTGCTTATCCCACAATCTCCATTAAATTTCGCCCAAACATTTTTTATGAGCAATAACTTGTTTAATTTTCGGGCCTGATCACAGTCAATGTTTAGTTGGATCTCCGTGTTGGCATAACTCAAAATTTTTCTTGTTAAATCTAGTGTGAAACCGTTCCTTATCATGAAGTCCATGCCAAGTATTATTTCGTCTACTATTTCCGCCACTATAAAATCATGCTTAACTGTCGTAGTACTAATCGTGATTTTCTTGGTAATCTTGCCCTTGATAGGGGCCTCTTTACCTGTAGCTGTTTGCAATCTTATTCCTATAAGCGGATCTACTTCGTCCTTAACAAGGTTACTTTTTATTATTGAATGTGAAGCTCCCGTATCCAACGTTACCATATATGCTACACGATCAATTAGCCTCTTGACAGTTAAACTATTCGACTTTCAAGGATTTGTGAAATGGAAATTTTGGGGCAATCGGTTATGGGAGTCAGATCGTGCCCCGCAAAACTGACTCGTTTTAGTTTAAAGACTGATTAACTTTTACGTTATTTGGGTTCATCTGCAGATTGATTTATTGAGCGCTTGCGTTTTTTACGACAATCACGTGCCATATGTCCATATCTATCACTAGCATTTACCTTTAGCATTTACCTTTAAATTGGGTGTTTCGGTTGGCTTTCTCCACATCAAGTTTACGGACCTTTGACGCTGGGCGTCACAACGTAGTTGCTCTCTCCTGCGTTAGCGCTATGGTTACAGTTTCCGTAAATGTCACTTTCGGTATTGTAACTGTGGCACGTTTTGTTGCGGGATCACGTATGCCATCAACGAGGGCCTCGATCTTAGCGCCACGATAAGTACGGCTACGCTGTCCTCATTGTTCCATCGATTATATACAACCGTGGTCTCAAATTGCAGCTTGAAAATGGAACTTGAAAACGCTATGGTTCCATCATACATCGGCGATTTCAACCTCGTACCACTGGCAACATGCAGTGATGGTCCACTTAGCTGTAGTAAATTGACATCTTCTTGTATTTTCTGTAGCTTTTTTAGTATTTCTCATCAGCGTTATTTTTCAACCATTAAAATTTATCATCAATACTCACTTTCATGTCATTTACATGTGCCTCAAGTTCGTTCACTTTTACATGGAGTGTATTAGAAACGTCCAGAAGCTGTTTCAAATGTTCTTGAAGCTGTTCGGAATTCTCCTGAAGTTTCTGCATTATTTTATTGGAATTTTCAAGAAGTTTCTGTTCCATTTTGTAGGAATTTTCTAGAAGCTGTTTGGAATTTTCTTGAAGTTTTTGTTTCATTTTGTTGGAATTTTCTTGGAGCTTCTGTTCCATTTTGTTGGAATTTTCTTGGAGATTCTGTTCTGTGTTTTGTTGGAATTTTCTAGAAACTTTTGTTGAATAGCTCCGAGCAACTGGCTCATATCAAAGCTTTGAGACTGAACTATTTCTTCTGTCCACATTTTTCGATGACGCTGTTGCAGCTTCCACTTCAAATTCGTGCTCTGTGAGATTAATGCCTCTACTGTCATACCAGCAGTTGGAAGATCACGATTCGCCAGCTCCTTCTTTAGCTGGTCGACTTAAAGTTGTTCAAATTTAACCATTTTGTATCACAATCCCACTTTTGACACCAATGTTACGAAAAATCAGTGTAAGGAAAACTGTTCTACGAGTTCGTATCACTGGATTGTGTACAAAATAAAAACACACTAATATTTGGATTTAACTAGTTATTGCGGTTGCAATATTTATTTTTAATTATTTTTTATTAATAAGAAAAAACTGTTGTTTATAATTTGAGATTTTTTTAATAATAAATCTATTTTAATAAATATTTTGATATTTAAATATTTTTTGGCAGCAACAAAAATAAATTAATAAATATTACATTCAGATAAGTTGCAAATAGTACAGTTTATACAGTGTCGGAGACATTCTCCCCACTTTAGGTTAGTCACCTAAATTTAGTCGGCATATTTCATGAGTAGACCTCTTTGTGATGCCAGCGGATGTTCGAATATCAACCACGCGTATAAGTCCATCATTTCCTGTGTACAGTTTTTCTATTTTACAATCGGTCAGTTGTACCTGGGACATGTTTTGTCTTCTATCACGACAAGTTCTCCAATTGTCCACGGTTTGCACTCCTTGGTCCACTTCTTTCGTAGTGATATCATTGGTAAATACTCCTTTAACCACCTTAACCAAAACTCTTGTATGGAATGTTAAGAAATTCTCCATTGCTTCCGAAAATTATTGTTTTCAATTGAAAATGATCCAGGTGGTGTTATAGTGACATTTTGTCCAATGAGAATGTCGTTTGGGGAAATGCTAACGGACTCGATTTCGATTTTGAGTGTTTGATTGTGTAGATTTCCATTAAAATTTGAATTTCCCAAACGTGTGTTTTGTATATCCAATGGAAAATAATTTGATTGAACTTCTTTTATGAATTTATTCTTTCTCCACTCTATTTCGTCTGCGTCAATGTCTCCATATTTGCGACAAGTATAATCTAATTTACAGTTTTCAAAAAAGCGTTTAATCCAAGCAGTTGTTCTTAAAATACGAATATATGTATAATAAAATTTAATTGGTAACTTTAGTTTTGAGTCTTCTTCGTGAATTAAATTTACAATATCGTCCTCGCTGGTATTTTGACATTTTGGAATTTTGAAAGTCAATTTGCTTAAAAACTTAGGACCATGAAACCACTCATCATTTAAATGTAGAGATTTTTTATGATTTCTCTGATGCAGATATCAGCGATGTTGTCTTCAGTTGGAATCCAATACCAATCTTTAGCATTTGAATTTTCAATAATTTTTAATTTTTCTTGCTACTATAAAAACCTGCAATTTTTTCTCTGATTTGATCCAATTAATAACTGTGCTGCAATCGGACCAGAAATATTCTTTGCTGATGTTAAGATTGATATTTATTTTTGATTGTTTTTGTTAATCGGACTCCCAATACTGCTGCCATTAACTCCATTTTTGGAATAGTTATTAACTTGGTGCAACCCTTGCTTTTGCACATACCAATACCATTTCCACCTCTCCATTTGATATAATTCTTAAATAAATAACAGCTGAATATGCTGATTCGCTTGCATCACAAAACGTGTGTAACTAAATTTGATCAAATTTAAGGAGTTTTTCGCTGTACCAACGTTTTATTTTGATTAGTTTGATGTCTTTTACATAATCCACGAACCTTTTCCATTCCTCGAAACACTTGTTTGTGATGAAATCGTCCCATCCAACTTTAGTTCTCCATATATCTTGCAGAATCATTTTTCCTTTTATTGTAATTGGAGATAATAAGCTTAATGGATCATAAATTGACATTATAATTTTAAGAATTTCACGTTTCGTAGGGGTACGAATACATCTTATGACTTTTTCTGAATCGCTTAAAAAGAACATGTTGAATTCCAGTGTATCATCAAATGCATTCCATTTCATTCCTAAAACTGATTGAATGAAGGATTTGGATTCTAAGTCAAGAGTTAATTTTTCAGATACAAGATGTTTTGGTATACCATTTAGAATCATTTTGCTATTTGATACAAAATTTCGCAATTCAAATCCAGCTACTTGTTAAATTTTGATAACTTGATTCACCAGTATTAATCCTGGTGCTTCATCATTACTTCCGTAGATAAAGTCATCCACATAATGATGTTCCTTTATGGCTTTTGCTGCTTCGGGGTATTTTGATTCGTACTGGTCTGCATTGTAATTTTTTATAAATTGTTATAATAAGGGTGATGAAGTTATCCCAAAGAGCATAGCTTGCTTTCGATATATTTTTGGTTTTTCTGATATTTTCATTTCTCTCCACAAGAAACATTGTGAAAATGTATAATCGTAATTTATTTTTACTTGGTTAAACATCTCTCTTACGTCTCCAACGAATCCAAACTGGTATAGTCGAAATTGCAGTATAGCACCGAGAAGAGAAATTAACCAATCTGGACCAGGTAATAAAAAATCATTTAGATTTTTTCCATGCACTTTCGCTGCTGCGTCAAATACCACCCTTACCTTTCCGGGCTTTTTCGGATTAATCACAGCAAAATGCGGCAAAAACCATAAACGTTTTCCTAAAAGTTCATCTTCTCTCACCTCAATAGCGTAATTTTTGTCCAACAGCTTTTGAATTTCTTCACAATATTGGTTTTGTAGATTTTCCTTTATGACTTTCTTTTCTAAATGTTTTAAACGGTTTTCTGCTAAATAGATGGTTTCTGGAAAGTTTTCATTCATATTTTTCCATGGCAGACGAATTTCATAGCGTTCTCCCGTATATTTTATACTTTTCTGCACCTGATCTACTTGTGAAATTACAAAAGTAAAAGTGAAAGTACCTTTGATTTCATATTTCTTTTGGCCCAGTATTGTTCCAGATACTGTAAAATATAAAGTTTTTGATTCATTGTCTGTTCTCTATATATCTCCTGTCCACTTAAAACATATTGGGACGTTTGGACCGTCTAGACCAATTGAGTCTGAAACGGACTTTTCAAGAAGTGTTGTTGTGCTGCCCTCGTCTAATAGTGCTGTAACAACTATTGAACCTTTTGGTCCCATAGACGTATGGGTATCATTTTTAATAGAACAACTTTTTCATTTTCTGTAATTTTTGTGAGATTGTTAATTTCAATATGCTGTTTGTGAAGTAATTTATTATGATAACGATTGCAATTATCAATTCCACAAAGTTGTCTCTCCTCACATGACCCAACGTGGGTTTTTAAGCAAAAACAACAAATTTTCAGATTTTTTAACTATATCCCATCGTTGATTTGTAGTTTTTGTCAAAAAGGAATTGCACTTAAAAATTTCATGATTTTCCCTTTTACAAATTTTGCATTTTTTATCGAATGGATTTGCATGTACATAATTTGGTGATTTTTGGTGTTGAGTAAACTGGGGTTGTTTTGGAGTATAACCAATTTTGGAAAAAATATCAGATACATTTTTTACCCACTCTTGAAAATCTTGTAAATTTGGTTTCGAATTTGAATTTTTGTTAAGAAAATAACTTCCCCATTGAGTTAATAAATGCTCTGGTTATTTTGTTCTTTACCAATTTCGTCCGGTTTACCGTAAACATCATTTAAAATTGAAATTATTTGTTTTGGATCTTTAGCAGTAACAAGAATTAGTTCCACTTTAGACCTAGCTTTTCCCTTAAGTGCAGTGTTTAAACGTAAAACATTTTCTCTATCTGAAAAACAGCATAATTCGGAAGTGTTTTTATATTCCGGGAGGAAAGCAAGCCATTCAAATTTTGATTCTCCATCAAAATTTCTTAAATTAGACCCAATGGATTGTCTAGCAAGCATTTTTTTGAATATTTGTTGATAAATAAGAGACTTCTTGCGTTTCTCATTATCGGGGTATTCAAGTTCCTGAATTTCATTCTCAACAAGGAGCTGATCAAGGATTCTTTGGTGATGTAATAGTCGTTCTTGTTGGTCGTTATGGAGGGGGGCGATTAACGATGAACAATGTAAACTATTACAAAGAATGGAGGGGGTCTTAGGTGGTGCTTGAAGTGTATGTGAAACAGAAGTTTGAGAGGGTTGTGTTATTGTTGAATCAATGTAATTTTCCTGTTGAGTACATTTATTTATTAACAATGTTAAAAAATCTTCAAAATTCATTTGTGATTCCAAATTAAAAAATTCTAATAGTGATTGGAATTCATAGGTTGTTAAGTTTTGTTTTATTAATGTAATTCGTTTTTGGAATTTGCTGCTGTTCACCGTAAAATCGAATGACTTAAATTCTAATATATTTCGCGTAACGCGAGACTTCGTACCATATAGAATAAAGTGCAGATTTTGCAAGTCGACATTAGTCAATGTGGAAATAATAGTTTGCATGTAGTTTTTGAAATCCATTTTATTTTATGTAATTTCTTTTGTAATAATTTAATTGCATACGTTACCAATATCCTTTTTGGGTATGGAATCTTGCTTTAACCGTTTTGGTAATGTAGATTTGATTTCTTGCGATCGTTTCTGTACCGATGAAGTGTGTGTGGCTTTTGCTGCACTTGTTCTTATTTTTGAACTAATTTCTGTTATATTTGATTGTTGTTTATTTATTTGTGGATTGTTGATTATATATATTATGTTTCCTTAGGTTGGTTGATTGTTGCTCGAAGGACCATTTATTGCGGTTGCAATATTTATTTTTAATTATTTTTAAATAATAAGAAAAAACTGTTGTTTATAATTTTAGATTTTTTTAATAATAAATCTATTTTAATAAATATTTTAATATTTAAATATTTTTTGGCAGCAACAAAAATAAATTAATAAATATTACATTCAGATAAGTTGCAAATAGTACAGTTTATATATATATATGTATGTATGTATATATATGTATATATATGTATATATATATGTATATATATATGTATATATATATATATATATATATATATATTTAGGGGCCAGAATTGGTGGAAATCCTCCTCATGGAAGTCAAGAATTTATATTGTTGTGTAATACTTTTTAATACTTATACTGATAATCTAACCGATGTAATACTTACTTGTAATTGTGTCATAATTAATATGTATATGTATAGATATATATATATATATATATATATATATATATATATCTATATATATATATATATATATATATCTATATATATATATATATATATATATATATATATATATATATATATATATATATATATATATATATATATATATATATATATATGTATATATATATATATATATATATATATATATATATATATATATATATATGTATATATATATATATATACATATATATATATAATTATATATATATGTATATATATATATATATATATATATATATATATATATATATATATATATATATATATATATATATATATATATACATACATACATACATACATACATACATATATATATATATATATATATATATATATATATATATATATATATCTATATCTATATCTATATATATATAATAGTCCATGGAAACGACGCTCTACACCACCCGATGTAGAAGTCGGCTAAAGTGAGTGGCGAACATCTCCCTCAGAGAAAGGGTTTGTGCGTTGAGTTTGGGTCCCAACACTGAAAAAAACCTATGCGTGCGCCCAATGAAAACACAAAAGAAGCCTCGGATAACGATCGATTACCACGATAACAATCCATGCAAACGTTTTAAGGACCATGATTTACGGATAAGCACCTGGAATGTCCGGACCCTATATAGGGAAGGTGACTCTATCCAGCTGGCAGATGTCCTCAAAAAATTAAAGGCTGACATCACCGCTATCCAGGCGATCCGATGGACGGGACAGGGCTGCTCGAAACAAGCGTCCTGTGATATCTACTACAGGTGCCATGCGTTTGACACGAATTTGGATGTGAATTTATGGTCGGCAAGAGACTCCGCCACCTTGGCTCTGGGTTCACGTTCGTGGACGAAAGACTGGCAAAAAATCCACATCAATGCTAAATATTTCCACATCATCCTAATTTGTGCACACGCTCCGACGAACGAGAAAGATGACGAGACAAAAGAGCGTTTCTACGAGCGCCTAGACGACGCATACGAGCGCTGCCTCCGCCACGATATCAAAATCGTGCTAGGCGATTTTAACGCCAAGGTGGGCAGAGAAGCCATCTTTTGTCCCAAAATCAGAAAATTTAGCCTCCATGCCAACACTTCCGATAACGGAACGAGGCAAATCGACTTTGCCGTAGCACGAAACATGGTAGTTAGTAGCACTAGATTCGAACATTTCGATATCCACAAGGCCACATTGATGTCGCCCGATCAAAAACTCGAAATCAAATTAATCACGTTGTGGTTGACGGAAGGCACGCTGCTTTGAGCGTGATGGACGTACGCACTATCCGAGGTGCCAATATGGACTCGGATCATTACCTTGTAGCAGCCAAGGTCCGCACACGCTAAGCGCTGCGAAGAACGTACGGAGAAAGCTAGACGTCGGAAAGCTGCAATCACAACAGACAACGCAAGCCTTTTCTACACGACAAAGCACTCCTCCTCTCGATGATATAAGCGCGCAGTGGAACCATACCTCCTGCTCTATGCGTACTGCGTACAAATCCACCTTGCAGTCAGTAGCTACGCGAGCTGCGAGGGAGCGATACAAAGAGCAGAGAAGGGAAGAGAGACGTTTCTTCAGGCGTAAA